>JAQPPZ010015128.1:1200000-1800000 GCA_028583015.1 Wollemia nobilis
TATCCTTATGCAACAAGGCTATCCTATTGCATATCACAATGAAACTTTCAATGAGACTGTCAGGAAGTACCCCACATATGACAAAGAACTCTATGTCATTGTTCAAGCCTACAAACAATAAAAATACTATATCTTGGGAAAAGAAACAATTATTTACACTGATCATAGACCTATGGAATTCATATAAACATAGAGCAAGCTCAATAATAAGAGACATCACAAATGAACTAAATATTTGCAATAGTTTTACCTAATCATATGGTATAAGAAAGGGTATCCTAACTTGTTTGCATATTGTAGGATTCGTCCACCCATTATAGTACTCGCTATCATTCTTGATTCTTGTGGGAAGAGGATGTCCAATTGGTCCATCCTATATGGCATTGTGTCTAACTTCATTGAAACCTATCAAGCTCTTAAATTAGGTAAGCATGTTTCTAATTTATATTTGTATGGAAATTTATTTTATCACATAGGACACATCTATGTGCCCTCTATTGAATGGCCAAATATGATATGAGAAACACACTTCAATAGGGTAGAAAGTCACTTTGGTGTGGAGAAGACTCTAGCAGTTCTTCAAAAAAAATGTTTCTTGCCAAAGATGAGTGATGATGTGGAAAAATATAACAATTCTTGTACAACCTATTCCATTTCAAAGCCAACCAACAAGAAACAAGGCATGTATACAGCCTTCTTGGTATCTTCTAGGCCTTGTGAATATTTTTCCATGGATTTCCTAACAGGTTTACCTACATCCAAGCATGGTAATTATTTTTTTGTGGTGGTTGATCACTTTTCCAAAATGATTATCATGATTGCTTGCAAGAAGAATGTTACAACTAAAGAAACTACAAAACTCTATTTTATTCATATATATATATATATATATATATATATATATTCATTTTGGCTTGCCAAAATCCATTAATTTTATACAAGGATAGATTTTGAAGTACCTTTGGAACACTCTATGGCAAATGATGGACACAAATCTTACATAATACACATCTTTCCATCCCCAAACTAATGGGGAATTGTAAGTTGTCAAAATATTGATCGTGCATATGTTACATATATATAATTCAAAGCATACTCAAATGTGGTACGAGAGCCTAACATAAATTTAGCATGGGTATAATAGGGCTTTGTACAACTCTACCAAACATAGCCCCTTTCATGTGTGTTTTGGTTTTCAACCTTTGGCACCCATGGATGTGGCTCTTTCAATCTCACCCATGAACTTCACACCACATAGAGAAAGAGAAATAGAAAAAGTAGTAAATTTTGTGGAGCATATTCAACATGTACAACAATAATTTTATGACCTTCTATGACTATATGAAAACAAAGTATAAGTAGCACCATAACCAACATTGTATCCCAAACTTCTTAAAAGTGTGAGATAAGGTTTGGCTATAATTACAAAAATAGTGCCTTTCAAGTCCACCTAGGAAAATTAGACCTATATTCTATGGACCCTACACCATCACCGAGAAATATTTTGAGCTCAATCTATCACTTTACCTTGTCTTACATCCTATTTTCAGTTTTGAGCTTCTCAATCACCAAAACCATTCGAAGATAATCCACATAGCTATATAGAGTACTTTGAGTGAGACAATTCAATCACTAGGCCAAGTGCTTCACAAAGACTTGTATAGAAAAGGAACTTTCACACTTGATGTCAAAACTCATATATAAACATATAATTGAATCGAAAATGACTATTGGTGGAGATATCTTGTTATATTTTACTATGGTAAATTAGCAGTCGGTAAACATATCTTATCACAGATTTCCTTCGTTGTAATTCTATTCAGGATTAATGAAATTTGCTTCTTATTTTATAATGCTTTTTCGTGTTTATGGTTTTTTATTCTAAGAATCCTTGTCCCCAAACACCTTAGACCAATAGTCAAAACTATGCCACTTGGAAAATAAATACTGGATCTTTGCTTTAAACTAAGGGATTGCTTAAATATATGAATTTGAAACCTATTTGCACTAATTCTAAAGAAAGAAAGTAGTTGTTTAGGTATAATAAGGATAATTCCCTTAGTGTGATAGCTTATTATGTTGAAAAACTTTATGAAATCCACGCTAGCAGCATTAAAAATCCTAAGGAACTACTTGATAAATTTCAGGGATTGTGTGATCATATTGATTCCACACATATAAACAATGTGAAGATAGAGCTTGTTACCTTGACTATGGATTTTTTGAAGCCATTGATGAGTATACCAGTCAATTCAAGAAGTTTGAAGATGATATTTGCACTACTATTTTTTTTAAGGACGTTGCTTATGATGACAAGAATAATATTGAGCTTCTCAACATTGTGTTTGACAAAATATCTAATACATATGAGACAATTCTTTTTGTATTTTAGATGCTTAATTTCTACTTTATATATATTTTATCCTCCCTTTTTTGATGAAGTGTACAAGTTACCAATAATATTGAAGGCAATAGTGTAAGAATCACCCTCTCATCATCTATGATCATGTGGAAGAAGTAATCAATATTGAGACTAACAATAAAATCAAAGCAAGGATAGAAGACAACTAAGAAACTAGTTTACATGTTTTGTAAAAGAAAGAACACAAAAGTATAATTTTTCTAGATACATATCAAGAAGCTCAAAGAAGTAGTAAAAAAATGGGGTGTTGATGCTTCTCTCTTCTATGCTCAGGGTGATAATTATCATGATGGTGAAACTCCAAAACTACATTTAGTTTTTCATTCAACATATTGAACATCAACTTATTTTGATGAGTGGATTACAAATTAAGGGTCAAATAAACACATGACGAAGCATTATTCTTTATACATGACTATAAAACACAATATTTGGAGAGCTTATTTTAATTGAGGTTTATTCTTCCTTATAAGTAGCTAGATATGGTGAGGTTAGTATTGGTTCTTTCTCACTTAATGAGGTTATTTATAAGTGTAGGTCTCAATCTCTTCTTTTGTCAACATATTACATCACCCATATAAATAAGGTGCATTGACCAATGGGTGATTAAGGATATTGATGGTGGATTCAAGATAACTATCTTAAAGTACTATGGTAAGTCAAATTATATATACAATTTGTATAAGAGATGAGCCCTTCTACTTATCTCTTTTGGAAGAGAGATTTTATCGCTATGGTGGCATAGGTAGATGATGTTAGTCAGCAATGGAATCACAAATTTGGGCATATTGGCTATAGGTCATGGAGGTATTTGAGTCTTCATTAGTTAACTATTGGGCTTTCCCTTAATCCATCTCCTAGTGGTGTCAATAAAGGGTGTATTTTAGGGAAGCATCATGAAAATTTATTTCTAAAAGGAACAACTAAGCATGTCATATGAACCTTGGAGCTCATTCATAGTAATAATCGTGGACCCTTGGATACACCATATAGGTAATTTCTTTATTTTATTGATGATTTCTCCTAATATGTATGGTTGTATATTATTTTTACCAATGATAATGGTTTTGGAATACTCAAGAAATTTAAAGCACTAATGGATAATTAGTTTGAATGAGAGATCAAATGTCTCAAACAAATAGAGCAAGTGAGCATATGAACAATATGTTTTCAGATTTATTATCTCTTCATTGTATTACATTTTGTTGTTCCATTACACTCTAGAGTAGAATGTGGTAGTTGAGTAAAAGAATAGCATGATATGGAGTTGAATTGATGTATGTTGCATACTAAGGGGATGAAGTCCATGTTTCAAGACAAAGCAATTATTTATGCAACATATGCCATTAACCAAATTTTAACCCTAGCTATGTAGGGATTGACTCCTCTTGAGAGATTAAAAGCTGACAAGTCTTATTTGTTTTACTTTTGTATCTTTGGATCCATAACATGGGTTGATATACCCAATCATACTTAAAAATGAAAATACATACAAGATTGGTAGATGCAATTTTATGGGGTTTTTAGATACATCCAAGGCCTATCATCTATATGATACCAAGATACAAGAGATAATTACTTGGCAAGGTGTGAATTTTTATGAGGTTGTTCTAGTGACTCCTTTAATATCTAGTCTCTCTAATTTTTCTAATGACTCCCTAAATTGTTACCATTCTAATTGATTTTGCATCTTCAACCTCTAGTGAATATTATATAGTTGAGCCTAATAATTTTCTTTATCTTCAGGTAGTACCCTCTATAACACCATTAGTTTTTTAATCCAAAAGTGACGAGCTTGATCCTTCCAAGCCATGTGAGACTATACTAGATGTTGAGTTAGATTGTGAGTATGTTTTTTATTCTTTAGTTTTGGATTCTAATATTTCTTCTTATTAGGATGTGCCTTAATACTCCATGGATTGTTTCAAACCCGTCTTCAAGATGCTCAACCCAATATTTAAGGAGTGATATTAGAAAATATACTTCTCAAGCATTGTTACCAAAGGTTGATAAATCTAGAGATCCTCTCACGCATTCCCAAGATAAGGGTCAGCCAAAATTTGATGATATCATTCTTGTTGAGTATAAAAATTTGTTGAATAATCAAACATGTGAACTTATTCCTCTTCTAAAAGGGAAGAATGTTGCTAGGTGCTATTGGGACTATAGGACCAAATATACTTTATATGGTGAGGTGGAAAAGCACAAGGTACACCTTATTGCTAAAGGTTTCCCTTAAAAGGAGGGAATTGAATACTAAAAGATATTTGTCCCAATTGCTTGGATGGATTTTGTTTGAGTGATTTTATCCATAACTACTTCCTATGGTTGGAAATTTTATAATATGGATGTGCAGAGTATCTTTCTTTACGATGAGATTTAAGAGGATATCAACATGCAATATCTACCTAGTTTTAAAATTGAGGGTTCAACCCTCTTGATGTATCGTTTGTCCGTATTATTGTATGGGCTTAAGTAGTCTTTGCATGCTTGGTATAAGAAGATTCATTAATTCTTTCTAAATTATATTTTTGATGTTGTGGGAAAGAAAATGATATCTGCATTAAGCATTGGGATGGTCATACATTGGTGATTATGTTATAGTTATATTACCTTCTCATCATAGGCATATCACCCTCTCTGATTCAAGAGATGAAGTCACAACTTTATGATACCTTCAAGATGATATATTTGGGGCTTTGCATAATTTTTTGGATGTTGAGATTGATCATACTTCTTTAAGTATCATCATCACAACACAAGTATACCTTGGACCCTTATAATGTTTTGGGATGGAGAATTGTAAGTATACTCAAACACTCATTGTTTTTTCTTGAAGACCAAGCATATTGTGCTACTTAATCTTGATCTCTTTTGAGAGGTCTTATTTGCATCACTCACAATTATCTAGATATTTCACTTACCATTAGCTATTGCTATAATTACATGCAAGCATCTCCTGACAATCACTAGATAACAACCAAAAAATCCTTCAATACATTAGAGGTACTACTTGGTGTACCTTCAATTTTAATAGGCTTCTAAAATATGGATCGGGTTAGTTATTTAGATTAGTGACACCCCACTATTAGATTTATCTTGGTTTTAACCTTGTCTCTTAGTGTCATATACTTTAGTCCACTATTTATTAGCCTTTTATGAAAGTTAAATATGGTGCTACTGATGATATTACCTAACACCTTTGATGGGTGGTTATGATTTTAAAGGATGTGGGTATTACTTAATTATTTACAATCACTCTTCATTATAAAAATAAAAGCATCATAAAGCTTATCCACAATCCAATGTTCTATCAACAAACCAAGTATGTTGATATTTGGATGGACAATGTGTGATGACTTTATGCCTATGGGATGCTTGGTCTAGTTTTTGGTATTGTGAGTAGAGCAAGCAACACATATCTTAAGAAAGGTCATGCCTAAGGTACCATTTTGTGCATGTGGGACTATCTTGGAATAGGATAGTGTTCCTTAAGGGGATATGACTAATAAAGATCTCTCTTCATGTCTTTTGCTCAAATTAAGGAGGGATGTTGGAACATGTGGTGGTTATGCATCACTTGAGGCCACAACCAACTTGGGACCTTATAAACCTTGTATAGGTGCATATTTTATAATTTAACCTAAATTTTGACTCTTTAACCTTAACCTGAAGGTCTTTTGTAATTAGGCATAAATAACCCTTCATACCAATCATTTTTTTATCAGTTGGAGTGTCGTTCTATTTCCTTTAATGAGATATTTTGGTGTTCATGGACACCCTTTTACTTCATGTGTATCCTTTTTATGAGTTATTTTTACATATCTTGGTAATGTGTTGATTCCATTAATTTCTAGATATTATTGTGAAATCTAAAAATGTGAAGCATGGAAGTATGAATATGAAGTAGTAAAAAGTATGGCAATAAAAAATTATGAAATAAATGATAGGAAAGCATTGGTAGGTAGGGTAATAGAAATTACTAGAGAAATGAAAACAATAACGACTTGGACTTGGATAAGCACATCTTGGAGATATACATGGAAAAGAAAAAACAAGACATGGATAGAAGTTATATTTCCATATATCCTTGTATTATGTGTGGTTGATATATGTACTTGTATTGTATGATTCCTATTAGATAAATATAAAGTCAAGAAAATAAAACAGTCACAATATGCATCTTTACCTTTACCAATAATAATAGTCATTATAGTGTGAACTCACATCTCATATGAGAACAACAAAACACATTACATTTAATGTGAGAACAAATAAAACCCATTACATAAAATATGAGAACCAAAAATCCATTACATCTTTCTGGTGAATATATGAAAACAATAAAATCCACTTGAAGATCATCAAATTCACATCATTTTATATATAAGACATCAAATATTTAGTTATTTTTGATGGGTGAATGGAAATTGAGGTCCCTCATTGACTTTAATGATAAAAACTCCAACCCACTTAGAAAGATCGATATGAAATAATGGAAAACTATTGCTTGATGGGCTCTAGGATTGTCATGACAATATTTAACCCATTGTTAGCAATATGGGCTTGCTTGATTTCAAACCTCTAAGTTGTGAAGGATCCTCCAATATTTGTCTTCACATCATAGTTTTTAACATATTTTGATCTACATAATGAATAAAAGATCCCAAAATCAACTATAAGCTTCATCTATATGAACACCAATTAAAAAACCATCAACAAAAACTAAAAAAACCAATACTCACATAATTTACATACTAATAAGTGCATAATTATACTCAACATTGAGAGTGTAGAGATTTATTTTGCATTTGTCAATAACCTTGTTGTAATCCTCACTCACTTTTGGATATACATTCGTCATGGTTACTTTTTCTTTTATGTACACTTTTAACAAAAAAAAACAATAGAATCATGAGATGAGATCACTAAAACGACAATTCACAATCCTAATTAATGCAAAGTATAATTTTCCAACACACATTCAAAATGAATTAAAAAATCTATGGGATCTCCTTGCATTTATTTACCTTGTCCATCTTAAAACCATTATTTTCTTTCCACCATCCTTGGCCTAGTCCACCTATTTTCCACCATCCTTGGGCTAATCCACCTAGTTTCCATCATTACGTTCCTCAATAAAGGAAAATAAAATGCCCTTTATTGTTGTCCCTTTTAAATATATATATATATATATATATATATATATATATATATATATATATATATATATATTTTATTACGTAGAAGTGTTGGTTACAATTACTATTTTTAGTAACTCACTAGATTAGGGTTCAAACCATAGGGACCCTCCCAACAAACTTATCTGTCTTGTTTTTGTTGACCCGACGTGAGATGGGGATCATCAATCGCTCGGGGTTCGTATCGTCATCATTGATTTGACTACTACCTTTACACAGGGTTGGCTTCCCCAAAGTTTGAACCAAGGTCTCTTCTTGGTGTATCTCTTTTAATATTTGTGAATTGCAATTTAACTTGGAACTTTAGGTATGATAGTACCAGACTCCATACCCTAAAGTTTTTCATATGACACTATATCTTTTTAATCATTCTTTGGAGAGCTATGAATATCTCTTTTAGATTTATCAAACTCCATTCATCTATTGATTTGAGTTATTTTTTATTTTATTTACTATGCTAGTGAGGTTTACTTGGGATCCCAGTGTAAAAACTGATTAATAAAATATAAAAAAAATAAAATATGTCTAATGATTAGTAAATCATAATTTAATTAATTTAATTTTACATAAATTAGATCTTGTTGAGTTGTTAGCCTAATTTAATAAAAAAATCTAATCTTGAATTACTTGAATCTCCCTCACTTCAAATCATGTTTATTGTAAAAAGTTTTATAATAATAAAAAATTACATTCGTGTTCGGTGGAAAGCGTCCAACATCATTCCGTAAAATTTGGTACGAATTTGCAATTAACTTAATATAAAAATGACCTGCGAAGATATTCAATAAAATTGAAAGTAACATAAAGTGGATACATTTAAAGCCGCTACTGTGTCCTCTTAAAACGAAATGGGCCGTTCAACCAAGTGTAGCGTGAATTATAAGCTACACATATTAAATGAATGGAGTTTTAAAGATCAGGTGGATTGATACATTTTGTGTATTTATAAAAGAGATTTAGGTTTAAATTTTTGAAGGAAGTTTTGTTGGGTCTTTTTCTTCATTTTATGAAGGCAAATCAGAGATTATAATGACAACTTTAAGGATTTAACTTGTGATCAGGAACAACTTAAGACTCCAAAAATTTAAACAACTTAAAACTCTTTTAACTTATGATCAAGAACAACTTAAAACTCTAAAATGGATAAATGTTTTAATGATTTTTAGATTTTGTTTTCTACGGAAATTTTATGGAACATTCAAGGAATAACGAACTTTATAGCATTTACCGAGATCTCTTACTAAGTCTCATAGGAGACGCATAGCTGTTTCTATCTCTCTACAGGTGGCGAAGACTATGTTTTACTTCAGGGAAAGATTCAGTAATCTTCTTCAAGCTTTTCTTGTTTCAAACAGTTCATCATCTACTTCAAGTTATTCCAGGATTGATAAATATGTTGATATGATTAATTTTTGTACATATTTATTTCAAAAAAACATGATAAAGTTTAATATGTAATGTTGTTTGGGATACTCGGCAGTGCTATTGTAGGTTGCCAAAGGTTTTTTTATACAATTTTTTATGTAATTATGTACTGTTTTTTTATCATTAATATATGTGAAATATTTTCAATTCAAAATAATTAAAAATAAAAAGATTTTAACAATTTTCTTATATACCAAGGAAAATAACTTTAATAAATAAAATGTAAGTTCACCTACCTTATCCTTATGACTTTTAACTTTTAAATTTAGATATTTAACTAGCTAAGCCACACATTAATAAAAATTATTTTATTTTTTTTTAATTTTATTTTTAATAATATAGGGAAATTGGTTACATCAATAGTATTTTTCTATTATAAAGTAAGGTTTGAATCTTGAGGCTGCCTCTTATAATCCACTAAGTCTTCTCGTTGTTGTTGACCCCGACGTGAGAACGCGTGAGATGGACACCACTGATACCTCAGGGTTCGTACAATTGACCCGGACGTGAGATGGAGACCACCGATAGCTCAAGGTTTGTACCATTGATTCGAGTGTGAGTTGGAGACCACCGCTCAGGATTCATACCATCATGATCGATGTTGTCTTGCGTTCATTAAGGAGATTTGGATCAGACTACTTTATTTGCTAAATGACATCACCAAAAATTGGACCTAAATCTCTTCTTGACAAGTATCCAACGGTACTAACACTTACCAATCCACAGACCCTTATAACCATAAAAATCATCAATTTTACTGATGGTTCCTTCCTTTCTCTTTCTCTTTCTCTTTGAAAATACTACTATCTAGAACAAAAAAAAATACTACTATTAAATTTTACATTTGGATAGTATTTGGATTGTGCCCACCTTCATGTTTGAGAAGGTACTTTTATTAAATATCATGATTAATTTACATTGAGTCCAAAGTGATTGTATTAAATATTATAATTGACTTGTTCTTGCGCGTCTTTTCCTCGAAGACTCGACCAGGGGAGTAAATTATCATTATTGCATTTCTTTGTAACCACGAGGCTGTTGGAAGATTCTTACACTAAACCGTTGTGTATATACGTAGATATATGCGTATCCATGTACATTGCCTTCTATATCATTCGCTTTTTGTATGGACAAGGGAACCCTTCTTCTGCTAGTATGGATTCAAACCACCATCAAAAGACGAGTTACCCTAGTTTGAAACAGCATTTGCATGATAAGATGTAAAGGATGTGGCTCATTCAACATAGATCTGTGACTAGGGAAAGAACGATCTACAGTAGCAACTTTATGAGATCCAAGGAGATCAGAGAGCACAACAAAACCTGCCGTCAGTAGCCACTACCATCTCGGATGCATCAAAGACGGTGGCCACATTTGAGGTTGAGGAAGAGATCTTCAAGAATGTAGGTCTGAGAGGTTTTTTGGTCTGGAGTGTGAAGGAATCGGTGCAGCGTAGATGTGAACTGGTACGCTTCTTTTTGTTAGTTTTATGTGACCAAAGTTAAAAATACATATTTTCCCCTTGATTTTTTCAAGTCTTAGTTTTATCATTTATGTTTTAAGACGGCGGTTTGAGATCCTCTTTTTTTTGGTTCAACTGCTGGGTGGATTTTAACATTTTAAGAGTGTAAATTAATTTCTTCAGTCGACTGTAGGATGATATAAAGTATTGAGGCAATGGCGTTGTCAAGTTAATAGGCAGAATGACCAGATAATTAGATGCAATCACTTCGTTCCTCTCTGTATTAAAGGGGTTTTAAAATAGGGGGAGCTTTTAAAAACCTTGCATTCTGAGAGACCCTTTAAAAACAGAGAGCGAGGGCTGGCTTGCTTTAAAATCCTGGGCCTGGGCGCGATTCAAGCTGTTTTCTTACAAGAGGGAAGAAAACAGAGGGAAACAGAGACCCTTAAATTAAATCAGTGGGTGCTTATTGATCCCACCCGAGATCTGCCAGATCCAGTCGAAGGGACCTCTAAAAAAGTTCCGGTTCGAGCTATTTGAAAAATAAAAACGCTCTATGAGTTGGAGAAATATCTGCTCCAGCCCCCTCGGCTTTTAAAAGGAAGGCCCCCTCTCTATTTTAAAAAGCTTTATAATAATTGGGTAAGTGTAGGTGTAGTTAGGTACTTATCAACGGTTCAAATTTTAGGGAAGTCAACCTTTTTCAAAGGTAGTAGTATGCTCCGAAGCCTATAAGTATGTACCAACTCCATAAAAGAGAGTATGAATTCCAACAATTGGTGGTGGCCAACAAAAATGAGACAGGTAAGTTTGTTGGTACAGTCCGAGTGGACGAGACAGATAAGTTTGTTGAAAGTAGTCCGTGGGATTTGAACCCTGAACCCTACATTGACCAGTTACTAAGTGGTTATAATATAATAAAAAAAATAACGGTTTTAATTAAATACTAAAAATAATGTAATAATAACTTAACTCCCTTATCTTAAAAAAATAAAAAAAACGAAAAAGCAGCCGCGCGGCAGCCTGCACAACAAGCACAAACAGATCAGCCCCCTGCAAAACTTACTTTTTAAAGGCGGGCTTTAAAATTAATAGTATGGGATCAATACTATCTTTTAAATACCCTTCCATAGATTCAATACTATCTCTTATAAAATTATTGATAATATATTTTATTTTTAAGATTTTTAAACTAAACTTGCTGTCCCCTGCATCCTCGTCTTGTACATTCAATTAAATGCTCCAGAACTGCCTGCAGACAACAGAGTCGTCGACGCCATTGTCACAGCCATGTTGGTCTCTATTGTACTCCTTTACAACGAGAATTAGATTTAGATAGGGTGCTTGCAACACCTGGCTTTCCTTTTCTGTGGACTGTCAAGTTTTCGGAAGAGCAATAACAGCAACCGACAACAGCAAAATTGCTACGATCTTGCCAAATTTAAGAGTAGCGTTTCTTCTATTTAATAATTTGCATCCATTTAACCCTTTACAGCAAAAGCAACCTTTAATCGTTCCATTACCGATAAAAGCTAAGCCCAAAGATTTCAAACATTGGGAGACCAAAGTCTGGAATAAACTGTACAATTACGGTCAAAGCACCTTCAACTGTTTGGGTGTCAGTGGATGCAATCTAGAGGAGAGGTCTGATAGAAGATAACTTCTTCAAGTCGAATAGATTCAACACATTATAAATCTCATTACTAAATAGTTTCAACTGGAATTTGAGAAATATATACCCCTTCCTCTTGTTTTGGCATTGGAAAGGTTTTTTTGTTTTACATATATTTTTACCCTAATGCTCCTCCTTCACATAGTGTTTGGCACAAAGGTTGAAATACAATTTTTAAATTAAATAATAGGATAGGATAGTAGTGACATTATTTACAAGCATGATTTAAACTTATTTAATATTAATAATGTAGAGTTAATATATTTGGTAGTGTCTAAACTTTTAGGATGTATTTAAAGATTTAAAATGATTGTGCAACAAGATTCTCTAAAGTGGTTTATTAGATAAGGTTGAAGCTCCAAAAGGTTAAAGGTTGGTTCAAACACAATTAAAATTTGCACAGGAAACACTTTGCATAGTATTTGTCCAAGATTTAAACATGGGCACCAACAACATCTTAATAGTTAATGCTTTGCTTATATAGACAAAACATGTCTAGAGGAAAATCATTATGCTTAAAGGTTAGCTATGCCAAGATTTAATTTCCTGAAGCTAATGTATATGCATAAAAGTTTCCTATTGACTTAACCAAACTTCCACACTTTGTTATCAAAAGTGCCCACACTAAGGGAGTTTGTGCAAGCAAAGCTAAATTTGCAAAGATATAAGTTACATTTTTATAACCATACATGCTTGTGGGAAGATTTGAATAAATACTACTTGAGTCCAAAACTATAATATTGAGGAAAACTATATGGCCAAATTTGTTTAAGATGAGGTTCATTCAATGAGACCTATCTTGCTTAGGGAAGGGCTTGTTTAGTCAAGTAATATTATTTGAGGATAATTACAATAGTGGTTAGGCATTTAGACTAGTTTTCCTTTATGGTCAACCAAATTTAACCACATGTAAGAATTAGTTTCTTGGGACCCCACTCAATATCTTGTAAAGTTTGGATTTTTGGTAATGTTGCTATTTAAAAATAGTTATACCATAAGATTCACTTTTAGGTTCAAATGCCAAGCATAAAGTTAATGTATAAACATGTTTCAATTACACATGTTATCCAAATTTCGAACTTAGGCATCTAACCTAGCAAAGGAAATACATATGTTAGGAATGATGGTACCCATCTTGCAAATTAAGCACTCATACCAACTAAAGGGTGTACACATGTTAGGTGCAATATTTTCCATACGTGCACCTAAACATGAGCATCTAAACTAGCTAAAGAGTGTGCAAATGCTAGGAACGATGGTAACCATGTTTCAGATTAAGCATCAACTAAAGGGTACACATGTTAGGCAACATTTTTGAAGTTTTAAATTTGGGAACCAATGCCCTATTGATCTACGGATCAAACATGAAGGCTGAAAATATGAAGCTCAAATTCTAAGTCTTGAAATACAAAGGATCAAATTCCAAATTTTTGAAATCAAAGGTTTGAGGCATCAAAGATAGATGTTCATTCACAATTAAGATATCAATAATGTGCAATTCAAAATTTGAAGCTCAAAATTTTAGTCTTTCTACGGAAAAGGGATTCATATGCCAACATGGCTACTTCTATCGTAGGCTTAACCTAGCATTTGTTTAATTAAGACACTAAATATGGTATCAAATGAAAATATATTTAAGTCAAAGTCAACATATTAATACTTCTCATTTAATTAATTTTATAATTATCTACAACCAAAGTACAATGACCAAAGCATTAAAGGTTGTAAAGAAAGGGAAAATATCCAAAGTCTATAAAATTAAGTTGTGTTGAAAGTGTAATTTAACTTATGACCAAGGCTGACATTGTGTGTTGTAATCTTATCTAGCATATAGGAAATCATTGTACAATTATATTTAATTTATAATAATATTTTATTGTGTAAGCCTTATGGGCCATGGTTAACCTTGTTATGGTTAAATGAACCTTATAGCTTGTAATTAATATTAATCTCTTTTATTATGTTAGCTTAGGTTAAACTCATTTATGTCATTAAGCTTTTGGTGTTTAGTATAATACCTCCAACACTCTGTCCATTGTATTAGTGTAATGATTATTATCTATGGATAATATAATGATTATATAAGATGAAGATAAGGAAGAGCGCGCCATTACATTGGTATCAAAAGATTGTTACAAAATGTTATCTTTTAATAAAATACCCTTAAGGGCTTTACAGATAAGGGATTTCTAGAGAAGAAATTTGCTTTGATTTACAAAAAATGATCAAATGACGCTATAGCTTGTTTTCCTAGCTCCCTCAAAGTGTGGATGGGTTTGGATGGCTACAATAGCTGGACCATCCTAGGTTGCTTGATCTTCCATGGTACCTACACACAACCCTCAACAAAGCATTAGTAGCACCTGGGGGCCTTTCGAGATGAGGCCCTAAATCATAAAAATACAATCAATAAATATAAGAAAAAGAGCATAATCTAAGAATATGCTATGAAATGCATACATAGGTTCTAGAGTAATTTGAGTAGCATGTAGGTATATTCTAGCTTCTTCTTACCTTCATATGAAATGAGAGAAAGGAGGGGGATAGTTATAGAATTTTTTGAGAGGGAGAAGGGGTGGTGAGGTGGCTTGCCACTAGGCCTAGGGGAGACAAGATGGGGTATGGGGTTATGGGCTTTGTATTCCTATGTGGAAGACTAGGGAGAGGGATATGGGCTTTGCTTTGCCCATGTGGGAGTCAAGTGGAGGATGGGCCAAGGGATTATTATTTATCTAGTGGAGGATGGAGACTTTTTGTCCTCCATGTGAGTGGGGATTATTAAATGTTTTATTTGTGAGTGGGGTTTGACTAGGGTTAAGTGGACCTAGGGTAAGGATTGACCCAGGTCAAGGATTAAATTTGGGGGAAGGTGTGTGCACCTAGGGTTAGGTCAAGAAGATGGTCATATGATGACCAGGGGTTGGGTGTAGAAAGGGGCTTGGGTTGCTAAGGGGCTTAAGTGTGAATAATGAATAGTGGATAATGAATAGTAATTTTAGAAATATTAGAAAGGAATTAGAGAGGATTGGAAGAAGTTAGATGTATTAGAAGGTTATTTAAGGAGATTAGGGAGAAATTAGAGAGATTAGGTGGATTTAGAAGGATGATTAAGGATTTTGAAGGAAATTGAGAGGAATTGGAGGAAATCTATTGAAATTGATTAAGATGATTTTAGAACAAAAATGACACATTTTTTGTGTCTACAAATACCCCTTTTTGGACCACATTGTGTGTAAACACAATGCGATGCAAAAATGAATGACACTAGTTATTGGGTTGATGATGGATAATGATGCATAGATGATTAATGGAAACCACTATCGACTTGAGGAGAGGGACGTAAGGATACCCCAAATCAAGAACAATGTAAGATGCCCCAACTATGAAATGGATAAATGCTCTTGAATCTTTGCCCTTGATAAATTGATGAGATCACTTGATTTGGTAAACAAGCCATCCATATGGTAGGTGTCCTCATGATGCTATAATCGATTATAAGTAGAGGTCAGTTTTAGCACCTCGATTATAGCATAGACATGTAGATGCTATTCATCATAGGTACGACACATAACAAATTGAATTTGATATATAGTTTGATTGAGAAGAGAAATTTTATATTTTGACTCAGTAGAGTAGGATTTATGATAGCCTTAAGCAAAGATTCCTAAACATATGCGACTCCAAGATTGAGTGTTTGGTTATTGAGCTTGTTTGAGGTAAAATTTGTGGATATTATCTACCCCTTCAAGCGACGAGTGAGTGGAAGAGATCATGGATGGCAATGAAGAGATGATTGACAAAAGGTGAAGTGGGCAATGGTAGAGCAGAGATGAGATGATGGGTGGAAACTTAAGAAGAATTGCAAAGTTTGTTCTTGTTTTATTGTTTTTTTCACTAGATTAAATTTACTTTCTTGCACTAGATTAGATTTACTTTCATGTACTTTATTGCTTTCATAGATTAGATTTTCTGCTTTCCTAGATTACATTTACTTGCATGCCTATCCTCAACCCTCAAGTAAACCTCGTACCCAATAATCTACTCTAGACACTTGGCATGTGTAGCGACAAAATTATCCATGTAATCTTTTATAAGATTTGGGGCTCAACCTGGGTAGGTCCCTTTTGATGCTATGGATTGTTTTGTTTTGAGTTGTGTGTAGTTGCTCTAGGGTAGTAGGCAACTCAGGATGGTTTAGCTTCATCAAGGCTATCAAACCATCCATTTTTAAGGGTGATAAGAAAAGGCCATTGAAGGTACCATTTGCTCTATTTGTTGTACAAAAGGATATCCTCCATCTTAAGAACATAGTTGTAAGCCCTTAGAGGGCATGTTGTAAAAGAGGGAGGCTTGTAAATAAATATTCCTTTCATTCATGTGTATGGTGCATTTTTTCTTGTTACATCTATGACAATCACAATTTTCTCTTACCCACATTTCTTTTTATTCTTTTTCTAGCTACTTTTGAGCTTGTTATTTTTTTTAATAAAACTAACTTTTTGACTTTTTTTTTGTAGTTGCAATTGTGTTTGGTCTTGAAAACCCCCATAAACTAAAAATAAAGGTCTTGTACATAAATACACAATTTTATTTCAATTAAAAAAAAATGCAGGTTTTCTTTTTAATTTCATTTCAGTTTTACAAAAAACAAAAAAAAGGGTCTTTTTTTATTTTTATTTTTAATTTTCATTTCTTTTTGTTAAAACAAATTAAAAAAAATCAAAATCAAAATCAAAATAAAAACAAAAATCAACAAATCAATAAAAAAAATCGTTTTTAAGTTGCATTTTTATCTTAAGAGCATTCTAGGCATAATAATTGTTTGCATTGCATCTTGCATCTTTATCTTTAGTTTTGCATTATAAACAAGCATAAAAAACAACAAAAACTTTGCACACATACTTGCACTTTCATATTCTGCAAAGTTTTGTGAGGAAAACCTCTTGATGAGTTGGATTTCACCACCAACCATCGGTTGAGCTCTTAGATACCCTATTTAGTACGCACATTTTCCTGTATTTCATCATCGAGAAACTGGTTACCTTTGGGACTATCTGGGGGTAATATCGAGGTTAGAC
Organism: Wollemia nobilis; assembly: GCA_028583015.1. Lineage (NCBI taxonomy): Eukaryota > Viridiplantae > Streptophyta > Pinopsida > Araucariales > Araucariaceae > Wollemia > Wollemia nobilis. Next base: position 1,217,261 of record JAQPPZ010015128.1, read on the forward strand.
GCCCTTTGACCATGGGGCTTAATAATTAGTGGAACTACATTTGTTGTTCTTTTCCAATCCTGGTCGAGGATGAAGCGAAAGCCTGGGTAGGCCGATAGCCTGACTTAGACAACGCAACCTATTTTGAAATATTCATTTTGTCCCCTTAGGATATCCAAAGCCACAACCATCATCCTAGGAATCTTTTTTTCCATTGTTTGTGTACTACTTCTCATAATAGGAGTTGACATAAATATACCTTTGTAGATTTCATTTCATCACTCCCTTTTTATAATTCCTAGGTCTAGATAAAACACACAAAAAAACTACTAAAACATCATAACTCACAAAAATATTGTAAAAAAAAAAAAAATTACAAAAACAAATCATTTGTTTGTTTGGTTTATTGCATTCTTTGCTTTTTGTTTGCATAAATAGTACCTCGCTTTCCACAACAACATTCTAAACCACTACCAAAACTGCCAAAACCATTTCTAAATTCATCCTTCCTCATTCTATCATATCTTCATCTACTTATAGTTCGAATCCAAAGATAAGCTTACGCTCAGGAATAAACTTCCATGGATAATTCCACCAACATCCCTCTTCCATCCACTCCTCCAATTCTTTTGAGGAAGATGCCTTCCACCTCATCTCTACTCCCTCTCTTTCTGGTTTTTGTCTTCCACCTCTTCACAAACACCATCACTTCCCCCTTTTCTGCCAACTTCATCTTCTTCCCTCTCTTCTCCCAATACCCCTCTTCTCTTCTTCATGCTCCTCATGTGGCTCAACATCCATAAATTTTCCAACCATCTCAACCTACTCAACCGATTCCAATTCTTCCTCTAATTAATTTACACCACATCTTGGACCACCTCACCAATATTCAACTACAATCAAATCACCAAACCACATTACCCTTTCAATCCTCCTTAATCAAATCCACATCCAATCCCCCATATTCATCTAGACCCTTCAATTAACCATCTCATCCACACCCTCTTTCAATGACCCATTTCTTCTTCAATCTACTCATCTTTGTCAATATGCCTCTTACACCTATCCACATATTACACATAACCACCAATTGAATTAATCTATTGCATTTGCTTATCCTCAATCACACCCTCATTTCAAATCAACTTATTACTTGAGTTGGACAACCTTACCCAATCAATGTTGTCACAAATCTTGATAAGTCTCCAACACCTAGTTTTGGAATCTATGCCTATCCTAGAACATTGTTTGAGACTATCATTTGCTCTGATTAGCCTCCTTAGTCATAACATAGTTTTCGCACAATGACTCAAGTCTCATTAGCACATTCTCTTATTTTTCTTAACGCAATATATCATGACTCATTAGCATAGTTGTTAGTCTAGATTAGCATAGTTGTTTTGATGCGCTTCAAAATCTGTCAATGATAAGGTTCAATGATATTCGTCACTTTCATCACTTGGGCATCTTACACTGACCTTGATTTGAGATAATCTGACACCTCCTCAAGTATCATTTTTTATCCACTTGCATCGATCATCCCACGCTCTCACCAATCACCAATCATCTCACAAATTGAATTGGATGGCATTATCTTATGATTATCATTGTGAACTTGACCAATCCACCATACTTATTTTGGGGATCATTTATCGAGAAACCTTGCTTAAGACTATCATAAATCCTACTCTACTAGGTCAACATGTAAAATTTATCTTTTCAACATAAATTCTAATCCACTTTGCTATGCATCATGTCTAATTTTGTAGGTTCTACATGCCTATGCTACATCAAGGTGGTAAAACTGACCTCCACCTATACTTTATTGCAGCATCATGAGGACACCTACTATGTGGTTGGCTCATTTTATCTCTCTAATTCACTCAAAAAGCTACCAATAGCAAGGTTCAATGATATTCATATCTCCCATCATTGGGATGTCCTATATTGATCGTGACTCACAATAATCTTATCTCCTTCTCAAGTACCAAAAAAACCCTCTATGCATCCATCATCGACCACATCATTCGTCCCATCACTCCTCAATTTCACCCTTCCCATTCTTTCCTCCTCCTCTAGCCTGGGGGACTAGTTCAAAGTTCAAAGTAAATTCTCACTAGGGGGTTCAACCTATTTTGTCTTCTTTCGACCTTCCCCTTGGTATGGGGGACATCATACCTTTCGTATCCAAATTTTTATCACATCCAATGGCACCCAAATTGCTTGTAGTCCTTTATTTGTCATTATTCATTTTCATCTCACCATTCCTCAATATCCTTTATCCAACCTTAATTCATCTTAATCACTCTATCTATAACCATTCCTTCTTGACTGGGGGATGCCCCTCCTTCCATCCAATTTTATGCCTAAGGAAGATCACTCCCGCCATGACATCCATATAATTGCATTATACCCATTCATTGTATATACCCACCCCACCCATCCATTCCAATCCTATATAAGGCTCATAATATGCTAATTTAATCTCTTTTTGGTTTCATGTATGTGCATCTCCTAATATTGATTAGTCTAATTAATCAATAATATACACCACTTGTACATATCACATCCATACCGGTGTCGCATGGTTTCCTTATTATTTCTTTATCTATCATCTCATGTTCACCAGTGCATCATGTGGTTTTACCCATTGTCTCATGTATCCTTCTTTTGGTGTCCCAATATCTTAGGTTGCTTAGACATAGAGGTTGTTTTGGTTTCTCAACCATACTTAGTCCCTCAATCAACTTCCACTGAATATCATTTAGTCCTTAAAAATTATAAGTCTTTTTTGGTTGCTTTAGGTTTTCTCTAGGACCATACAAATATATCACACATTAATCACATTTTGAGTTTAGGAAAGCCATGTGTAGCTCTAATCCATAAAGAAAATAATTTCTCTTGTTCATCCTATCATGAATAATCTAAGCCCATGGATCCACATTGAAAAGAAAAATAATAGCACTAGCAATAACACAAAGTCATCTCTCATTCATCATGGATCCTCGACCATCTAATATGTCTCCACCGAGGCTATAGATGCCTGCTGGAAGTGGAGCAACATTGAAGGATTATAGGGCTATTTTCACCAGGGCTATAGATACTTGACTGGCAGTGGAGTAATCCCTTTGCGTGGTAACACGTTTGTCACATTAGTGATCTCCTTTTATACAAACCATTGATCGCTCATGGATGAGCTAGCTTATAATGGCTTGAGTTACAAATAGTCAATCCAACATCGCTCAAAATCAGAACTTGACCATTCACTGCACACACTTTGGTACTTGAGTGACTTGACTCACTCTATTGGTCTTAGTATCTTAGAGTTCCATATTGATTAGTAGATGTGGTTGATCGATGTCACTAGGGTGTTTGAGTTTCACAAAAATGCTTCTAAACTCTGAAAATCCTAAGGCATCTAGGGAAACACATATTTATTCCATATTGTTTTCCACATATTGTATCTTAATGCCTCCATTTGTATCATGCGTCATATGTCATTGTTTACCTTGTTCACATATCATGATCTATGTCTTTCATCTCATCCCCATTGTCATTGTCATGTCTCATATCCTCTTTAATGTATCATTGTGACCACTATTTCATAGTTTATTAATTAACCTAATTAAGATGAGAAAGTGTCCATACGCCTCTCCAATGCAATCACATAAACAACTATGAGTCTACATCATCACATCATCTATATCATCTATTACATCACAATTTATCTAAGCATATACGTTATTGCATATGCCACATACGTCTTCTCAAAAGCATCTAATCCACAATAATTCATCACACAAATTATCCATAATGCACATACAATAACCTATGTCTATAGGCTACATCTGAAGAGTCCATTGGCATACACACCATATATCCTTGTATCACATAAAATGATGGTTTCTCAACCATACCCAAAAACATACATCACTACTTCTATATCTCGGTCCTTTACAACACTCCTCTCTTGTCCTCCAAGCATCCCACCTCCAGTCCTTTGAGATCCTTCACCATCCTATGTTGGAACTAATCCTCCTACCTATCAAGTTGGATCTATGACCCATGACATTGTAGGACCTGTTGGTGTTACCCTCTTATTATCATGTGGAGGTCTAGCAGTTGCTTATGATGGAGTGAGCAAACCATGACTCACCAATGCATCAAAACATGATACCAAATATGTCATCCTATACTCTTCCCTAGTTTGTCATAGTTGAGCATTCTTTACCTATATGGCTATTGTCTTTACCGCACCATTCTCTTGTACTACCTTTTATCGAAGCCTATCTCACTCTACAATGGTGGCATCCCTCTTAGCCTATGGCCCCATCTTCTCTTGTGTCCACACACCTTCTCGCTCAATCTGTTGTGACTCCAGTTATCAGACTCACTCCCTTAAAGCTTTCACCTCATGCAACCCATCCATCACAACACACCATCCATCATTCTCTTCAACATTTGGTCCTTCATTATCCACAATATTAGTCATTGGTATATCCTTAATCACAACCCTTGATGGACTTACTTTCACCTCTAATCGATGACATACATGTCACCTAGGAAGCCCCTCTTCCACTTCCTCTTCTCTCTCAAGTATAAGCTCCGCTTATCCACCAATAGCCTCTGTTGTCTCTATGGCTACCTCTCTTACTCTATTTATAACCTTCACTCTTTCTCCAACTGCTTCTCCATCCTTCATAGTATCTGCATCCTCCTTTATATCTCCATCTACTTGCCACTACTGTGTGGCCCACAATATATTTTACTTTGGGGTCATGCTTGCATCATCCACATTTAGCACCAATATAACCTTGTATGCTTCCATGTTCAATGGTTCTATGTGTGATGCTATTATAATGTTCCTACCCTTCCTCTTGTATAACACAGGTGGATCTGGTATCCCTATCTAATCCTAAACTATCATAGTACCTGAGTATACTGAAAATACTCATATTGTAGGCTTCATCGTTCGATAACCCACCTCACTCATTGAACACGTGCTAGTTGCACTCAATCCTCTACCCATGTTGATCCCTTCCTCCATGGCCTCTAGATCACATCTTGCGGTCTCAAACTTACCCACATAAAGCGATAATGCTCTTCATTCCCTTCATGAGACCTATTAAATCGACTCTCTTGGTCCCTTTACCCCTTAATGCACATAGAACATCTAGCCCCACCAACTTGTACACATCATACGACAATCCTTGGGGCCTATCCACAACCATGTGCTCCCATGATCACTCCTATAATAATAGGTTGCAACTCATCTCCATATGATATGTCTTTTGCAATCATAAAGGTGAAAACAAACAAACAACAAACATAAAAAAAGATGAAAATAAATGAAAACAATAAAAAAATGATGAAAAATGAACAAAAAATAAAAAACAAAATCACAATCATAGTCACATAATCATAGTCTTAGGTACAAGCACATAGGCACATGTACATAATCACAGGCACATAGATATAGTCACAACAACATAGACAAAACATATAGGTACAAAGACATACATATAGGTATAGTCATAGTCCCAATCACAGGTACACACACATAGGTACACAGTCACAGGCATAGTCATAGTCACAGTCACAAGCACATTCATCATCACAAGTCACGGTCTCAGTCAGGCACAATCTCATTGGACTCGTTAAGTTAGATGTCTTTACTTATTTGACTCAACAGACTCATTGGCTCATTTAAAATAGGTGTTTTCTTTTTATTTTTGGCTCAAAGGACTCATTTGGCTCATTAGCATAGTTTTCTTGTTTTTCCTAGTGAAGTCTCTTAGCATAGATTTTTTATTTCCTGATGCAGTCTCTTAGCATAGGTTTCCTATTTTTCTTGGCATAGTCTCTTAGCATAGATTTTTTATTTCCTAGCGTAATCTCTTAGCGTAGGTTTTCATTTTCCTAACGTTATATTTTAGTGTAGATTTTTATTTTCACGACAATCTCTTAGCGTAGATTTTTTATTTCCTGACGCAGTCTCTTAACGTAGGTTTTCATTTTTCTAGCACAGTCCCTTAGCATAGATTTTTCATTATTGGCACAATATTTTAGCATAGGTTTTCATTTTCCTAGCATAGGTTTACATTTCTTGACGCAATGTCTTAGCGTAGTTTTACATTTTTCTAGCACAATCTCTTAGCGTAGGTTTTTCATTTTTTGGCATAGTCTTTTAGCGTAGATTTTTCATTTCCTAGCATAGTCTGTTAGCATAGATTTTTCATTTCCTAGCATAGTCTCTAAGCGGTGATTTTTTATTTCCTAGCATAGGCTCTTAGCATCGATCTTTTATTTTCTAGCTTAGTCTCTCAATGTAGGTTTTTATTTTCTTAGCTTAATTCTTAGTTTAGATTACTTTTATTGTCTATTAGATTAGCTTTTATTTTTCTATGCATTAGATTAGATTTTTATTTTTGCATTAGATTAAATTTACTTTGTTGTACTAGATTAGATTTACTTTCATGCACTTTATTGCTTTCATAGATTAGATTTACTTGCTTGCCCAACCACAACCCTCGAGTGAAACTCGTACCCAGTAATCTACTTTAGACACTTGATAGTTGTAGTGACTGGTTATCCATGTAATTCGATAGGATGGGCAGATTACCATAAGAATACTTGAATTCACAAAAAAACAAAAATAAACTTCACAAATCTTCTCAAAATTTTGCCCATCATCTTATCTCCAGTCTACCATTTCTCATTCCACCTTTTGTTAATCAGCTCATCATTGTCATCCATTCTCTCTTCCACCCACTCGTTTCTTGAGGGGGTAGACAATATCCATCAAATTTGACCTTAAAAAAACTCAATAACCAAACACTCAATATTGAAGTTGCATGTGTTCAAGAATATTTGCGTAAGACTATCATAAATCCTACTATATTGGGTCAAAATGTAGAATTTATTTTCTCAATCAAACTCCCAAATTTGATTTACTACATATGCCTATGATAATAGGGTCTACATGCCTACGCTACAATCGAGGTGGTAAAATTAAACTTTGCTTATAATCGATTGTATCATCATGAGGACACCTACCATATGGCTGACTCGTTCACCACATCAAGTGATCTCATCAATCTATCGAAGGTAAATATTTAAGGACATATGTTCATTTTATGATTGGGACATCCTATATTTCTCTTGATTTAGGGAAACCTTACATCATCCTCCTCAAGCACCCATTCATTATCATCCATTCTCAATCCAAATGGTGTCATATGTTTTTGCATTGCATTGTACTTACACACAATATGATCCAAAAAAAGGCATTTGTAGACACCAAAAATATATCATTTTGTATGCCTTAGAATCATCTTAAGTAATTTTAATAGATTTTTTTCAATGATCTCTAATTCCTTTCTAATATTCCTAAAATCTATTATTTATTAAATCACTATTCACTAAGCTCCCTCATACACCTAGCCCTTGGTCATCATGTGGCCATCCCCCTAGGTGCACACATCCTCACCTTAGGTCAACCTTGACCATAGTCAACTTAAATCTATGTGCACATCTCTCAACCTTGGTCAAGTTCTTAACCTTAATAAACCCTCACCCTAGGTTTACTTAACCATGGTCAACCTAACTCATGATCCATTTTCACATAGGATAAAAGTCTTATCCTTACCCCACATGGGCAAAGCAAAGCCCATACTCTCCATTTTCATCTTGTCTCCCACCCACTTTTATCCTCATCCCCCCTCACATGCAAGAAAAAAAGAATCCATATTCTTCCTTTCCATCTTGTCTTCCACCAACCTTTGTCCTCATCCCCCTCACATGTAGGACAAAATATGCTTATCCTCCACCCATAAATTTATGCAATTTAATATTCCTCCACTTCCTTATTCATTATCCCATATTGTATCCCACCAACCTTTGTCCTAATCTCAATTCAATACATGAACATACATAGCTCATATTCAACTCATTTCATCTTGTCTCCCAGTAACCTTTGTCTTCATACCAATTCAACACATGGGCATACAAATCCCATACTCCATTATCCCATCTTGTCTCTCATTAATTTTTTTATAATTTAAATTTTTTCATAAACCTTTGTTCTCATCCTAATTCAACATATGAGCATACAAAGCCCATACTTCACTCATCCCATATTGTCTCCCACCAACCTTTATCCTCATCCCAATTCAACACATAGACATACAAAGCTCATACTCCACTAATCTCATCTTGTATCCCACCAATATTTTTATAATTGAAAATTCTTCATCAACCTTTGTATTCATCTCAATTCAACATATGGGCATACAAGGCCCATACTTAATTCATCTCATATTTTATTCCATCAACCTTTGTCTCATCTCATATTCTTGACATGGGCAAGCAAGACCCATACTCTACCCACATTATCTTGTATTCCACCAACTTTCTTTACAATTTTTATATTTCTTATCTTGTCCCCCAATTCTACTCATATACCATATCATTCTCACGTCCCTCTTCCCTTTAGAATTCTATAAATACCCACATATTTCTTTCATTTATAACAAACAAGGAGAACACAAGATAACATTGCAGAAGTTGTGAGACTCAGGCTTTTTATTGCTTTAGTGCTTTATTATTTATTATTATATTTTAGCTATTGTATTTGCATCTCCATGGATTATAACCTCATCTAGAAGGACCCATTTATTGTCACTAAATCCTCTTTATGAGTTTGTGTGTGGATGATTGCAATTGTTTGAAGCTTTGGGTGGTCAATAAGATTTAGAAAACCACCCAACAATTGATTGTAACATGGAAAAAATGATCGCATCAAAATCATATTTTGTACAAAAAGATCATCCCTTTGGTCATAATGTTTTAAAAACACCCCAAAAAAGGTCTAATGGACTCATTTGAACTCATTTTAATATTATATACAATATTTTATTTTTAATAAAATGGTGCATTTTTCTTGTTACATATATATTTTGTAGACATAGAAAAGCACCATGCATGAAAACAAGTAAGATATTATATGATATTTGTAAATGAGTCCTTTTGAATACAATACAACCCTCTTGGGGTGTTTTACAAATGGTGTCTTTCAAGGAAAGGGAGGATGACCAATTTCTACAAAAAGGATGTGTGACCATGGTTAGGGTTGATCTAGGGTGAGGATGTGTGCACCTAGGGGGATGGTCACATGGTGACCAAGGGCTAGGTGTAGGAGGAGGTTTAGTGATTTAGTGAATTGTAGATAATTAATAATGGATTTTAAAAATGAATTAGAGAATATTGGAAAAAGTCTATTGAAATTGCTTAATATGATTATAAGACATAACATATTTTTGGTGTCTACATATGGAACCTAGGAGTGCCCATTATATAATTGTTTTATTTATTCTTTTTGTGAAATTATAAACACCTAAAAATTTCACATTATCCCTTGTGCGGTGCTCATAGTTAGAAAATATGCAAATACCCTCAAAATTTACGTAATTTACTTGAAACCATTATGTATCCACTATTCACATAATCATTTTTCACTATTCATTAAGCCCCCTCCTACACCTAGCCCTTGATCACCATGTGACCATCCCTCTAATATATGTGTACTCTTAACCATATTCAACCCTTAACCATAGCCAACACCTAACCATGTTTAACCCTTAACCCTAGTCAACTTTAACTAATGCTCCACTTTGCAAATAAGACAAATGTCTTGTCTCTCACCAATATTTTTATAATTTTATATTCCTCACTCCCCTTTGGTCTCAACTCAATTCAACACATAGAAATGCAAGGCCTATACTCCACTCATCCCATATTGTCTCCCACCAATCTTTTATAATTTTATATTTTTCACTCTCCTTTGTCTTCATCTCAATTCAACACACAGGCATGCAAAGTCTATACTCCACTTATCCCATCTTGTCTTCCACCAACCTTTTTATAAATTTATAGTCCTCACTCCCCTTTGTCATTATCCTAATTCAACATGCAAGATCTATACTCCACTCATCCTACCTATCTCCCACTAAGTCACCTCATAGGACACCTCACCCCCTAACCTTGGTCAATGTCTATAAATAGAAAGTCATTTCCTTCATTTGAGGAAGAAGAAAACAATGATAAATCACATAAATAGGAGGTCATTCTCAACTGCTGCCCTTGATGGGCTTGCTCTCGTATCTATCGATGATGTATATGTTACCTAAGAGGTCCCTCATATATTTCCTCTCTCTTACGTGTTTCTTCTCCTCGACCAGTTACCTCTATTGTCTCTCCAATCGTCTCTCCAACTACCTCTCCACCCTCCCCAATATCTACCTCCACCCTCTCTAATATCCACATCCTCCTCCATAGCTTCCATTATCTAGCATTACTATGTGGTCCATTAGTTGTCATACTCTAGGGTTGTACCAACATCCTCTACATTTGGCACCACTATAACCTCATCCACATCCACATCCAATGGCTCTATAATGTGATGTTGTTGTAAGGTTCCTACACCTCCTATATATCACATGTGGATTTGGTATCCCTTACCTAATATCAAACTATAGTAGTACTCGAGTATATTGAAAATACTCATATTGCATGCTTTATCGTTCGATAACCCATCTCACTCATCAAACACAAGCTAGTTGCATCACATCCTTTGTCTATACGAAGGCCCTCCATGATGGTCATTAGATCACATCCTACAACCTCAAACTTACCCATATAGAATGATAATGCTCTCCATACCCTACATAAGGCATGTTCAATCGATCCTCCTTACCCCTTTTCTACATTAATGCATATCAAGATCTAGATTTAGAATCCCAACTTCGATAAGAGACAAGTATCCAATCGATCAACAGTCCAAGATAGAAGACAAGGCAAACTTGGATTTTACAGTGATACCTTTTATATCATTCAATATAATTCCTTTTTAGTCACCCAAAACCAAATAATTCTCTACCACCCATGGCCCATACTCCACTCATCTCATCTTGTCTCCCACCAAAAGGTTAGGATGAGTGGAATATGGACCTTGCATGCCCATGTGTTGAATTGGGATGATTACAAAGGGGAGTGATGAATATAAAATTACAAAAAGGTTGGTGGGAGACAAGATGTTTTTATTATTTGTAAGTCGAGCATGAGTTAAGGTTGATAAGGGTTAAGAGTTAACCAAGGTTAGGTGTTGATGATGGTTAAGAGTGCATAAAAATTCGAGGGATGGTCACATGGTGATTAGGGGCTAGGCGTAGGAGGAGGCTTAGTGAATAATGAATAGTGATTTTTCGAATAGTGGATGAATAGTGGTTTGAGGTAAATTATGCAAATTTTGATGGTATTTACAAATTACCTAACAATTAACACTGCACAAGGGATAATGTGATAATTTTAGGTGTTTACATTTACCCCTTTTTATATTGCAATGTGTGAAAACACGATGCAGTAAAAAACATGTGACACTAGATGAGTGGTTGATGATTGTTGACCACAACTTTTGACGTGTTGAAATGATTGTTGAGGGAGTAGACGCAAGATTGTATTGTATCATGATTAGTGTAAGATATTCCAATTAGGAAATGGATAAATATATTTGAAACTTTACCTTTGATAGATTATTAAGCTTGATTTGATTTGGTAAACCATCCAACCATTTGTAGGTGTCATCATGATGCTTCTATCACAATTAGTCTTACTCTACCATCTCAATGAAGGGAATTGATGATTAACCATACAGTCACAGGTATGGGACTTACCAATTGTTTGTTTCAAATCAAAGTTTTAACTGAGAAGAGAAACATTGCTTTTGTTTACCCCAAAAAAGGAGGGTTTGATATAGTCTTGGGCAAAGTTCTTGGACAAATACAATTCCAAGAGTGGGTGTTTGAATATTGATCATATACAAGATGACATTAATGGGTTTATATCTTCCCCCTAAAGCAATGAGTTGATGTGTGAAGAAGTGGAAAACAACAATGAAATACGTCACAAAAATATCATTGTATGATCGTATTATGGTTATGAATGTTGAAAATGATGATGCTTGAGAGAAATTGATGAAAATATGAGAAATTCATGTGGTGATTGTATAGAGACCATGCGGTATTAGGTGGTTTAAAGATGTTTTCCATGCATCCATTCATGCTATAACCATAGAATATAGTCAACACAAGTGTTTTTATAGTTGCGATATAGAATAAAGTTGGAAGTGTAGTTGTTAAGCTTAGTACCATAAATCATATTTGGATTTAAATATATTAAGCTTGGTATTAATATTTGAAGTTGATACATCTAGTTGTGATCAACCTATTTTTTAGAAGTTCCTTTTTAAGGTAATAAAACAATCAAGTTTCATTTAGATCTAAAGGCATGTCTAATGCATGGACCACATTCCTATTTCATTGAATTCTATATTATGTTACATGGTGTATAAGTGTTAACATAAATTTCACTCTTTTAAAAAAGTAATCTCATGTATATATTATAAACACAATGATCTTCTATCCATTTAAATATTCAAGGGTTTATTGTTAAACAAGGCATTCATGTTACATCTTTGTACACATTATCCAACTATTAAAAGTATACTTCTCTTTTTCTTCTTCTTTTAATAAAGCATAAAATTAGATTGGATTCACAACCCAACCACTAGAGAAATCTTATGTACACTTTTTTTACAATTGAATGAATATGTAATAAGCTTTTAATGGGGTAGGTCTTATAGTTCCACAACTAGTATAGTAAACAAGTATAATTAAAATTGTTCTAGCATAGCAGGATAATTATAATAGATACATCAACATTATTTAATGCTCAAATCCTATAAAAAATGTATTTGGAATATCCAACACTTGCATTTAACATGGATATACCACAATTAAGACAAGGCTTTACCACTCTACTTCCCCCCAAGTCCCACAAGCATTTTGAAAACAAGGTAGTATAAGATTGTTATTTACCACCTTACTAGACTAGCAACACAAGCACATGAGGACCACAATAAAAACATAGAAACATGATCAAGAAATATATTATAGGGTCACATGGGTAACACATGAAAGAAATAATTACATTGAGCAAAACATAAATGCCTATAAATATTTCTAATATTGTATTTTAGCTTCTAATATCGTTACTAGGTTAGGATGCTATATAGAGATTGCACCCATCTTTTGAGAAGTTTCTTTTAATGTAAAATATATAAAATGTAGGGATCACATCCCTCCTTAGAGAAGTTGCACTTTCTATATTGTATATCAAATATCCCTCTTTGAATAAGTCACACCTAGCCTTACTTAAAAAACATTTGGCATTGAGAAGCTATCACTTGGCTCCATGCCAACATATGGTAACTCTAGGTTATTTATCCCCATTATTGAAACTCAAATACATGTGTTATCTATTGATGAATGTACAAAATGCTTTAGTATATCTCACAATAGAACCTTTTTTAACACAAGGGACCTTTTTATATGTATTTGTTACTAAGTTTTATTGATATAAACATACAACTTAGGCCTTTTCATATAATATATATTTTAGGTATCTATTTTTAACATAGATTGCTTAAGTCAATTTATTCACATCCTACAAAGAGTGTTGGTGAAGGAATTGATTACTGGTTGAATTTTTTTGTTATATGATGGAGGAAGTTAATTTAGGTTAGTGAAGGCTTACATTAAACACCTATTTTTCTTGGATTACAAGGGATTTTATGTTACAAATATGGTTATTTCATGGTTTACCTTCTATACCTAATGTTGGCCTCCATTCTTAGTGACGTCTCCTTCCAGGTTGTCCCCTCATTATATTGAAATAACCATGTACCTCCTTCTTACTTCCATATAGACCCATCATCCTAAGCCTTTTGTTGTTGACCCCTCTTCATCCCCCTCCACACCTATTGTGACTTCTCTCTTTCTCCCTTTTATAAGTCCATCTAGGGAGTAGTTAGACCACCTACTTTCTATAAGTCCATTTATGGAGTAGTCATGCCACCTTCTCCTTTTCTATTAGTCCATTTAAAAAGTGATCATATCACCCACTACTTTTCTACAAGTCCATACTATAATAATCATTAGTTTATGGGTCTGGGTTACTAACTATTTGTGTTTATTAACTTTGAGGATTCTCTAATCCTTAATGATTACTAAAAAAATCTAATTTTGAGGTACTTTTAAGATTAATGATTTAAATTATCTTTTTGACTATGTTTGTATTATTCTCTCCTTTCCTTGATAGGATATATGCTTACACTTTTGAATCAACTTTTAGCACAATATGAGTTTCACAACATATGTCAGCTTTTAGATAGAAATAATGATAGGACAAGACAATGGTAGGATAGGGCTTTCTAGATTTTAAACTGCTTTATCTTATCTTAGTTGTGCTCTTACTTAGCCACAAAATACATGAATACTCACTTTTCTACATGCTTAATATATTTCATAAAATAATCAAAATATACTTTATGCTCTTGATATTAAAATAATTTATAACAAGGAACATCACAAAATAATATGATATTGTAAAATAACTAAATATATTAACATTATATATTCCATTCATCAATTTATGATCCTCAACATATTTCACTACTATATATATCATTAACATTCCCAATTTATCATATTAACATTACATCACTAACATTCCATATTATTAATATTTTATTACTATGTATATTAGTAATCATATTAACATTCCATATTATTGTCATCAATTTTGGTTTGAGGATTCAACCACCTTGGTGTGTCATCTAACCATTTCCTTGTATGGGCTTAAGTAGGCTTTGCATGCTTGGTATAAGAAGACTCATTGATTTTTTTTCAATTATACTTTTGATATTGTGCAAATGTGGATTGGGTTAGTTATTTGGATTAGGGAAACCCCATTGTTGGATTTATCTTGGATCTAGTCCCATCTCTTAGTGTCATATACTTTAGTACACTATTTCTGAGTATTTTATGATAGTTAAATATGTTGTTATCAGTGAGACCGCCTAACACCTTCAATAGATGGTTATGATTTTAGAGGAGATGGGCATTCCTTAATCATAACTAGTCTTCATTATAAAAATCAAAGCATCATAAATCTTATCCACAATCCAATGTTGTATCAACTAACCACATATTTTGAGATTTGGATGTACTATATTTTATGGCTTTATACTTGCGAGATACCTAGTCCATTTTTTTTATAATTTGAGCAGAGCAAGCAACAAATATCTTAACCAATGTGATGCCTAAGGTACCATTTCTGTGTATATGGGACTATCTTGGCATACGAGAGTGTTCCTTAAGGGGGAGTGATTGATAAGGGTCTCTACTGAAGGAGGGATGTTGACATATGTGGTGGTTATCACTTGAGGCCATGTTAAACTCTTGTATTGTATGGCTTGGGGTCCTTATATGCCTTATATAGGTGAATATTTTATAATTTAATCTAAAGGTTGACTCTTTAACCTTGACCTAAAGTTCCTTTGTAATTAGGTATAAATACTCTTTCATACCAACCATTTTGTTATGAGGTGGAGTCTAATTCTATTTCATTTAATGAGATATTTTGGTGTTCATCGACACCCTTTTACATTATGTGTTTCCTTTTTGTGAGTTATTTTTGCATAGCTAGGTAATGTGTTGATTGCATTCATTTCTAGAGACTATTTTGAAATCTAACAATATGAAGCGTGGAAGTATCAATATAACAATGAAGCATTAAAAATTATGGAAAAAAAATTATGAAAGAAATGATAGGAAAGCATTGGTAGGTAGGGTAGTAGAAATTACTAGAGAAATTAAAACAATAATAAATTTCGCTTAATGGATAAGCATATCCTGGAGATTTACATAGAAAAGGGAAAAATAAGATATATGGATAAAAGTTATATTTCTATATATCCTAGTACTATGTGTTTTCCATATAGGTACTTGTATTGTATGGTTCCTGTTAGATAAATACAAAGTCAAAAAAATAAAATGGTCACAATATGCATATTTACCAACAATAATAGTCATTATAGTGTGAACTCACATCTCAAGTGAGAACAACAATATACATTACATTTCATATGAGAACAAGAAAACCCATGACATATAAAATGAGAACCAAAGAATTCCATATTATTGATGAAAATATGAAACCAATAAAATCCACTTGAAGACCAAAAAATTTGCATCATTTTATATAAAAGGAATATCAAATATTTTCTTATTTTTCGTGGTGGAATGGACAATGAGATCCCTCATTGACTTCAATGATGATAACTCCAACCAACTTATAACAATTGATAGGAGATAATGGGAAACTATTGCTTTATGGGCTCTAGGGCCATCATGACAATATTTTCTTGATGGAGAACTATTACCTGATGGGCTCTAGGATTGAAAAACTCAAAGTTGTGAAGGATCCTCTAGTTTTTGTCTTCACATCATATTTTTAACCGATGTTTTCTACATAATGGATCAAAGACCCCAAACTAAACTATAAGCTCCATTTATATGATCACTAATTAAAAACCATAAAAAAAATATCACTACTTATATAATTCAAATAATAATAAGTGAACAATTACTCCCAACATTGAGAATATAGATCTTCCTCTTGCATTTGTTAATTACTTTCTTGTACTCTTCATTCACTTTTGGATATACATTCATCATGGTTACTTTTTCCTTTACCTACAATTATAACAAAATAATAAAAAATTGAATCATGAGATGAGATCACTAAAATCACAATTCAAAATACTAATTAATGCAAATTAAAAACAACCCCACGGATGTTATCGATTTTTCCAACACATCCAAAATGAATTGAAAAATCTATCGAATCTCCTTGCTTTTGCCTACGGTGTCCATCTAAAAACCATTATTATCTTCTTACCACCGTCCCTAGGCTAGTCCACCTCTATTCTATTGTCTCATTTCCAAAAAAGAAAATCAAAGGCCCCTTATTGTTGGGCCTCTTTTAATGTTGGTGAGTCACAATTTGACTTGGAACTTTAGGTATAGTAGTATGAGACTCCATACCCTAGTGTTTTTCATATGATAATATATCTTTCATATCATTCTTTTGGAAGAGTTATGAATATCTCTTTTATATTTGTCTAACACCATCTATTGATTTGAGTTTATTTTTTATTTTATTTACTATGCTAGTGGGGTCTACTTGGGATCCATTTTCATTATGGATACCTAACAACGAAACTTCTAATTTCAAATTTACATCATTGTGAATAATTAGAGTTTGACATAAAGACCTTGTTATAGCTTCTTTGATTATTATTAAATAAATATAAATTTAGGATAAGTCGTACATTCCTAGTCTCCATCATCCATCATGCATGTCTATTTGTTTATATGGAGACAATATTGCAAGAAGTTTCAACCAATGAAAGGATGTCATTTTTTGTTTGGACTGTGAAGTTGGTTTGAGAGAGTTTTTTTGTCTGGATTGTGAAGAAATTGATGTAGCATCAATGTGAATTAGAACGCTTATTTTTGTTAGTTTTATGTGATTAAAGTAAAAAATATATATTTACCTCCTATTTTTTGAAGTCCTAGTTTTATGTATTAATACGATGGTTTGAGATCCCATTTTTTGTCAATTTTTGGGTGGATTTTAAACATGTTAAGGGTGTAAATTAATTTCTTCGATCCACTGTAGGATGCATGTATAATTGTGCATTTGAAATGATGTATTGAGATAATGACTAATTAATAGATATAAGGTTGCATTGTAAAGTTAATAGGCAAAGTGATCAGATACTTAGATGCAACCACTTCTTTCCTCTCCTTTTTAAACGGGTTTTAAAATAGAGACAACACTTTTAAAAAGCTTACATTTTGAGAGACCCTTTAAAAAGTGAGAGTGAGTGCTTTCTTGCTTTAAAATCCTAGGCTTGGGGGCAATTTAGAAAGTTATTTTTCTACAAAAAATAAGAAAACAAAATGTAAACACCTAAAAATGTCACATTATCCCTTATCTAGTGCTAATGGTTAGGTAATTTGTAAATACCTTCAAAATTTGTATAATTTATCTAAAATCACTACTCATCTACTATTCACTATCCACAATTCACTATTCACTAAGCTCCCTTTTATACCTAGAACCTGGTCACCATGTGTCCATCCCCTTATGCTATGTGCACCCTTAACCATCATCAATAGTCCACCATAGTCAACGCTTAACTTTAGTTAACATTAACTCATGCTTCATCTACCCCACTTGCAAATAATATAAGCACCTTTTTCTTTTATCAAAATAGTCTATATTCTCTACTAAAGCATAAGACAAGCATCTTGTCATTCATCCAAATTGTCTAGATACCCTACTTAGGGCATAAGACAAGCACCTTGTCTTTAATGGAGGACATGAACACTCAATGAATAGATATGAAAGGACTACATTGTACCATACTACTGAAATATACCACACACTCTCTATATTTACTACTCTCTAAATAACACTTACTATGAGACCTTTATATAGGAAGATAGATTCCTTAGCCCTTACTCTACCTATCTCCTTGATGTACAAGTGGACTCCTTGTACATTTACAACTTTTGACACTTGTGTATATATTACAATACTTGAAGTAAGTAACTAACTATACTCTAAAGTAAACTCCTACTCTAGTTATGTACCAAAGGTGGTACATTTGCATGTACCTAAATAATGTAATATACTCTCTAACACCCCCTTGTCTTCTATCTAGTGCTAGAGCTTGAGTTCTCCTTCTCTACTATTTGTGTCATGTTTAAAATACTATCTTCGTTGTGAGAGATTTGAATTTATGATCATTTGTAGGATCTTCTAGTTCTTTAATTTCTTGAATCCTTTGAGCTAAGTGTCCCTTTTTATTTTCTTCTTGATATTCCAATTGAGGATAATTGTATGGTCACTAAAACTATTGTTGACGAGGATTATTTTGAGATTGATATTGCCTTGGTTGGAATGCCCTATTTGGTTGGCTTCCATAGTTTGTCTAATTTTCTTGATTCTTGTTTTTGGGATTAAATCTACAGTAATTAGTGCTATGACATTTTCTCCTACATACATGACAATATCTATTATTCCATGGTCTTCATCCTTTTGAGGATGAGGTAACATTTTCTTGTGGAGTATCTTTTGAAACCAATGCATTGTTAGTCATTTCATCCTTCACTGTATTTTCCACCTCATATTCTTGAATAATGTTAACTAGATCATCAAATGATATATTTTTACTTAGAACTTGTGAAGATGTAACTAGATGTTTGTAGTTGTTTAGAAGAGCTCTCATGGTTACTTGAACAAGAAATTTATCTTTAAACTCTTCTCCTAAGGTTAATAATTTTCCTTTAATATCTGCTACCTTCCTTAGGAATAGTTCTACACTTTCACCACTGTTCATTTTTAGGGAATGTAATTGAGTTTGAAGATTTAGGATAGTAGCTTTATTTTTCCCTTCAAATATTTTTTCTAGGGTTTTCCAAGCTTTTGTAGATGTTCTTTTTGAATTGATGTAAGGTTGGATTTCATCTGTGATGGCAAAAGTTATTATCATTAATGCTTTTGCATCACTCTCTTCAAAATTCTAAATCTCTGTATCACCTTAATTAGGTTTAGTAGTTATTCCTTTGCTAATTTACCAAATCTTCTCAACTATTAATATTGCCCTCACTTTGTTTTTCCATGAAGAGTAATTTAGACCTTTAAGTAGTTGATATTTTGTAAGGATAAATTTATTTGTTGTCATGATGATCCTTGTTGGCTACATTATATCTCCCTAATTTAGTTTGATAAGAAATTTCCAAAGCCTAGTTTTTGTAGGACTCCTTATGTCTCTCGAGTGATTATAATGTGCTATAAGTTTGATAAAGTCCTTAGCAAGTAATAGTTCACCTTTTGGGTTGATTTTGAATTTTTTTTGTAAATAACAATAATCAACGTCTATTTCACCTTATCTCTCCTAATGAACTATGCACTTATTAATTTTAAGTTCTCTATGGTTGAATTTCTTTGTCCATTTAGTATGAGTATGATACAAATGTAAGTAAATAATTCCAACTCCTTTAAGTAAATAATGAACTTCTTTTTATAGCCCTTAATAATCAATAGTTTAATATTTATAAATTTCAATAATCTATGTTTGATGTAGTATACCTTATAACTCCCTAATTTGGAATGTTAGAAAATAATGATAATAATATTTTCAAATTGATATTCTAATTTACCAAGGTTGTCAACCTTATATCTCCTACTTGGTGATTTGCAAATATTTCACTGTTTGAATATCAAGTAATTTTATAATGTCTTCTACCTTTGTTAAAATTGCTTTCTAAGGTTGATATTTCAATGAAATAATAATCAACTTTCAACCTTATACTTATCACCTTATAAATCCTAATTGGAGGAAAGTAAATAATTAGATGATATAGGTATTTGCCTCCCTTCAACGTATAACAAACAAGTTGATTGGATGATGGTGAGTGTTCTAAATTTAGGCGCTGATCTTCAATGTGTAATATGAGCATTAAATGCTCTCTCTATTGGTATTAACCTCACAACCCAAGCATTCAATGCT
Source organism: Wollemia nobilis (assembly GCA_028583015.1). NCBI lineage: Eukaryota > Viridiplantae > Streptophyta > Pinopsida > Araucariales > Araucariaceae > Wollemia > Wollemia nobilis. Next base: position 1,237,782 of record JAQPPZ010015128.1, read on the forward strand.
CTTTCTCCTTTAGGACGATGCTGGTTTATGATGTTCTCACTGCACTTTGACTCCAAACGAGATGCTTCCGCTATGTATTTTCACTGTTCTCTCACTGCGTAGTTAATTCGCTCTTACTTCGCTATATTCTATAGCTTGGTTGGGTTCTTAAGTAGCTTCGATGCACCTTGGAATTACATTCAAGTGGTATTACAATATTGAAGGGTGCTACATTCTTGAATAACGCTTTTTAAGATGCTTTCAATGCTCCTACCTTCTTCGAATGATGAGCTATGATGAATATGCTCCTTAACCTCCGAATTATGTTTTCCAACGCTCAAGGAATGGACATTACTCTTATCATTTTTTTTCGTGTAGACATTATGGAATATAGGGCACTCTATCATGCCAAGTGACAACCCTTTCATTTGCATGTAAAGCTTTCTCCAATGTCTATTAAACCTTATAACCTCTTCTTGCCAATGGATGCACTGATGCATCTTGTCCTCAACTCTTCCCTTACAAGAACTATGATGTTATTCTTTTTGTAAGAGGTTGGCTCTAGTTCAATGGTGATTATAGGGTGCTTTGAATATGGTCCTATGGCACTCTGTTGGTGATTGTAGGTGATGCTCTTAGCTAGAAGTTTATCCATGATATAACCTGGTGTTACACCTTTCATTTTTTTTGTTGTAATGAGTTGTCCTTAACATTATTGATATGCAATGATGATAGTTCCCTTGTACAATAGGTATACTTTTGTGGACGCTCAATTTTGTGGCTGATGGGTGTGTCTTTAGACACCTTAATATGAGCTGGATACCAAGCATTAGGATGACTCTTCGCTCCAGCACCAACAATGGATATCAAGCCCTTGAGTTGGCTTATTTCTTAAGCACACTAACTTAGTGCTTACTCTTCACAAATGATGGATGTTTTTAGATATAGGATCAAGAGCTATGTAGAGTGTCCTTGTGACACTTAATTTCTTCCTTTGATGTAAAAATAGGAGATAAGTTTGGTGCTCAAATAACAACATGTAATAGTCCTTATTTGCACCTAAAATTTGAGACTCTCCTAGTCTCGTTATGTAGATCCTTTCACTGATTTCGATGGTTGCTTTCTTCTCCACTCCTTGGAGGAATATCAACCTATAAGGTGGCTTCTCTACACCACAATAAGTTGCTAGTTTTGTGGATCGAATAGTGTTTCTAGACACTTTGATATATGCATATTTTATATACTTTGGTTTTCACCAGTTAACAACCAATGCACATAATAATATTTAATATTAATAAGTTGAATAACTAGAATAGTGTAATAGTAATATCACCTTATTGTTCCTTCAACGCACTAATAGTAACTCTTAAAGAACTCTCAAATGCACTTCCAATGAGTTCTCCTAGAAACTCTTTTAATGGCCTTCTTCAAATTTTGAAATAAGGCTCTCCAAGCCTTCTTGTTTCTCCTTGAGACCTCACCAAGGTCTTCAATCTTGTAGTTCTTATGATCTTCCAAATGAGACCTTTTTTTCAACCTTCTACTATGGAAGTGTTGGTAATGAAATCTTTCTCTCAAATCTCTAAAGTCTGTTGCTTTTGATATTTGGAACAAGACCTTGTTAGTCCTAAATTCTATAGGCTTTAATGGAGATCACCAAACTCCAATCTTCCAGAAATGGAAGTTCTTTAATGAGACCTCTCGTAGGTCTTCTTTAGTTTCTTTGGTTAATTTCTTCAATCTATAATTGAGATCACCAATATTTTATCTTCTTCTGAACTCCTTTCTAAAGTCTCTTGAATTAGCAGTAAGACTACTTTAGCCTTTTATTCTTTTGCACTCTACAGGTATGAAATCTCTAGAAATGGGACCTTTTCTTTAGGCCTTCAAATCTCCAATATTCCACTTGTTGCTTCTGGTGTTGTATTGATTCCAAATAAGATATTCTTCCTAGATATATGTAGGAAGCTTCTGAAATCACTTTGAATCACCTTTTCTTGCAACAAAGTATTAGGATTATAACGGAAGAAAATCTAAATCTAGATATGATCAATATTCAGTAGTTGATTTGTCAATTTAGTGGAATCCTTGTTGAGTCCTAGTCTTCACAAGTTTTTTTGCAACCCTATGAAAATACTGTAGCAAAATGCAATCTCATAATTTTATAAATAAGATTTATGGATTTCTCTCATTCTCTCTTGTGGCTCTCCCAATCTCCTATATGATCTACCATGTACTCTGATACCACTGTTAGCTTTTGATGAGACGATGGTACATGAAATACAACCACAAGATGAAAGATAACTAATATGAGATAACTATAAACTAATGGAACAATAATATGCAAGAAAGTAATGAGATGAACATCTGCAAATAACTCAAAAATATACCATTAATGAAAGTGATGAAAATAGTACAATGCTATATAATGGAGGACACGAACACTCAATGAACAGATATGAAAGGACTACATTATACCATACTAATGAACTATACCGCACACTCTCTATATTTACTAATCTCTAAATAACACACACTATGAGGCATTTATATAGGAATATAAATTCCTTGGCCCTTACTCTACCTATCTAATTGATGTACAAGTGGACTCCTTGTACATTTACAACTTGCACATTAACACTTGTGCATTTATTATAATACTTGAAGTAATTAACTAACTTTACACTAAAGTAAACGTCTACTCTAGTTATGTACCAAAGGTGGTACATTTACATGTACCTAAATAATGTAATATACTCACATAAATCAAATTTACAATACCATAGATAACAAAGTTTTTTTACAAATTGAAATCATGCAAGTTAAAGAACCAAAACAAAAGAAATGATTGTTAGAAAGGTAGGAATAAAAAGAGAAAATGAAAATTAAGGCTTTATGGTTAGAATAGGGGGATAAAAATACAATTTTTTTTCAGAATTACACAAAACAAAGAAAATATACAAACATAATTTGGGAAATGAAAGAGGATAATGGAAACACTTCCAAAAGACTCCAAGAATTGGCACTATTAGTATTAAATTACTTTAAAGACTTGTCTAAAGATCCAAATAAAGCAAATATAGCAGATATTATCAAATTAGTTCTAAATTTACCCAAGATGGTCAATGAAGAACAAAAAGAAGCTTTGTTCTCTAAAATCACCAACGAGGAGTTTCAATCAATAGTCAAATCATTCCAAAAGGGAAAATTCTAGGTCTAGATGGATGGACAATTTATTTTTATTTCGGTTATTATGAACTTTTGGAGTATCTTTTAAAAATGGTGGAAGAATCAACGATTGAGAGACAATTGCTAAGATCCATAAACTCCACCTTCTTGGATTTTTTTCTCAAAAGGACAATACAAAATATTTTTAGGATTATAGACCAATCTCTTTATATAACACCTTATACAAAATCATCTCAAATATTATAGCTAATAGAATTAAAGTGATATTTTTAGATATTTATTTAGAAGAACAATTTGGATTTTTAATTAAAAGGCAAATTGATGAAATAATAGGTGTAGCCCAAGAAGGACTACGTTCAATAAAGACAAGGAAGTAACAAACAATGGTAATAAAATTGGATCTAGCAAAATATTTTGATAAAGTAAATTGGTTATATATCAAGTTGAGCCTAATTCAAATTGGATGTAGCATTCTCTTTGTGAATTGGATTATGGTATGAATCAATCAAAACACTTTTGTTGTGCTTATCAATGGTTCAAATTCCAAAAAAATTTAAGGCTTCTATAGGTCTATTACAAGGGTGTCATATTTATCCTCTTATTTTTATTTTGGAAGCAAAAGGTTTGAGTAGATTGATTAGGGAACAAAAAATATATAAAATGATCAAGGGCATCAAAATTGGTAACTCTTTGAAGTTAACCCATTTGCTCTTTGCAGATGATGTTTTACTTTTTGCAAATGGAATATTGAAGGAAGCTTTAAAGTATAAACAAGCATTGGGTCTATATTGTATGGCTACAAGAATGGAAATAAATCTACAAAAAATAGAAATAGCCTTTAATAGGTTTTAGCTAGGGCAAATAGAAGTAATAATGATAATTTTTTGTTTCAAGCAAGTAGAATTTGATAAAGAGATAAAATATTTAAGCTTCCATCTAAAACCTAATGATTATGGATACTAGGATTGGATATGGTTACACATCAAAATAGAGAAGAGGATCAACACTTGGTGTACTAGGTGTCTTTCATTAGGGGGTTGCCTTACTTTGGTGAAAATAGTTTTGGAAGCCACCCTAGTGTACTAGAACTGCATGGCTTGCATTCCCATCATAATACTAGAGAAAATATGAAAGAAGTGTTTCCAATTTATTTAGTCGAGGAACAAATAGAAGGATGCAATAACACTAGTTAAATGGGACATAATAACTAAACCAAAATCATATGGAGGATGGGATCTCAAGAATATACATAATTTTGGAAAATATTTAGTTGCAAAAAGTTTATGGATATGAATAACTAGCAAAGGATTATCGCACGTAGTAATTCAAGAGAAATATTTAGACACCTTATCCTTTGTATATTGGATTAGACTGCAAAATAAATTAATTTTAAAAACCATAATTATTTAAAAAAACTAGTGAGAAGTTTTTCATTAATTGTTGGCTTCGAAAACACATAATGGAAAGGAAGTAAGTATAGACAAGGATCCTTGGCTAGAAAGCATTAACTTCCATAAAATATAATATATCATCTTCATAAACAAGGAAATATGGTATTGGCGTAGGTGGTATCAATAGAGAGTACTAATTTATGGAAATAAACATGGCCTATAGTAGAAGAACTAACATTGGGAGGAAATGATGCATATATTTGGCATGAATATGCAAAGGAATTGGAAAGAGCAAATATAAGACTAAATCGACAAAGAGACTATCTAATATGGTGCAATAATCTAGAAAGTGATCAATACACAGTTAGAGAAGGGTATAAGGATAGCTTTGATAACAATAATGAGGAAAAACTAAGGTGGTGGAGTAAAATATGGAAGGTAAAAGCTACCCTAAAAAATAGAATCTTTGCCTAGTTAGCTCTAGCCAAAACGTCACTAACAGGGGATGTTCTTTAAAGGAGGTCTTGGGAAAGACCAACTCAGACAGAGGATGGGGTCTGAAGAATATACATAATTTTGGAAAAGCTCTAGTAGCAAAAAGTTTATGGAGATTGATAACCAACAAAGGATTATGGCATGAAGTAGTACAAGAGAAATATTTAGGCACCTTGTCATTTGTGGATTGGATTAGACTACAAAATAAATGAATTTCAAAAGCCATAATTATTTAAAAAACACTAGTGAGAGCTTTTTCATTAATTGGGAATTTATTGGCTCGGAAAACATGGAATGGAAAGGAAGTATGAATAGGAAAAGATCCCTAGCTAGAAAGGAAAGGAGTTTGTTAACTTCCACAAAATATAACGGACCATCTCCATAAACAAGGAAAGATGGTATTGGTATAGGTGGTATCAACAAAAAGTACTAATTATGGAAACAAAGATGACTTATAGCAGAAGAACTAACATTGGGAGCAAATGATGCACATATTTGGCATGACTATTCAAAAGAACTGGAAAGAGCAAATATAAGACTAAATCGGAAAAGAGACTATATAATATGGTCTAATAATCTAGCAAGTGGTTAGTACACAGTTAGAGAAGGGTAAAATGAAATATTTGATAACAATAACGAGGTAAAACTATGGTGGTGGAGTAGAATATGGAAGGTAAAAGCTACTCTAAAAACTAGAATATTTGCCTAGTTAGCTCTAGCTAAAAATTCACTAACACGGGATGTTCTTTAAATGAGGTCTTGGCAAGGACCAAGTCAGCGTGTCATGTACAAAAAGGAAGAAGAAATAGTGGATCATCTTCTAGTTTATTGCCATTTCACAAAAGAAGTGTGGAATTCAATTCTACCTATGACTTAAGGGAAAGGATAGTGGCCTGTCATAAATCTTTTAAATAACATGCAACAATGGTTTAAAGAAAGAGGATTAATAGAGTATAGATGTGTTCCTTTACTAGTGGGATGAGGTTTATGGCTTGCTAGAAATATCAGGTTGTTTGAAGGTAATGCAATTCTAGTGATTCAAGTACAAATGTAGATTAAATTCATTTTTGAAAGTCTAAAAATCTCCCCAAAACCAAAACTAAGTAGGCATATAAGAACACTAATAGTGGATCCTATGAAGCCACGAGCCTTCTTTGTTTGAGTTTGTGAGGGTATCCCAAGTAGGTGTAGGGCAGGAGAACTTTATTTAAATAAAAATCATAAGATTACTTTCAAGGCAAGTTCAGGTGAAGGAACAAATAACATAACAAAATAGAAAATATTGATCCTCTTGATGAGAATAACAGTGAAGCAAGAAATTACAACTTTACAAATTTATGGAGATTCAAAATTAGTGATAAGTTGGATTACAGATCATGTTGAGATGAAAAACTTGCTCCTTAGTCCTTTATATGAGCAAGTGAAATCTATAACAAAAATTTCATACAAGCACATCTATAGGGAACTAAATATAGAAGCAGATGGTCTTTCAAAATATGATTTGAACCTTAGGGTTTCATCATAGTTCTAACAGGAATTTAGTAGAGGTAAGAAATGATTTTTAGGACATAGGATTTCCTCATAGTTCTCCTCTTGTTAAGGATCATATAAGAGACCTGTAATTATCAACAAGAAAAAAGAAAGGGTTTTACAAGCATTCTTGCCTTTACTTTTTAGAAAGACAAGCTTCAAAATAGCATATCTTCAAAATTGAAACCTAAGTCCTCCTCATATTTAGTACTCACGTAAGATTCATTCAAGAACTATGATTGATCAGGTACTTACTACTACTTTCCACATGTCAGTCCTATTATTTTTTGAAAAATAATTTGAAAAAACTTGTATTAAAATAAAGATCATTTACAAGTTGGGATGAGACTTCTCCTAGCCTTAGCCAAAGAGAACACATGTTTACAACAGTAAAAGAAGATTTGCATTGGAGCCAAATATCTTAAACCATATTTTTGGAATGGTTGTCCAAATTAGCTAAACACTAGATTTGCTTACCAACTTGCCTAATCATCTCATCCTCAATACCCATGTCATTGTGCCATTGAACCCCTACCTCCTTCTTAGTGCCCATATTTGCTAGGAAGTCTGCCACTTTATTTAGATCTCTACTCATATAAACTAGAATCACATCATCTAATTCCCTCTACAATTATTTAATTTGAGTGACAAGAATCCTCAACCTCCATATATTCAAAGTAAAGTTCCTCATGCAATCTAGAGCTCCAACCATTATTTGATAATCTGATTCTAGGATTATCCTCTTGTAACCTTGTTTTACTGCCCAAATAGAAGTAGATTTGATAGCTAAAGCTTCCACTTCATTGTTTGTGGCCCTTCCCAAGAATTGCAATTCCCAATAGAACATTGTTCCAACATGATTCCAGCAAACCACTCCAATTCCATCTCTACCTGGATTATCTTTTGCAGATCCATCAATATTAATTTTAATCCAACCTTCTGGGGGTGGTTTTCAACTAGCTCTATCCTGCCCCTCTTGCACTTCAACTTTCTTATCCATTGTTCCTATAACAACCTAAGTTTCCTCTTTAACATACACTGCCACAGTTTTTGTGAATTTGCTCCAAATGACCTGCCAAACTCCATCTAAATATAAAAAGGTTTCTCTAAAAATTCTAGCACTTCTCTCCAACCACACTTACCACCAAATGAAGTTTAATCCAAGATCCAAACCAATACAAAGATATTTATATTTAAATCTACCCCTCTTCCATATTTCCCAAATATTAATCCGATTAAAATCACCATTAACTCGAATTTTATAATATAAAAACCATCTCTTCCAGATCTAGCACGTGAATGGATACTCAAACATCAAGTGATCAATTGTTTCCTCACTCTTGTAGCATAAAATACATAGATATGGACCAATGATTTCCCAATATCTGAGATTATAAAAAGCAAAATTCCATTATGCATGAACTGCGAGGGCAAAAAGTATCCTTTCATCCAACCCTTGGACTGCCAAATCTTTCTCCAATCCTCAACCCGATATGTATGAGGAGGCTCTGAAAGGATCTTATCATATCCATCCTTCACTGTGTAGACACCAAGGCTCCCATATCCCCAACTAATTCATCCTCCTCATCTCTACCTGTGAGAAATATTTTTGCCAAGATTTTAGTCATGATGGGTGTCAAATCCGAAGGGATTGAAATTGGCCACTCATCCAACTTCTTAAACTGCTTAAAATTATAATCCCCTAGCTAACTAGTGTTGAAATAAATTTCATTTGGACCCAACCCCTAGTTTCCATGGTTTTTTTTATTGATTGTAGTTCAGGGAATTCAACAATGATATGTGGGTATTGATCCCATGAATCTATCCAAAATCATGCCTTATCCCCTCTCCCCACTTTCTAAAATAATCCATCTTTCACTACTTGAGATCCTACCGTAAGAGCCTTCCACACTAAGGATCCATTACCATCCAAAGGGAAATAACCCATCTCATTTGGATTTACTTGTCCCAAATATTTACTAGTTAAAATTATACTGAATAAAGAAGTTGGTTGGGAAATCCACCTCCAGTAAAGCTTTCCAACCAAATATTTATTATTTAACTTTGATCTTCTCAGTCCCAAACCTCCTTTTACCTTATGTTGGCTTACTTTCTCCCAACCTACTAAGGCCCATTTCCTCTCTCCTTTTACTCTTTCCCATAAAATTTTTCTAGCCATCTTGTCCAACTCTTTCCATATGGTATGTGTGGGGCAACAAGGATAGAAAATTTAAAAATCTAGCATGGCCTGACTGACTGACTGTAAAAAAATTAATCTACCCCATAGCTTAACCATTTTTGAGACCAATGATTAATTCTTTCCTTGATACAATCTAAAATATTCCTCCAGATATCTATTTTTAGTTTTTTTAAATGCAAAAGGACCCCCAAGTATACCACTAGGAGAGAAGTCCTTGTGAATCCTAAGATCTCTTAAATTCTATCCTGAAGCCTTTGATCAAGATTGAAAAAACCACTTTGGATATTTTATCAATGATGACTTGGTTTGTAGCCCTAAGGTAGACATTAAGTGTATCTCTAATCATTCTTGCTTCCATGAATTTTGTCACTCCCACCAATCTTGTGTCATCCACAAACTGAAGGTGAGTAAAAACTTCCTCATCCACCTTGATACATGTTAGCAAATCTTGTTGTCTTCTCCTCAAGATGAGTTTACCCAAGTCGTCAGCCAATATGAGAAAAAAGATAGAGGGAACAATGATCTCCTTGACGAAGGCCTCCAGTAGCTCCAAATGGTTGTGAGGGAAGACCCTTGATTAACATTGAGTATGTCGGAGTAGAAACATAGCTCATGACCCATTCTATCTAATCCTGAGAGAAACCAAAGGTTGTCATCATCTTTGACAAGAAGCTCAACTCCACCCTATCATAAGCCTTTGACATGTCCAATTTTATGAACATTCCTCTATTACCAGATGTTTGCATTGAATGGATTGCCTCTTGAGATAGAACCACACCATCCAAGATTTGCCTACCCTCTATAAAACCCCCTTGCTCTGAGGAGATAATGCTATGTATAAGAAGTTTTAGCTGCTCAGCCATTACCTTTATGAGTATTTTATATATAACATTGCATAAAGCAATAGGTCTATAATCCGAAATATGCATCCCTCCTCCCATTTTGGAATTAAGGCAATGAAAGTATGATTTAATTCTTTAAGCATTATTTAACTACATTTGGACTACTCTATAATTACATCCTCCTCCAAGTTGTCCCAAAAGGCCTAAAAAAACTCAAGTGGAAAGCCATCTGGACCTGGTTTTTTTCCAGTCCTCATTCCAAAGACTACATTATTCACTTCCTCTCTATCAATGGGTTTAAGTAGGGCCTGATTTTCTTCTTCAGAGATAACAGAGGGTATAACAATAAGAACTTCTTTTTGAGCCTCTTCATCTTGCACCATACTTTCCTTAAATAATTTAGAAAAATAATCCATTGAATGGAAATGAATACCTGGAATTGTATCAAAGGAGTGTCCATTCTCATATTGAAGAGCTTCCATGTTGTTCGTATGTCTCCTAGCACAAACAGCTCGATGGAAAAATTTGATATTTTATCACCTTCTAATAACCAAGTGGTTCTTGCTCTCTGTTTCCAGTAGGTCTTCTCTTGGTTATCAATATCCTCAACCGCTTTACACAATGCATCTTCTTCTTTGAGCTGCTCTGTAATTGTTCCTTACCTAAAGTATTTTTGAACCTCATCCCATCTGGCCACCAATGGAGCTCTTTGGACCTAGAATTCTGTCTTGTTAGCTCGCCTCCATTGTTTCAATTGATCTTTGACATAATGAAGTTGTTTGTGGAATTTAAACATTGTTGTCCCATATGTTGGGTGGCCTTCTTCCCACCACTATGGAATTTTATTTCAAAGTTTCTATTTTTGTAACCAAAAGTTTTCAAATTTAAATGGTTTATGATGTTGCACTATCTTTGATCCCCCCTTCCAACAAAATGGGAAAGTGATATGAAATTTGACCCTCCAAAATCTGAAATTTTATATTCCATTTTACAAATGCCTCCTCTGAAATCGAAAAATGATCTAACTTCACCTTCCTTCTATGTGTCTCCCTCCTCTTATTAGTCCAAGTATAGTTGGTTCTAGGGCATTTAATATCCACCAAGTGTAATGTCTAGACTTGGGAAATCATAAGTCAATCTCTTGGGTCTAAAATTGGGGTTCTCCTTCCTGATCTCTAGAGGATAATTTAGCATTAAAATCCCTAGAAATAATCCAGCCTAACTCTTCCCTTGAGACTCTCATGTTATGCATAACTTTCTATTGATGCATATGACCATCTAGGTTTTGAGCCCCATAAAAATTTGTGATTAAAAGATGTTTAGCTATGACATTATTTCTAAAATGTGATGTGAGGACACCCCTCAAAGCTATATGTTCTATTGCAGTCCATTCAAGAGAGTTTTAAAAAGTAACTATCCCCCCTTAGGCCCCTGGGGTAGCCACTTCTATATGACCAACACCCTCCAAATTCTATTTACTATTTTACACAAGATCCAATGACATTTTTGTCACTTGGATAAGAAAAAAATATATTTTACATTTTTCTGAGAGTCTTCGAATAGATTGATGGGTTCTACTATTTAAACCCCTAATATTCCATGATTGTATAATCATTGGTTACCTCGAGAGCAGTAAGAATATATTGGCCTCACCGATCCTCTAGTGATCAGTTTGTCTCCTTGAACTACTATCAATTTATTATTTTATTTTCTACCCACTCCTTGAGAGTTGCTATTTTGCAATCTCTTATCCACTTGAGTTATCCTTGGAGTTGATATTTCTCTATTATTTTCTACTATACCCATGATTACATCTTTAATTATCGATTGCTCTTGGTTATGCAATATCAATACCCCTGCACTCTCTAATTGCAGTAACTCATTGTACTCAATTACCTGCTCTATGATGGGAGGAGGTGAAAGAGGGTCTTGAACATGGTTGTTATTGTTTTCATTATTCCCATCCACTTCTTCCATAAATTCTTCTTCTTCTTGGTCCATTAGTGTCTTAAAAATCTCATCCCTATTGGAGGACTTGAGTTGGGTTTGATCTTTACCATATTTTTTCTTTTTTCTTCTTCTTCTTTTGGGCTATTTAAAACCATATCCTTGAGCTTCTTTACCTTGAGAAATATTGGTTGCTTCTTTATTGATTGTTGACTTGTCCTCCTTAGGGAGATTTGACATTCTTAGAGAAGTCTCCATTTTTATGTTCATATTATTTGGGCAATATCGGGCTAAATACTCATATTTATGGTAAACTCTACATCTGAAGGGCAATGCCTCATAATATAGTTGTTGAATCCAAGATAGTCTTGCAAGTTCGAGTTCCAGCTCTACCGACAAAGGCTGGCTAAGATCCATTTCCACACATAATCTTGCATAAATAAATGTGTTTCCTTCCATTGTATCTTTGGAAACACCCAAATGTCTTCCAAGGGAATTACCGATAATTTCTAATACCTGCTCACTCCAAAACTCCATTGGAAGTGCATACAAATGGATCCAAACCGGGACAGCAGTGGGTTCAATTTGAGGATCAAATCCCACTCTCTAGGGTTGAACAAATAATCCTACCGGACCATGATTCCTCTTTTCTAATTCGAAAGCCCTATTTCTATTAGTAAGTGAAGAAAAACTAACAATAAAATATCCATTGCTAATAAACCACAATGAATACTCACCAAGATGCTCCTAGTTTTGTTGGACCTATGAATACAAAAAAATTAGGGTAGGGCGAATACCCATGAATTTACAGATCAAATCATGATTGGCTCTATATAAAAAAAATTCTTCAACCATCCTTTGCTCAATGACAATATTTGGCCTATTCTAACTGTGGCAAGAATCCATTAACTCATTGAGATGTTGATCTATTTTTAGTAGCTGTAAAGAGTATTTTTAATGCAATTTTTTGTGCTTCTTTAGTCTCTAATGGAGATTTGTCCTTTAATAAATCTGCAAAAGAACTATATCTCTCTAAAATAGGATCCAGAGGTGTCCCCATTAGGTCCTCCTTGGGCAGCAATCTTGTCTTTAAATCCACAATAACTAGAATTCTCTTTAGCTACCCACTTGATGCCCTAGTTTTCTCTTCTAGAGCTCTCCCTTGTTGTCATTTATCTAATCATGTCAGTCCTGTTATTAAGATTATATTTTTGTATTGTAAGTTCAGTCCTATTATTAAGATTATATTTTTGTATTGTAAGTTGATTTTTAAATATTACACAAAGGAGGCCAATGCTCCTCTTATTTTTGTTTATTTGTAACTAAACTTCTTGACAGTATTTCATATTCATAGCATTATCATTTTTTTTTTAACTCAAAAATAAAAATTATTGATTTTTTCAAGAAAAAGAAAAACATATACAAGATGGTGTCTCTTGGATTCTTAAGAGACTCTTGATGTTCCCTATTCTATCGAAGATCAACACTTATAGTTTTTCTTTTCAATTTTCCCTCAAATAATGTAATAATCATTATTTAACAAAAGAAACCACCTGAGGTTGATTACTCTTGAAATGTTGTTCGATAAAACTAGGCTTGTAAATGGTTCTTGATTGGCATTATCATTTTAGAACTTAGGGTCACTATCAACAAAATGTTTTAATAATATTTTAAGAAGTCAACATGAACATTGAGCTCTTTACTTGATGGTGCATTTTATTAGACCCCTTCCATGTATTTTGACATGACAAAAAATCTTAAGATAATTGCATTAGATTTTTTCCTATTTTAAATTTAAGTTTTTATTATATTTAATGATCAAGAAGAGATAGAGTTAACTTTTATTCTAATGTAGAAAAAAACGACCTAAACTATTGGGTCTAAACTTTTAAATCAAAAGCTTAATTAAATGATTCTAATAGTTCAATTCATTTTTATGGCATTTTAATTTGTTTGACAAAAAAAAAAATAGAAACTAGTTAGTAGTTACTCGAAAGCTATTTTAAAAAATGGAATAATTAAGACAATTCACATATAATTAATGAGATAAGATAATTAATCAAAAGAAAATGGTTACGATATAGGATTTTTTTATAATATTCATAAAATAAACAAAAATATATATATTATCATGAAAATATTTGTAATATTAATAAAACAAATGCATACTTATCATTATATTATTTTATTATGTAAATATTGTATTATCATGCAAAAGGAAGATCATGATTTTACATTTTATAAAGAATAATGATTAAAATATCATGTAATATAAGTAGTTGTTTTTTTATTGATAGTAGGAGTTTTTAAAGGGTTCCTGAACTTATTACAAGTAGGATTTTGAAAGGCACCCTCAAACCTTAGATCTAGCAATAAGATATCAAGAAAGACTAAGCTAGATTCTACGAATCCAACCCAAAAATCTAATGAAGCAACCTCCTAGCAAATAAGCTACAAATTTTATCAAGCAAATACAAGAGATTATCACAATCAAACAACCAGTTGGTAACATGGGCCAACATAGGAGAAACCGACACCTAAAACAACATTCAAATTCAATATTTAAAATTAGAATTTGAAAATCCTGCCCAAAGTTGCATTCAAATTCAAATTTCAAAATTTGAAGATCCTACCCACCACTAGGGCCTTGAATCTAGGAACCAAGCCTTACCACTGGAACCCAGGGGTGCTGAAAGAATCAGAGAGCCAAGAATCTCATCTAAAAATGGAGCAGATCTACAACAACAACATCCAACCTAACAAACAATTGAACCAAAAACAACCAAAAATCACTTGCTAGAAGCCCTTCTCAATGAGGTCTTGGGAGGCCTGCCAACCCTTTTTTTGACCCCAAAGAAAGAAATCATTTTTCAAGTCAAACTCCTGAACACATTTGTTTCAAGTATCTATGACTGGAACAACCTTATTCTCTTTGGGATGCAGAGCCTCAAAACTATCCGTTAGAAGGGTTTGTACCCCCGTTAGCAATTTTAGAGTCAATATCCTTTTTCTTGAGCACTCTGTTGCTAGGTCTCCCCACTTTCCTTTTGACCCCTACATCAATACGAGATTTCCTGTGACTTTTAGTCTTTGGACCTAGAGAACCTTTCTCAAACACAGGTTTTGGAGAGGCTAAAGAGCTTTCCATTAACTATTGATCATCCATCTCAAGACAGTCAAAGGAATTTTGGAGGATAAGACTAGAGGGACTTACTTCTTCTCCACTCTTCCCAAATTTAGGAAGTTGAACAGTATCCCTCGCTACTGGGCTCACTTCCCTTCTCTTCATAGGAACCCTATTCAACTCCTCAGGATTCCTCTTGTAATTCCCATAAAATTTAGTGGTTTTAGTTGGTTACTAATTTCACATTAATTTAAGATATTTTAAACTATACACTTATGTTTACAATATTTTCACTTTGTCAACATCCTTCAATATTATAACAACTTGACTATTTTATATGTATCTCATAACAAGATTACATAAGAATTTAACAATTAAACTAATCTTTCTTATGAAATACCCATGTTCAAACTAGATAGTATGTGTGTATGTGTGAGAGAGTGTCGTTGTAAAAAAAAAATGAACCAATAACATTTAAGATTCTTATCAGTACTAGTAAAACTAGAAATACAACTTTATATATTAAACCATCTTTAAATTATATTTTATTAAACAATTCTTATTTCATACATGTCCTTTTTTTTTTTAATTTATTCTCATCATGTGATTTTGTCTTAGCATGTGAAAAAAGTTAAAAAAAAATTAATATCAATTTTATTTTTATCAATTTATCGTGTCAACATTTATTTTTATAAGACTTTAAGTTAGGAAAAATGAAATATATTATAATGATATTTATAGTAGATTTTTATGTTGTAGTATTTGTAAATTTATTATACAAAATTGTGTAACAATGATGTATAATAAGCTTTAATAACTCCTCACTCAAAAAAAAAAAAAATCTTATACAGGCTAAAGAAAAGAATGAAAAATGGGTCCGAGGGCTTGGTTCAACGTTCAAAATATTTTTGTAGGAGCATAGAGACCAAGATTTCAATCCTTTTCGAGCCCCATAGTATCGGTGGGCGTGTCGTATCAACGTAGTCAACTACACAAAAGGTTTACTCAATGCAAATAAAGGTTATAATGATGACAAGGAGTAAGATTCAAACCCATGAAGAGGTGTAGAAAATTGTAACAAGTTACCATAAAAAAAAGAAAGAATCTAACCGACTAAGAGGAGTAGAAAATTGTAACAAGTTATCATAAAAAAAAGAATGAAAAATATTTTCATAATTGATCAAAAATATAATTTATGAAAATATAAATTATATAAATTTTTAATTTTTTGTTGTTAATTTAAATTTAATTTAATAATATAAATCCAATACCTTATAACATATATAATATAAATTCTATATAATAATACCTTTCTTTTTATAATTTTAAAAATATAATTTAGTTTATTTTTTTTAAATAATTATACAAATAATATGAAAAATTATCAATAGTAAAATATTTTTTTGTAAGGTTGGAGGTGTAGACCAATTGGTTCGACCAAACCCCTTAAAAAGGTGAAAGTCCAAGGTTCAAATCTTGGGCCTCATCGGGCTGAATGCTTGTCCCTTTATTGGTGCTTTCAACGAGGTAAAATGTTTAAAATGATTGTGGCATGGTGGTTATAGGGGCGGATTGCACGAAGATCTTTGTATCGTGACTTTCGGGGTGGACACCGCAGAATACTGTGGTGACCATAAAAGCTGGACAACTTGCCCATAGCGGCTTCCAATTCCACCATGTAAATTCATATATATATATATATATTGATAAGATTTGAACTTAAGTCTTCTTTTTGAAATGTTAAAGAATGTAATCAATTAAACTATACCATTTGATTAATAATAAAATATTAAATTATTTTAATTCATAAATTAATTATTATAAACATAGTTTTAATATATAATTTATAAAAAAAATAAAAATATACCTATTATCTCTTATCAAGTTAAAAATTTTAATAAGATCACCCTGTATTCTATAAAAATTTTTTAAAACAATTTTTTCTTTTAAATAAACTAAAAATATAAAAAATCAAGTTAAAAACAAAACATTAAAAAGTTTCAACTTTTCTTATCTTATTATCCAAATTCCACACAATCCAAAAATGGGTCATATTCATGGCTTATTACAGACTACTTTTTATGACCCTAAGTTAAATCAAACTTTATATGACCTATATATTAAATCAAAGTGACATAACAGTGAAACACATCAATTACATTAAAATATATGACCTATAAAAAATTATATATTAAATTAAAGTGACATAAGAGTCAGACACGTGAATTACATTAAAACAGTCTCGAATCGAATCAAATAATTGTACATTCTTTTCCAAAAACATCATTATTTTACACTACGACAGTCTCGAATCAAATAATTGTACATTCTTTTCCAAAACCATCGTTTTGGGCATATTGCGACGCTTGTGCAACTCTGAAAGTCTTCATCCCTAGTGGAATCTTGGAGCATAGTATTTGCACGGAAGGCCATAAACCCCACACACGCTTCGCTTCGCAGTTGGAGAGGGGAGAGGTGTGGCGAGATGATTAGCCGATTATTAAATTTTTCTTAGAAGATTTTATATTAGTACAGAATAAAACATTTTTATAATTTTTTATTTTAATTAAATTATATAAAACATATAATGTAAATAAAATTTTAATATGATATATAATTTCTTTTAATAATATAATTTTTAACTTGTACGTTTTTTTTTCTAAAGTAAGTTTTATTTCTTTTTTAAAAGAATTTTGTCGTCTTTTTTTATCTATCCTTCTCATGTTATTATTTTCACTGTTATGTATTATTATACATTTGTATGTGTTGAGAAGTAAACTCCTTTACAATACAATTTTGTTTTTATCAAATTTCTATATTAATGTTTAATTTTTATTGGTATATTTTTATAAATTAAAAAATAAAATATATTATAACAATGTAAGTATATTGAGCATTCGAAAAAAAAGTCGGTTTTTTGAGCTCTGGTGATTTGGCGGGAATCCTTCTGCACTGTCGACGGCCGTGGCTCTAGGGTTTCAGGTCGGAAACCTCCTCCAGCGTGTTTGGGGTCTGTTGCAGGCCTCTGGTCTAGGATCTTTCGGTGTCCCGGGAGGGCCCAATGGGGTCTCTTCCTGGTTCTCGCGAGGGAAAAAAGACCTCTTATGCGGAGATTCTTCGAGAAAATCCTGCGTCTTCCTCTGCTGAAGCTCAACGCAGTGCCTTCCATCTGCTAGCCAAGAATGCGGGCAAGGGCTCTCCTGGGCACAGAATCAATGGATGTCTCCCGCAATCTGCATCAAGACCGAAAATAGTCATCGAACCAGAGCTGGTTGAAGACACGATAAACTACCGGACCACTCATGATCTGATTTGCAAGTTCATGGGCATTCGACCCACCCTGCACTTTTTGCATTCCTGGGTGAGACAAAACTGGGAGCCAATCGGTGAGTACTCCTTATGGCCCATTAGCAATGGGTATTTCATTATTAGTTTTTCTTCCCTAATGGATAGAAACAGAGCATTTGAATCGAGAGAAGAGGAGCCATGGCCCGGCGAGGGTTATTTGTCCAGCCGTGGAGAGCGGGTTTCGACCCTCGCATTGAACCCACGGCTGTCCCGGTTTGGATCCGTCTGTATGCTCTCCCGATGGAGTTTTGGGGTGAGCGGATTCTTGAATTGATAGGCAACTCTCTAGGTAGATTTTTGGGAGTTTCTAAGGATACCATTGAAGGAAATACTGCCGTTTATGCAAGAATACGTGTAGAATTGGATATTAGTCAACCGCTACCGAGTGAGATGGAATTGGAGCTAGCGGGACAATCTTGGGTACAGCGAGTTAGACTATGAAGCCCTACCTTTCCGTTGTAGAGTCTGTCATTTGCATGGCCATTTGGCAAGGTTACGTCCAAATATCTTGAGCACCAATGCGGATGCTACACGGGGAATGTCAAATCGCTCCCGAGGAGGTAAGTCCACTTCGGCCAAGGAACCACCTGTCATTCCCACTTGGGTCTGAGGGCCAGAATGATGGCTTTGAACAGAGAGAAGAGGAGAAGAAACAAAAAGAGAAATGGTAAGGAGCAAGCTCTCCCCAAGCCAACAAATCGGTATGAAATCTTCAAATCTCTTGTGGATCAAGAAGACCAACCTATGGAAGGTGCAGATGGGATCCTTGAGGATAATATTATCCTTACTCATGCTCCTCCCTCCTCAACCCCTGTCCTTGAACAGGTGATTGACTCCTCTGAGACTTTGCACCATGAAAACCTTGGGACTCTGGTTATCCACTCCCCAGCCTAGCCCGTTATTAAAGATGTTTCCATGGGAATTGCAAAAAAGCTCGAGAGAAAGACCGGCTCTTGGAATTTCCCGAGGTGGAGAAGAGGTCGAAAAACAGTAATTCCCAAGGGGTGGGCGAGGAAATCCAATAAGGATCTAATTGCAGTGCAAGGGGATAAGCTAATCAATGGAGGATTGGCAAGAACAATTGATTCGTATTGCTCCCAAGGTTTCCAATGATTATACAATCTTGGAATGTGAGGGGTTTAAACAGTAGAACCCATCAATCTGCTGTTCAAAGACTTTTAGAAAGAAGTAAAACAGACTTTCTGCTCATTCAGGAAACAAAAATGTCATTAGACCTCATGAGTAAAACTGTCGGCCGAATACGGAGGGGTGTTGGCCATATGGCAGTGGCTGCTCTTGGTGCCTCGGGAGGGATTGCTACTCTTTGGAATCCTTTGGCGTGGATAGCAATAGATCATATAGCCTGGAGAGGGGTCCTAACATCTCTTTTCAAGAATATAGTTACAGCTGAACAAGTCTTAATTACAAATTTCTATGGGGCTCAGAATACCGAAGGTCAGCGGTTTCAATGGAAAGTTGTTCAAAACATGAGGTCCTCCCAGGAAGATCTTGATTGGATTTTAGGTGGGGACTTCAATGCTAAATTATCCGCTAGAGATCAGGAAGGTGGCATCCTTGTTCTGGATACAGGGGATAGGCTGTTTATTGCCCACGTCCAGGCCTTTAACCTTGTTGACATCAAAGGCCCTGGTACAAACTTTACCTGGACTAATAAGAGAAGAGAGCCATACAGTAGGAGGGTTAAGCTTGACGGGTTTTGGTCTCGGAGGAAGCTTATGTTAGATGGAATATCAAATTCCAGATCTTGGAGGGCCCGGTTTACGATCACTCTCCCATTTCTTTGGAGGGAGGGACTATGTCGGGGAAAGTATTACAAACCTTTTAAATTTGAAAATTTTTGGTTGCAAAAAGAGGACCTACGAAGGAAAATTCCACGGTGGTGGGAAGAAGGCCGTCCCCCTTTTGGAACGACTATGTTCAAAATTCACAAACGACTTCTCTATGTTAAGAGTAAAGCTGAAGCAGTGGAAGCAAACTAACAAATCTGATTTCCGGCTCCAACGGGCCCCCTTGCTTTGGACGAGATGGAATGAGGTGCAAAAACAATTCGAGAGAAGGAATTATTTATGAGCATCTTAAATTTGAGGATGACGCCTTACGCAAAGCGAGTTGAGGACATTGATAATCAAGAAGAGATCTCTGGAGGCAGAGAGCTAGAAATACTTGGCTATTAGAAGGAGACAGAAATACTAAATTTTTCCATCGCTCTTCCTGTGCTAGAAGGCAATTGAATAACATGGAGTTCCTCCAAGATGAGTTTGGAAACTCTTTTGACACTCTTCATGATATGCATTCCCTATCTATGGAGTACTTCTCAAACCTCTTCAAGGAAAGTATGCAGCATGATGTGGAAGCTCAAAATGAAGTCATTGAGGGAATTCCCTCTATTATTTCTCATGAAGAGAATCAGTCCCTTCTTAAGCCCATTGATCGTGATGAACTCAAGAAGGTGGTCTTTGGGATGTGCACGGGAAAGTCGCACAGTCCGGACGGTTTCCCTATTGAGTTCTTTCGGGCCTTCTGGGACATCTTGGAGGAGGACGTGTTGGCTGTCATTGAGGAATCCCGAATTAACAAAAGAATGCTCAAGGCTCTAAATCACACCTTTATCACTTTAATTCCGAAAGGAGAGGGGGGGCTCACATTTCTGATTTCAGACCTATTGCTTTATGTAATGTGATCTACAAAATTATTTCTAAACTTATGGCTGAAAGACTAAAACCCCTTCTTCAAAATTTAATTTCCCCTGAGCAAGGGGGTTTTGTTGAAGGAAGACGGATCTTGGATGGAGTGATCTTGGCTCAGGAGGCTATCCATTCTATGCATAATTCAGGTAACAAGGGAATGTTCATCAAATTGGATATGTCTAAGGCTTATGACAGAGTAGAGTGGGGTTTCTTGGTCAAGATGTTGGCAGCCTTTGGTTTTTCTCAGGACTGGATTGCCTGGGTCATGAGCTGTATCTCTACGCCTTCATACTCTGTTTTAATTAAGGGGCTTCCCTCGCCACCTTTTGGAGCCTCTCGGGGTCTCCGTCAAGGAGATCCCTGCTCTCCTTATCTCTTTCTTATCTTGGCTGAAGGTCTAGGCAGACTCCTCCTGAGAAGAAGACGTCAAGGACAGATTACAGGAATTAAAATCGGAGCCGAAGTTTTGACTCATTTACAGTTTGTGGATGATACGGGCTTGGTGGGGGTTGCCAGCCTCAGAGAAGCAAGAGGAATCAAAGATACTCTTAACGTCTACCTTCGGGCTTCTAATCAAGCCATCAATGATTCAAAATCAAAAGTGGTCTTCTTCAACCTTGATCAAAGGTCGCAAGAGAGAGTTATGGAGATTTTGGGTTTCACTCGGACCTCCCTTCCTGTTGTTTATTTGGGGGTTCCTCTGCATTTCAAAAAAGTGACAGCTGATTTTTGGAAGGACTTGCTAGATGGCATCAAAGAGAGAATGAATCATTGGTCTCATAGATGGTTAAGCTATGGGGGCCGACTAACTTTTCGAAGTACGTTATTCGGGCTATGCCTATTTACAAATTCTCAATTTCGGCCGCCCCTCCCTCAATGCGGAAAGAGTTGGACAAAGCGGCTAGAAGTTTTCTTTGGGAAGGTGCCAATGGAGAGAGGAAATGGGCCTTGGTTGGTTGGGATAAGGTCACCCGGCCCAAGGAAAAAGGTTGGTTGGGCTTGAGATGTTCCAAGTTTAACAATCGGGCCACTGGTCGGAAAGCTGTATTGGAGGTGGATTTCCCGGCCTTCGTCCCTCTGCGGCAGAATCCTTTCTAGCAAATACTTGGGTCTTGTTCCTCCCAACGACTTGGGCCGCTATCCTCTGGAAGGTAATGGTTCTCTTGTGTGGCGGGCGCTCAAGCTTGGATCTTGCATTATCAAAGATCAATTGTTACGGAAAGTTGGGAGAGGGGGAGAAGGCCCGGTTACGGGTTGACTCTTGGGATCAGCATCCTCCTATTCTTGCAGTGTTTCCTGATCTGCTTCCGCTAAAAATAGCTCTTGAAGACAAAGGTTGGATTCATATTCAGACCTACTTCACTACCAGCCATTTGGGGGAGTATAAGGTTAAAAAATTTAAGCGGCTGGGTGAATGGCCTATTCCAATCCCTCCGGAGCAGGCCCCAACTCTGGAAAAACTTTTGGCTGAAAGGTTTCTATCTGGGAGAGATGAGGAGGATGAGCTTGCTTGGGGCTTCGGGAACCTTGGGGTTTATTATGTGAAGGAGGGCTATGCTTCGATCCTACCTGAGCCCCCCCCACACTCTTTTCCTGTTCATGAATGGAGGAAGATTTGGCATCCCAAGGGCTGGCCGAAAGTGAACTTCTTTGCTTGGCAAGCGATGCATAATGGTATCTTGACCTTTGACAACCTTAGAATTAGAGGCATCATTGGTCCTTCCCAGTGTGTTTTATGTTATAGGAATGAGGAAACTGTGAACCATCTTCTGTTTGATTGCTCTTTCACACAGCAGATTTGGCACCGTTGGTTCTCCCACTTTAAACTTCAGGTGCTTGGAGATTTGTCCCGGACCAATTTATGGGAAAGCTGGAAGAGAGGTAGATTTATTTCTAAAGCTCTTCGTACTGGTTGGGAGCTCGGTTTCCTTTTTATTTGGTGGCAGGTTTGGTTGGAAAGAAATGCTCGTATTTTTCGTGAAACCTTCTCTTCGGTGGAGGGGATTTGGCGAGGTCATCCGGAGCAAAGTTGTGGAAACCATTGCCATCTATGCTGAGAAGGAAAACCAATATGCTTCTAAGCCTTTGAGTGGGAGAGGTGCTGATCTTGAGAGACGGGTAAGAAGTTGTTGGAAACCTCCCCCGGAAGGTGGGTCAAAATCAATGCGATGGAGTTGCTAAAGGTAATCCGGGCAATCTTGGCGGTGGTGTTATTTGCCGCGATCATCTTTGGGACTTGTGCTATACTAGGAATTGCAAGGTCTGGGATATGCCACAAACAATGAAGTTGAGGCCTTTGCTATTAAATCTGCATCCATATGGGCCGTCAAGCATGGTCACAGAAAGATAATCATTGAGTCTGATTCCCAAATCTTGGTTGGTGCTCTTGATTGCCTGAGGAACTTTGCCTTAAAAGCTTGGAGGCTCCGGATTTTGGTTGCCCAAATTTTAGAGCTTTGGAAGGAAATTGAGGATGTGATTCCTGTTTATGCTAGTAGATCTCTCAATAAAGCGGCCGATTTCCTTGCTAAGTTGGGTGCTGAGAGAGAGGTTGGGATTCATCTGCATAGCAATTTGTCTGTGGAGAATGCCGAGATCAGACAAGGCCTTGAACAATTTCTGAAATAATGTGCAAAGTTTTTTTTGCTAAGGGTCCTTTCTGTCGCGATTTCGCGACATGTTGTCCTGTCGCGGCCGTTTGCTGGTTACTGTCGCGATATCGCGACAGGTTGAGCCTCTGCAGTCTCCGGTTGGTTTTTGTCGCGATATCGCGACATGTCGCGTTATCGCGGGTCGCGATTCCGCGACATGTTGCGATATCGCGACATGTCGCGTTATCGCGTGACGCGATCCCGCGTCTTGTCGCGATATCGCGACATGTCGCGTTTTCGCGCCTCGCGATTTCGCGACACGTTGCGATATCGCGACAGGTCCCGCTTTCCAGGTTCGATTGGTGTTTTTACCGCGCTCTCATTCCCTTCTTGAAGTTGAATAGCAATGTAAATATTTCGTCGTGTTTTCGCGACAAGTTTGAGTTTTGGAAGCTGCATGGTTCTTCTGTCGCGATTTCGCGACACTTTTGGCACTTAGGCGGCTGGGTGGAAAATTGTCGCGATATCGCGACCTGTAGTGATGATGCGACTTCGAGCTGGTTTTTGTCGCGATTTCGCGACAGGTTGTGCCCTCCTGGTCTCTGGCGTATTTCTTGCGCGATTTCGCGGCATGTTTGGCTCCTTTGCGACTGGGTGGTTTTCCGTCGCGATATCGCGACCTTCATGAGGCTTGATTGTTGTTTTCTGTTTCTGTCGCGCTGTCGCGACGCTTTCTGCGGGTGGCTGTCGAGGGCCCTTCCTGTCGCGATTTCGCGACATGTCGCGTTATCGCGCCTGTTGGTGCCAAAGTGGCCGTGACGGGTTTTCCTGTCGCGATTTCGCGACATGTCGCGTTTTCGCGACTTGTTGCTGTTTCGTGCCTTCCGTTCTCTGTGCCTTGCGGTTCCTAGCTTTGCCTTTGTGCGCCTTCCTTGCTGTTTTGCTTGTGGCTCTGGCTCGGGATGTGTTCTCTCCCGCTTGTATCTGGTTCTTGTTTTAATACAAGTTTTCATTTTTTCAAAAAAAAAAACAATGTAAGTATATTTGTAATATGTTTTTATATTATAGTTTTTTTCAATCTGTTTTACAAAATTTTATATTAATATAAATATCATACGTTTTTATAATTTTTAATTTTTAAAAAATATTATATTTTTATAATTTATAAACAAATAATACAACTTTGTCATTGCAATGCTTTTATTGTTAATTTAGTGTTAAAATGCGCTTTCTAGCTCTAAATACATAAAACAAAAATAATTATTTTATGTTATTTTTCAAATTTATTATTTTATTAATACTTTATTAATCATTTTAAGAATATAATTTTATATTTATCAAACTTTATTTCATTGTTTTTATGATTTTTTTTATAGTGTAATTTTATTCTTATTAATTTGTTGTGATATCATTGCTTTTATAGATAATTCTTGAGATGTAAGGATAAATGAAAGGATGAATTGTAGACTCCAATTTATAATGTTAAAAATAATAATATATATTTTTTATTTTTTTATTTTTTTAATATATACATAAATAATTGTGGTTAATTTATTTATATAAATGAAATAAAATGTAATTTTCATTTTCAATGGTTTATATAAAACTGAAACAAGTTATATATACTATTTATAGGAGAGTTGGTTATAGGAGAGTTGGTTACAATCACACTATTTTTAGTAACTGATAAAAGCATGGTTCAAATCACATGGGCTGCTCCCACCAAACTTATTGCATCTCATTGTTGTTGTTGAATCGATATGAGAGGGACCATCGGTTAGGATTCGATAATTGATAATAGCATGGTTCAAACTACATGGGTTGCTCCCACCAAACTTATTGCATCTCGTTGTTGTTTTTGACTCGACATGAGAGGAACATCGGTTGTTCAGGATTCGATAACTGATAAGAGCATGGTTCAAACCACATGGTTTTCTCCCACCAAACTTATTGCATCTCGTTGTTGTTGTTGACTCGACATGAGAGACCATCAGTTGTTCAGGATTTGTATCGTCATCGTTGACCTAGCATGCACTTAGAGGATTCAGATCAGACTACTACCTTTGCAAACAGGTTGCTCCCAAGGTTTGAACTTGGGTGTCTTTTTGGTAAGTGTTTGGTCATACAAGCAACTAACAATCCACCTAACCCTTGGGGGTATGGGTTCCATTTATACAAGTCATTATCAAATAATAATTATAGTAACTTAACAATTATACATATATTATTTATTCGAATGTGGATCTTTTCCTTAAGAGCATGGTTCAAACCACATGGTTTGCTCCCACCAAACTTATTGCATCTCGTTGTTGTTGTTGACTCGACATGAGATACCATCAGTTGTTCAGGATTTGTATCGTCATCGTTGACCTAGCATGCACTTAGAGGATTCAGGTCAGACTACTACCTTTGCAAACAGGTTGCTCCCAAGGTTTGAACTTGGGTGTTTTTTTGGTAAGTGTTTGGTCATACAAAAAACTAACAATCCACCTAACCCTTGGGGGTATGGGTTCCATTTATACAAGTCATTATCAAATAATAATTATAGTAACTTAACAATTATGCATATATTATTTATTCGAATGTGGATCTTCTCCTTGAAAGTTGAAAAAATTAACAATTGATCTAATAATATTTGATTTTTTTAGGAGAACGTTTACAAATTACATCAACAATCACCCTCAAGGGGTTTGAACACAAGACCACTTAAGAAACAACCATCATCTTAACCACTAAGACAATTGACTATCGGTTATAATATTTGATTTTCACATATTTTTACACAAAAATAAAAAATAATTAATTTTTTTTAAGATATTGACATAACTTTATACTATAAGGTGGCCACCTACTTGGTTGGTCTACAAAGGATTATGAAATAATGAAATTTTATAAGATATTACCATAACTTTATACTATAAGGTGGCCACGTGCTTGGTTGGTTGGTCTGCAAAGGATTATGGTTCATATTGAATTTAATTAAAAGAAATATATAATAGAAATAGAAAAAATCCAATATGCTTATATTAGTTAAGTGATGCTAAAAAGCTAATGGTATTAGAGATTTAAACTTTAATGTTTAATGTAAATTTAAAAAATTATTATGTAATGATCAAAATATCATTATAAAATGAATAATGAAGTTTATTTGCTTTTAATAAAAAAATAATTAAAATATACAATATTATTAAAGAATATAAGTTTTCAGGTGAGGAATGCATGGATAAAGGAGATCAGGTAGTGCATGGATGAGCTCAGCCTCTTCAATAGGTAGGTAACCTAGAAAGTGCTTTTGGTGAAGAAATGCCTGTTGCTTGAAAGAAAGTCGTCCTTCCCAGATTCAAATGTAGTTGCTTGAAAGAAATTTGCTCTTCCCAGATTCAAATGTAGGACCTAGCAGGCAATCTTCTAATCTTTGTAAAAGGGGTGTAAACCCTATATGCAATCATGCGATGGAACAAAGTGATAAATTTATAGTATTTGTGAAAGGGATGCAAACCCTAGGTGCAATCAAGCATTGAAGGAAGAGGGTTGTTCATAAACCATCATTTCAATATGTGAGAAAGCTTCTTTGGTCATAAGAAATATCTCTTAAGGATATCTGGGTTTGTGGGTGGATGAACCTTTGACCTCTATTAGGATTTTAGAGGATGAATTTGGGTTGGATCTGATTGATCATGAAGCTTGGACAATTATTAGCAAACTCAATGGCAAAAGACCAAGCCTGGAAGAGCTCAAAGGATACAATAAAAATTTGGTGGACCAGTACATAATTCCAAGTAACTCTCTTACCCAATTTTTTTTTTTTTTTTTTTCTGTTTCCTTTTATAATTTAGTAGATAGAGATGAGGTAATGGATTATAGATATAATTGGTTTTTCAAATAAAGGGGTGTATATAAAATCTTGAAATCCTAGTTTCAACCCCTTTACAAAAGAAGCTAATGACTTCCTAATCTGGATGAATAGTTATGCTTTCCTTGTGGAGTTTTGGGGAGAGAAGATATTCATCAAAATCGGTATATGGATGCCCAAACAAAAGAAAATTTGTCTAGTACAAATAATATAAGTAAAGCAAGATTGGTTTTTTGGGGACCTCAATCGATTACTATATCTTCAAGAAAGGGGAATGGATCCAAAATATTGAATATGAAAACTTCTCCCTAAGATGTTATGGTTGTTAGCAATACGGTTGCCTAAAGAAGAGATACCTTGTCATCTAATCATGCTCTGATTCCTCCTTAGTGGAGGAGAAGGCCCTGCATGTGAATGATTTGAAACCTTCAAATGTCCTAGTTCAAAAGAAAGAAGATCATCCTCTAGATTCACCAATTTTCCAATATAAATCATGCGAGAAACATAAGACTCAAACCCAGTTGGTGACAAACACTTTTTTGAAAATGAAGATCCTACAAAACATGTTACAACTAAATATTACCTCGTATTGAAATGCAAAAATCCATTCTCAGATCTTGCCATTCTAATGGAGGAAGAACCTTTACTATAGAAGAAAAATAATCAAACTGATTTCATTTGTGATGGATGATTGGTATGTTTGTTTTCCTTCTATCTGTTGGAGTTATGTGTCATGTACGGGTTGTTCTTGTTATTTTTTTTTTACTTGGTGGAATTGGTAGCCACCATGAATTCGGGTAGGCTGTCCAGCTTTTATGGTCGTCACAGTATTCTGCGTTGTCCGCCTCGAAAGCCGCCACACAGATCTTCGCATAGTCTGCCCCTATAACCGCCATGCCACAATCATTTTAAAACTTTTACGCCATTGAAAGCACCAGGAAAAGGACAAGCGTTCAGTTCGATGAGGCCCGAGATTTGAACCTTGGACCTCGGTTTGGATGAACCAATTGGTTTACACCTCGGACCTAAAATTATTGTTTTTAATAACTTTTTTTTTTTTCTTTTGATGACTTGAGTGGGATTAACACAACCCATAGTTACATATCCACATGCATGTGATTGTTCTTGTTGTTAGTTCCTTAAAAAAAGAGAGTTTATTATAGAAACTTAGAAGTTTGAGGAAGATGGAGAATATCTCTGATAGAAAGGTAAAGATAGATTTGCTTTAATTAACTTGTTAGAAATGTAACAAGAGCAATGTAATGTTTTTATTTTGTAATGGAAGTGGCTCCTAATAGAAGCCACACATAGCTTTATAAATATAAATAAATAAATAAATAATATGAAAGTTTTATAAAAATATATGTTTTTTCAATTTATTATAATAATCTTTGGAATATAATTTCATTAATATTAATTTAAATGTGAAGACATAAATAAATTATTATAAAAAAATATTTAAAAATATCAATAATAAAGTAATAACAAAAAATTTAAATAAAATTTTATAATTTAAAGATAGTAAATATAATTTTAATATTGGATTGAAAAATAGTTTTTTTTTTTTTTTTTTTTTTTAAAGGTGGAATTGGTAACCACCACGATGATTCGGGCATGCTGTCCATCACACTATTCTGTCTAGTTCGAAGCCACCACATAATACTCACGCAACCTGCCCTATAACCACCATGCCACAACCTTTTACGCTACTAAAAATACCAAGAAAGGAAGGATTCAAAAATAGTTAAGTAATATACATTTTATTTTTATAGGATACTTTAAAGATACTTCATTTTTTGTGGCACTTAAATTTGTTCGACGAAAAAAATAAAAACTAGTTATTAGTTAGTTGAGAGCTATTTGAAAAAATCGAATAATTAAGGCAATTCACATAGAATTAATGAGATAAGATAATTAAACAAAATAAAATGGTTATCTTCTATTAATTTGTTTTAATAATGTTAATGAAATAAACATATATATTTATATATATAATCATTTAAAGGAAAACATTTATAATATTAATAAAACAAATGCATAGTTATTGTTATATTATTTTATTATGTAAAAATTGTATTATAATGTGAAAGGAAGAATAATATATGATTTTATATTTTATAAAGAAAAATGATTAAAATATAAACTTGTAGGAGTGATCTAGGGTCATTATAATGTAGTGGAAAATATTGGTTGTTGATATTTTGGTTGGCTTTCCCTTTGGTTGGTGGGAATGTTGGGTGGCTGCATTTCTTGGGTTGTTTGCTAGTTTCGGGGACTTGGTTGGATTGTTTAGCATTTCTTCTCGATTTGGTAGTTTTATATTTTTTTGGCTTTCCAAGGAAAGGAAAGGGCCATCTACCGACCCAAATCTGTTGGGTTGAGCTTGGTATGGTGTTTGGCTACGGAAATTTTACGGTGTTGCCTTGGTTGGCTTCGACTTCGATGGCTTGGTTTCTTTGGTTGGATGGTGCTTGGATGGTTCTATTGCTAGGGTTCTCTATCAGTAGTGGGTCAATGGTTGGTTTGTGCCATTTTATTTTAGGTTCGGTAATTTCTTGTTATATATGGTTGTTTCGAGGAGACAGAGTCAAATATCGACTTAAACCAGTTGGGGTGAAAGTGGGTTGTTATGCTGAAGTGGTTTTTGGATTTTGGTCCCATGTTTTTGGTGGGTTTCGTAGCTTCGGTGGTCTACAAAGATATCTTTCTCCAGTTCCAACAATGGTGGTGTGTTTGATCACAAAATTCTAAGGCTTATTTTTTCGGGATCTTACCCTTCCTCCTCTTAGGTGCGGTGAAGAATGTTGTTATCTCCTTTTTATTGTACTTGAGAGTAGTTGTTATTGCTTTGCGAATCTTGCTTCGATTTAAACGGCTCATATTTTTTACTTTCTCTTTCGAAACGTTGCAAGTGTAAGCCTCAGATCCTTCATTTGGCAGAGTGATCTACTCTTGGTTTTATTTTACTCCTATTCAACGGGTGTGGTGTTGTTCCCATCTAGGATGTTCGGTTCATATCCTCTAGGACTTTATTGATGTACTTTATGTAGGAGGGTTGGTGGCTATTTTTTTGAACATTTGCTCCTCGTTGGTGGATTACCCTTTTGGGTGTAAACTGTATTTCTCCCATTGAAACTTGTTGTAATGGTTGTAGGATCCTCTCAAAACCCTCCTATTTGGGGATCCTTAAAACCCCTTCTTTACGTAATTAAAAAAAAGTAGTGGTTTTAGTTGTTTATTGATTTCACTTAAAATGTGAGACAATTTAAAATATATAATTATTTTCACAATATTTTCACTTTGTCAATATCCATCAATATTATAATACCTTGACTATTTTATATGTATCGCATAACAATATTACCTCAATAATTTAACAATTGAACTAATATTTCTTTTGAAAGCCTGTGTTCAAGCCACATGGGATGTGTGCATGTGTGTGAGAGAGTCAGCTTGTTAAAAAAAAAAAAAAAACCAATGCCATTTAAGATTCTTATTAGTACTAGTAAAACTAGAAATACAACTTTATATGTTAAACCATATTTTAATTATATTTTATTAACTTGAAAATTAAAGAAAAACATACAACATAGTACAATTATTTTTAAAATAAATTTTATTTTCACTAATTTTATCATATCATCATTTATTATTTTATAATTTTTTAGTCAAGAAAAATGGAAGAATGCATTGGATGAATACATTTATTTATAGCATATTTTTTATTTATTTTTTTCATCTATTCTTTGAATTTGCATATTTTAGTACACTTTAGAAAATATATAGATAAAGGTAACTCACCTTTATCATTTGTTCGAGTTCTAGAGAGATGTATCATATAACATGGAAACCCTCCAAAATATTGTGATGCTCCCTCGATTGATTACTTTTTACAGATACTTGAACTTAGTTTAATATTTTCTTGTTTGTTAGATTTAGTATTTCTTCCTTAATTTTTATATTGAAGATTGCATGGTTTTTGAATTTTTTTTTTTCCATATAAAATTAGTAACCAAAGAAATGAAGCATAAATGAACATACTAGTGGTAGGCACTTTGATTAATTTTTTTTTTCCTTTCAAAGTTTAATTTAAAAAATTATTGGTTACACAATTTTGCACTTATAAAAAATAAAAGATTTTTATATTTTTTATTTCAATAAGACATCTTATATTTAAATAAATATATAATAAATATTTTTCACAATATTATTTTTAATGTATATAATATTTTAATACAATTCAAATTCTAGTGTAAATTTTAATAATTAAACCATCTATAAAATATTGTCTCAAGCTTTACAATGCAAGTAAAAAAACACAATAATGTGTAAAGCATGGGTACAATTGTTTTTAGAGTAATTTTTAAGAAAGACTTACCTTGTTGTTTTTTTTTCTCATCATGTGATTCATATTATTATTTTTATTCATTCTTTCTTAAAAGGGATTCTATCTCCTTTTCCAGCTATTCTTATCCTGACATTATTTTCATTGTTTTGTTTTAGCATGTGAAAAAGTTAAAAGCTTTTTACAAAATAAATATATTTTTATGTGTAAGTCTTTACAATTGGTGGAAAAAATAAAATACATAACATATTGTAGTTATATTTATAGTATATTTTTATGTTGTAGTATTTGTAAATTTACTATACAAAATTTTATAACAGTAAATAATAAGCTTTTATAACTTCTCACTCCAAAAACAAAATTCTTATATAAAATAAAGAAAAGAATGTAAAATATTTTCACAATTTATCAAAAATATAATTTACTAAAAATATAAATTATATATTGTTATTAATTTAAATTTAATTTAATAATATAAATCCAATACCTTGTAACATATAATGAAAATCCTATATAGTAATACCTTTCTTTTTATAAATTTTTAAAAATAATTTAATTTAAACAAAATTTATAATTATAAAAAATAATATTTAAAATTATCAATAATAAAATATTAAACTATTTTAATTTATAATAAAATTATTATAACCATAATTTTAATATTAAATTAAAAACCAACATCTAAACTTATTTTCTCTTATCAAATTAAAAATCTTAAAAAATCTTAATAAGATCAACAGGTATTCCATGAAGATTTTTTAAACAATTTTCTCTTATATTAGATAAAAAAAATAAAGTTGAAAATAAATTAAAAAGTTTCAACTTTTCTTATCTTATTATCCAAATTCCACACAATAAAAAAAATTTGTCGTATTCATGGCTTACTACTTTTCAAGACCCTTGAAAACTTTGAGTTAAATCAAAGTGACATTTGAGTCAAACACGTCAATTACGTTAAATCAAATTTTATAGGCCTACGTTAAATCAAACTTTATATGGCCTATAAAAATTATATATTAAATCAGAGTGACATTTGAGTCAAACACGTCAATTATGTTAAAACAGTCTCGAATCGAATCAAATAATTGTACATTCTTTTCCAAAGACATCATTTTCAGCGTAGTTCGACGCTTGCTTTAGGTGCAACTGAAAAGTCTCCATCCTTAGTGGATGTCTTGGAGCATTGCACGGAAGGCCATAAACCCCACACAGGCTTTCGTTTCGCAGTGGGAGAGGGGAGAGGTTTGGCGAGATGAGTAGCCGATTATTAAATTTTTCTTTGAAGATTTTATATTAGTTAAAAATAAAACATTTTTATAATTTTTATTTTAATTAAATTTAATATGAAATGTTTATAAAAATATAATATAAATAAATTTTAATATTATTTATTTATATATAATTTTTAATAATTATATGATTTTAAAAAAATTATTTTTATGAGAAATAAAGTGTAAGAACATGTAAACCATCGTGCAAGTTTTTTTAAGCAAGTTTTATTAGTTCTTCTTTAAAAGGATTTTGTCCTCTTTCTTATTTATTTTTATTATGTTTTTTTTTTTACAATATTTTGTTGTTAGTATTGTCCACCAACTACATAATTGAATATACATAAGAATATAAACTAATATCAACAAAATGATTGTAGCTATATCTTGGTGCAATACACTAGATATCAGCATTCATTTATGGAAGAGTGTGTTATATGAAGAAATTTTAGCCATGTCTTTTGTGATATCTTCTGAAGTTTTCAGAGAAGAAAAAGAAGTAATCAAAAGTCTATCAATAACATCTCGAGGTGTGCTGGAAGGTCCATAGACTTGGAAATGAATGTGTTCCACATGTAACAAAAGATCAAAGATCAAGTCTCCTAAAACTACATCCCATGGAGGAGCAGATTCATAAACACTT
This sequence comes from Wollemia nobilis, assembly GCA_028583015.1. NCBI lineage: Eukaryota > Viridiplantae > Streptophyta > Pinopsida > Araucariales > Araucariaceae > Wollemia > Wollemia nobilis. The sequence goes on from JAQPPZ010015128.1 coordinate 1,271,235, forward strand.
TTTTGCATCTACACTTCCAAATGTGCTTGAGAAAGGTGAGCCTACAAACATCCCAAATTTTTGGACATTGATCCAACTGAGAATAACCAAGCAAAAAAAACCTCCAAGATCTAATGAAAGAGGGAAAAAGAAAAGAGTAGAAATGCATCTTTTCTATGTACAAATGCATAACAATGAAAATAATAACATAAGAAGGATTTTTGTATAACTCTTCCATTACTTCTAGTTGGTTATACAAAAATCCTTCTTGTGTTATTATTTTCATTGTTATTCATTTGTACTTAGAAAAGGTAATCTTTTACAATATAATTTTGGTTTTATCAATATTTTTCTTATATTAATAAATCTTTACACTTAAAAAATAATAAATATATTTTACTTATATTAATAAGTATATTTGTAATATATTTTTATGTTATAGTTTCTTTAAATCTCCTTTACCAAATTTTATGTCAATGAAACATAATTCATTCTTATAACTTTTTGTTTTCAAAAAGACTTCTTATTATATTTTTATAATTTATAAAAGAATAATTCAAATAGAACTTTGTCATTGCAATGTTTTTACTATTAATTTAACTTTAAAATGCATTTTAAATAAAAATAATTACTTTTATGTTATTTTTCAATTTTATTAATTATTTTAATAATACAATTTTATTTTTATCAAGCTTTATTTCATTGTTCTTATGAAATTCTTTTAGTCATCGTTTTATTCTTTTCAACTTTTTGACACGTAAAGATAAACGAAAGAATGAATTTAAACTATAATTTTTAATGCCCCATCCGTTGTTCCTTATAGAGGCTTATTCTCTTCTTACCACTTTTAATGCCCCCATCTGTTGTTCCTTATAGAGGCTTATTCTTCTTACCATTGATATTTTAGTTATTACATTAGAATAAGTAAATGTTTCAATTATTATTGTAGATGTGAGAGAAAATTAATATGAAGACCTTTCGATTAAAAGTCCTCGATAATCTTACCCAGGCGACAAGGTGCAATGGAATAGTAACTAAACAAATGTTTCAATTATTATTGTAGATGTGAGAGAAAATTAATATGAAGACCTTTCGATTAAAAGTCCTCAATAATCTTACCCAGGCGACAAGGTACAATGGAATAGTAACTAAACAGGTCAGTTGTCCCCACAGGCCTTCGGACTCCACTTTTTCAATTGTTTTTATCATCTAGCATGTCGGAAACTTAGACCTAAACAATGCTTAAAAAAGTCGTCATTTATAATTAGTTCTTGTTGGCATTAGCTTGTCACCAAGCTTGAATAATCACCACAGAAAATGAGATTAGATCAGCCATGAGTGATATTGCTACCTCGGATCCCACACTCTACGGATCTGCTCCATTCAATTCGCTAACATGTCAACTATGGCCTCTCTCCGTCTGCATTACTCTGAGGGGTCATCCGAAGGTCATATCCGCTACCATACCTTTAGAATATTGTTGCTCATACAATCAGACCGCATGACTTTGGCTCTCGTAGTGAAGGTTTAAGGGTATGCTTATACACCCTATTAATAACTATTTAGATTACTACTACAGCTCATATAACCAAATCGGTTCTACTATGCTTTTCTCTACCACCTAATCATTCCTCATGTTTCGTTTTACATTTGAGAAATTTGGGATTGCATACTAGGAGATCGGTTCTTATTGGGAAAGAAGATGGTGTTCAATTTGAAACTCAGTCCCAAGTCAGAATTCGACATCGTAAACCTTGTTAGAAAATTAAATTAGATTTGACAAATCCAATCACCGTATTCTACAAGTGTGCGCAATTATTGTCGGTAGCTACAGTTCGGTGAGTGGGCAAAAACCTTAATGCGGCACATGTCAGAGGATAAGCATGTTAGAGGATAAGCCTTATCCTCCTTTCCGCCTGACTATAAAAGACAGAGTGGTCTTTCAGAAAAGATATCGAGGAATCAGGGAAATAACTGAGCAGAGTGAAGGAGTCGAAGCTGCAGTCTCCTGGAAAATCCTTCGTTGTTTATTTTGCAACTGTGTTGCAAATGTCTGTAAAATCTGAACTTGCATTGTAAAATTGCATCTTGCAGTCTGTTCTTTTTTATCAATAAAATCAGTCTTTTTAGTGCAAGTCTTATTTCATATTATCTTTCTTAGTTTAGGTTTGCGTCAGATCTGTGTGCTTTATTCCTCATGTGCCCAAGTGAGGCACACCTCACCTGTGCACCCAAAAGGAGCCGCACTTCAAACTTGCGCCTAATCTTGGGCACAATCCCTAAGTGCGCCAAGGACAAGGCACACTCAAGACTTGCGCCCAACCTCAAGCGCAGTCATCAAGTGCGCCAAGCATAAGACGCACTCGAGTCTTGTGCCAAGCCTTTGGCGCAAGCCTAGCCTGCGCCCCATCTTGGGTGCACTTCCCAACTGCGCTCGACCTTTGGCATAGTCAAGTCTTACGCCCAGCCTTTGGCGCAGACTAAAAGTGTGTCAGACCCTTGGTGCAAGAATATTTTGCACCAAACATTCTCTCAAATTGGTATCAGATCTAGAGCCTACCCGTGGACGATAAGAAGCAATGGCTTCTAATGGCAACTCGTTATAGTTGCAGATCCTGCGGTTCAACCAAAAAAAGTTATGATTACTGGAGCATCTAGATGAGGATATTTTTTAAGTCGTAAGAGCTATGGGACCTGGTCCAGAATGGATATGCAGAGCCAACAGATGTAGCAGCGTTGAGTGCACTCTCCTAGGCAGATTTATATTTGTTGAAGGAGAACCAGAAGGAGGACTAGAAGGCATTATTTTACATAATGCAAGCGATTGAGGAGACAATATTCCCACGAATCATAGTAGCAACCAAATCGAAGGAGGCATGGGAAATCTTGGCTAACACCTACTAGGGCATCGATAAGGTTAAGTTGGTGCGGTTGCAAATGCTATGGAGGGAGTTTGAGAACTTGCAGATGAATGAGTCAAAGTCCATAAGCGACTTCCTCACCCGGACAATGGATGTCATCAACTAGATGCGGTTGAATGGGGAGAATGTGGTGAATCAAAGGATTATAGAGAAGATGCTGAGGAGCCTACCAACAAGGTTCGACTCAATGGTGATAGCAATCGAAGAATCGAGGGATTTGACAACCCTCTCTGTGGATGAGCTCATGGGTTCTCTGCAAAAACATGAGCAGAGGGTGAGTCGCTCAACTTAGTCCTCAATGGAACAAACATTCAAAGCACAAGTCTCATTTCGAGACAATAGCAGAGAAAACTCCCACCAAGGAGCCTCAGGTTCTCAAGGAGGAAGAGGTAGAGGTAAGCATGGGAAAGGCAACAAGCAAGGAGGAAGGTCAAACTCCAATTATGGAGAGACCGGTTGTAACTTCCATCAGCAAGGAGGAAGAGGCAACAACAAAAACAACAAGGAGGATCTTATCAGAGAAAGGATAAATCAAAGATCCAGTGTTATTACTACAAGAATTTTGGTCACTATATTTCTAAGTGTAGAAAGAAGATGGCCAAAGATAACCAACAACAAGCACACTACACAGATGAGCCTGATAATGGAGAGTGTAGAGATACTGGTGGAAATGTGTTGTTAACTTGTAGTATTGAGGAGGAGAGCTAGAAGAATATCTGGTATCTCGATAGTGGTTGCAACAACCACATCACGGGGAACAAAGAGATGTTCTCACAACTGGATGAAACAATCCAATCTAAGGTGAAAATGGGGAACAACAACAAAGTTCCTGTGATGGGGAAAAGGAAAATCCTCATTCGTACCAGGCAAGGTAAAAGGAAGTAGATCACCGATGTCTATTATGTGCCTGGTTTAAAGCAAAATTTGCTGAGCGTTGGACAACTTGTGCAAAAGGGGTACGCTGTTCAATTCAAGGATGGACTTTGCACCATCAAAGACAAGGAGCATGGGCAGATTGCAACTATGTCCATGACTAAAAACAAGATGTTTTCGCTACATATTTAGAATGAATCTCTGATGTCTTTTAGTGCAGTTGAGAAGGATGCTACCTAGTTATGGCATCTCAGATTTGGTCACCTAAGCTTTAGTGGCCTAAACTTGCTGCACAAGAAGTAGATGGTGAAGGGTTTACCCCTTATTGAGCAACCAAATCATGTTTGTGAGGGTTGTTTAGTCGGCAAGCAACACAAGGATGCATTCCCTGTAGGACAGTCTTAAAGAGCTTCACAGAAACTAGAGCTGGTGCATTCTGACATTTGTAGTCCAATGCAGACCAGCACATTTTTCGGTAACAAATATTTTTTGACTTTCATTGACGACTTCAGTCGGAGGACATGGGTATATACCATAAAAAAAAAGTCAGAGGCATTTGGAAAATTCAAGGAGTTCAAGGCTCTGGTTGAAAAACAGAGCGGCTACCAAGTGAAGACTCTTAAGATAGATGGAGGAGGTGATTATATCTCCAATGAATTCCAAAACTTTTGCAAGCAAATTGGAATTCGTAGGCAGCTTACTGCCAGATACACACCGCAATAAAACGATGTAGCTGAGAGGAAGAACAAAACCATTATGGAGATGGCACACAGTATGTTGAAGGCAAAGAACTTGCCTCATGAGTTCTGGGTAGAAGCTGTAAGTTGTGCAGCCTATCTGCTAAATCGATTTCCCACAAAGAGTGTGAAGGACAAAATTCCTAAGGAGGCATGGAGCAACCAAAAGCTAAGCATTGCTCATTTCATAGTTTTTGGGTGCATAGCATATGCACATGTCCTAGATGAGAAGAGGAAGAAGCTGGACGACAAAGGTGAGAAATGCATCTTCATTGGGTATAGTGAAGATTTGAAGGCATATAGGCTGTATAATCTTGTGACGAAGAAGTTGATTATCAGCCAAGATGTGAAGTTCCTGGAGAATGAATCCTGGAACTAGAAATTAAAGACTGGTCAGCTAGAACTAGCAGTCATTGAGTCTGAGGACGTAGAAGAAGAACAAGTACATCAACCTACAACTTCAACCAACAAATCTGGAGCCAGCTACAACACCGCCTCATCATCACAAACACCTCAAATTGCAATTAGAATCTCCAACTTGAGGACACCCATGAAGACGAGGAGTTTGCAAAACATCTATGAGGTAACCCGACTTCAAGAAGACGAACATTTTGATTTTGCTTTATTTTTTGAGTGTGATCCAATTTCATTTGAAGAAGCAATTCAGAATCAAAAATGGGTGAAGGCGATGGATGAGTAAATTGAGGCCATAGAGAAAAACAAGATATGGCAGTTGACTTATCTCCCAACATGGAAGAAGACCATTGGGGTCAAGTGGGTATACAAAACTAAGTTTAATGCCCAAGGTGAAGTTGATCGACACAAGGCCATATTGGTGGCAAAAGGCTACAAATAGAAGTTAGGCATTGACTATCATGAGGTGTACGCACCTGTAGCCCGACTTGACACAGTTAGAATGATCTTGGCATTGGCAGCCCAAAAAGGCTAGGATGTGTACCAGATGAATGTCAAGTTTGCATTCCTAAACAGAGTGTTGGAAGAAGAGGTCTACATAGACCAGCCACTAGGCTATGAGTTGGAAGGACAAGAAGGTAAAGTCTTGAAGCTGAAGAAGACCTTGTATGGGTTGAAGCAAGCACCTAGGGCTTGGTACAGTCGGATTAATGCTTACTTTTAGGAGAATGGGTTCATGAAATACCCATATGAGCACACCCTATACCTGAAGAAAAACCCATAAGGCGAGATGATAATCGTTTACTTGTATGTAGACGATCTGATTTACACTAGAAACAACATGTCGTTTGACCAGTTTAGAACAACCATGAAGGAGTTCGAGATGACGGACTTAGGGCTAATGAAATACTTTCTAGGTATTGAAGTTGTCCAATCTGCAGATGACATCTTCATTTCTCAAGGTAAGTATCCGAAGGATGTCCTGAAGCGGTTTAATATGGAGGATAGCAAACCTACCATCACACCTGTTGTCATAGGTCTGAAGCTGAGCAAGATGGATTCTAGTAGAAATGTTGATACAACCTTGCTTAAGAGGTTAGTTGGTAGTCTCATGTACTTGACTGCAACTAGACCCGATCTGATGTTTGGAGTGAGCCTGATCAGCAGATTTGTGGAGACTCTAAAGGACACGCACTGGCAAGTAGGAAAAAGGATTTTACACTATGTCAATGGGACGCAAATCCATAGAATTGTTATGCCCGAAAAGACCAGCTAGAATTGGTTGGCTACACATATAGCGATTGGGCTGGCAGCACTGATGATCGGAAGAGCACTTTCGACTATGCTTTCCATCTTAGATCGAGAGCAGTTTCATGGTCGTCCAAGAAGCAACTGATAGTTGCGTTGTCCACTACAGAGGCAGATTATGTTGCCACCACATCAGTCGCATGCCAGGTAGTATGGCTAGGAAGAATCTTGGGCGAGTTGAATCATCCATCGAAAAGGGCGACAACCATTTTCTGTGATAACAATTTCGCCATAGCATTGTCGAAGGATCCAATGTTTCATGGTAGGACGAAGTATATCGATATTCGCTACCACTTCATCAAAGAGCTGGTGAAAGCTAACAAAATTGTGTTACTATTTTATAGGTCAAAAGAATAGGTAGTTGATATTTTTAGAAAACCTTTGAAGGAGGAAGACTTCAACAAGCTCCAGGAAATGTTGGGCATCAAAGTCTTTGTGAAATCTGGTTTAAAGGAGGGTGTTAGAAAATTAAACCATATTTTACACCCTAATAGATCAGATAACCGCAAATCCGATCGTCGTATTCTACAAGTGTGCGCAGTTATTGCTGGTAGCTACAGTTCGATGAGTGGGCAAAAACCCTAATGCGGTGCATGTCAAAGGATAATCATGTCAGAGGATAAGCCTTATCCTCCCTTCCGCTCGACTATAAAAGGTGGAGTGGTCTTTCAAAAAATATATCGAGGAATTGGGGAAATAGCTAAGCAGAGTGAAGGAGTCGAAGCTGCAGTCTCCTGGAAACTCCTTCATTGTTTATCCTACAACTGTGTTGTAGATGTTTGTAAAATATGAACTTGCATTGTAAAATTGCATCTTGTAGTCTATTCTTTTTTATTAATAAAATCAATATTTTTAGTGCAAGTCTTATTTCATCTTATCTTTCTCAGTTTAGGTTTACACTAGATCTGTGTGCTTTATTCCTCGTGTGGCCAAGTGAGGCACACCTCACCTGTGTGCCCAAAAGGAGCCGCACTTTAGACTTGCACCTAATCTTGGGCGTAATCCCCAAGTGGGCCAAGGACAAGGCACACTCAAGACTTGCACCCAACCTCGGGTGCAGTCATCAAGTGCGCCAAGAATAAGGCGCACTCGAGTCTTACGCCAAGCCTTTGGCGCAATCCTAGCCTGTGCCCCATCTTGGATGCACTTCCCAACTGTGCCTGACCTTTGGCGCAGTCAAGTCTTGAGCCCAGCCTTTGGCACAGACTAAAAGTGTGCCAGACCCTTGGTGCAAGAAAATTTTACGCCAAACATTCTCTTAAGCCTAACGAGAACTTAGAATGCCAACGATATATTCGAGCCAAGTAAAGGCAATACGTGGCTTTATCATCATTAATCAAAGGTCCTCAGGCTGTCCGTAGATTCGATTTTCGACGACCTAGATGTACAATACATCCAATAGAGATTTATGTGAGTTTCTTGCACTGAAAAGAATCAAAACCTTAGTCTTTCATCTGCCCTCGATTTTGGGTTTTCAACCTTTATAAGCAAATGGTGAGGTTAAAATGGTTTTTACGATTATCGATAAAAACTCTCATGGCAATGGACAATGTCACCTTCATTAGGATCGGAATGTTAAACTCCAACCCAGTCAAAAGCACAACGGATTGTCTTGCCGGATGAGTTTGGTGACGTCTTTAATAAGCTTGCGTGCAAGTTATATGAGGAGCAGGTTCGAGCAAGTTCTAGTGTTAGAGTAATGTTAATGATTTGCAAAAAGTTAGTAAAGATGAGACAGGATGTTCAAGTCTTCCAATGTTTATGGATAACTTGACCTTGAAGTGCATGATTATTTTTTATTGGACATTTATTTTGGGCATTTTATTGAATATGGTGTAGGCAAAGGTATGATGATTATCTATTTGTCAATTATACATTTTGATTATTTGTTTGAATTTTAGATAAGGAAAATGTTATAACAGTAAAAATTTATGAAATATTTAAAAAAATTGAAGAAATAAAATAGAGAATGGGTAAAATAAATTTAAATATTTTTAAATTAGTTTAGTGTTAAAATAAGAAATATACTAAAACTTATTTAATAATAAATTTTATGAATAGTTAAAATAAGGTTTTTAAAATTTTAATAATAAAAGTGAAAATTAGATAAATAAAAATATAAGCTTTTAAGTCAATTAGACTTAATTTTTTTTTTTTTATAAATTCAAAGAAATAAAAAAATTATGAATTAGATGAACTAAAAATGGTTTTCAAGAATAAAAGTGAGGAGTATATAAAACAAATACAAAGGTTTTTAAGTCAATTACTGTCAAGCTAAAAATAAAATTAAGCATTTAAATTAAAACTAAAGAATTGAAAGAATAAAATTAAAAGTTCTTAAATGATTTTAAAGTAATATAAAATTTGTAAGGATGTTTATTTCGTTATGAAAAGAATAAATATGATACTGATTTATTAAAGAGAATAATATAAAACATCAAAGAATTTATGCTTGAGGTGTACTTTTTTAATTAATTTTCATTTTAATTTTTAATTAATTAATTTATATTGTTTTTTTTTTTTTTAATTTACATGGTGGAATCGGTAGCCGCCACGAATCCGAGCAGGCTGTCAGTTTTTATGGCCATCACAGTATTCTGCGTTGTCTGTCCCAGAAGCCACCACATAGATCTTTGCACAGTCTGCCCCTATAACCACCATGCCATAATCATTTAAAACTTTTTACGCTGCTGAAAGCACCAGGAAAGGGACAAGCGTTCAGTTCGACGAGGCCCGAGATTTGAACCTTGGGCCTCCGCCCCCCTTATGGGGTTTGGATGAACAAATTGGTAAAGTAATATAAAATTTGTAAGAATGTTTATTTCGTTATGAAAAGAATAAATATGATACTGATTTATTAAAGAGAATAATATAAAACATCAAAGAATTTATGCTTGAGGTGTACTTTTTTAATTAATTTTCATTTTAATTTTTAATTAATTAATTTATATTGTTTTTTTTTTTAAATTTACATGGTGGAATCGATAGCCGCCACGAATCCGAGCAGGCTGTCCAGCTTTTATGGCCGTCACAGTATTCTGCGTTGTCCGTCCCAGAAGCCACCACATAGATCTTTGTACAGTCTGCCCCTATAACCACCATGCCATAATCATTTAAAACCTTTTACGCTGCTGAAAGCACCAGGAAAGGGACAAGCGTTCAGTTCGGCGAGGCCCGAGATTTGAACCTTGGGCCTCCGCCCCCCTTATGGGGTTTGGATGAACAAATTGGTCTACACCTCGGACCTAATTTATATTGTTTTAAAAAACTAAATATTATTTAAAATATTTATATATTAAATATAGCTAAACAAGTTGCATTTTAAAAATAGATGTTTTTTTTGTTAAAACAATTCTTATCAAAATTATAATTATTCTTTTTTCAATATTTTTTGACTTTTTTATATGCTTATTTATGTTTGAATTGGTGCAAGATCATCATTGATGAGATCATTAAAATATTTTTCCTCCTGTTCTTTTTGACCTTGTTGTTTTTGTATATGCCTTTTCATAATGATTATAAATAAGGTTAACTTAAAGAAGGTAGTGTCTTTTTTTTCATCCTAACTTCCTTCTTTGCATGGCTAAACAAAGTTTTTATTTCTTGTTATTATTTAAAAATTTATTTAAATTAGTGTCCCACTTGTTTATTTATTTGTTTTAGTTCCTTGGCTCAAGACTTCTTCAATTATAGCTTTATACTTTCTATGAGTATCAAAGCATTTAATTTTCTTGACGCACCAAACTAAATGAATAGTTATAGCTCATTTAACTATAACGTTGTACTCTTCCAACCCTAGCCCAATATAGTTGTACTCTCTTACTACATTTAAAACTCTCCCTTCAAAATTAACTTGTTATTTTTCCTTTTTAATAAAGAATACTAAGATCCTGGTTTTGTTGATATTTGGAATCATATTTTTATTTTTAAGGTTTTCAAAAGTTCATTTAAACTATGTGTCATCTTTGCAATCAAAATAAGCCCATCAATTTATAAGAAAAGCTTCATTGCATATTTATCCTATTGGAGGCCTTTATCTCTCATTTTATCTATCCATGCTTCCAACTTATCAATGTATAACCCAAAACAAGTTAGGTGATAATTTAGAGAAGTTATTAAAGGTAAAAATGGGCTATGAATTACACTTGAAGTGTTGCTAAAATTGTTGAGTAAGCGTTCATACATCCTTCGATGTTTCTATTCCACACTTACTAGTTTTTGATGTTGTGCACTTTCTTGCCACCGCCATATTCCGTCCTCATAAAATATTACATCACAACTAATTATTACCTTCTTTGTTATAAGATTATACAATTTGTAAGCCTTTGTTTCCTTATTGTAACCAACACAAATGCATTTTTTACTTTTTGTCATAAAACTTTTGTCTTTTCTTCTTAAGATTCTCATATTGTGCACTTTCTTGCCACCGCCATATTCCTTCCTCATAAAATATTACATCATGACTAATTATTATCTTCTTTGTTATAAGATTATACAATTTGTAAGCCTTTGTTTCCTTATTGTAACCAACACAAATGCATTTTTTACTTTTCTCATAAAACTTTTGTCTTTTCTCCTTAAGCATATGAGAATAAACAATACACTTTATATGAAAAATAACACTTTAAATCTTTAAAGAAAACATATAATTCTATGTCACAACTTTTTTATTATAAGTCTATTTCTATTATAAATGTTTCATTTTCAAAAATAACTACGTAGCTTTTTTTTTCTTAGTTACCCAATGCTTAACAAATTGTAGTGTAATGGGAAACGTTTTCTCATTTCTTTGTCTTAATTGTGATACCGTCGCTGTTAAGTGAGCATTTCAACTTCTATCCCTCCCAACTCTTCACTACAAATAAACTTCATATTTTTTAACATCTTCGAGCTCACCAATTTATGTGTGTATTTATGTGTGTACACACCTCAAATGAGATTCAGTATCCCAATGGGTCCTTCCTACTGGTACGAACAAAGTCATTGTATAACTCTTAAGTATTTGTAAACAAAAACAAAAAAAAAACATCCTATGTCTAAACAAACAAGAAAAACATAAATTTTTTGACTCTTAAAATTGGAATGGTAAGCAGGCTTGCCGACAAGTTGATTGATTAAATTAAATATATTTATTGTTGCCAGCTAATATTTCTATTGTTTTGTTTTTAATATTTTCTCTCATTGCACATGAATCATTCGTAGAGGTTCATTCCATTGGTTGCCAGCTAATGACTATTGTTTCGTCATGGCTATTACGTACGCAAACATTTGCCAGCTAATGACTAGTGTTGCGTCATAGCTATTACGTACGCAATTATTTATTTTAGTATTCATTGAAGCTCCTCTCAGGTTTATGATAAGGTCGGCAGGGGAGCGGAAGCCTCCGGAGTACCAAGTCCGTGGTGGATGTTTGGATCAGTCTGTTACAGATGGGATCCCGTTTCAACAATAAGAGATCTAAACACAAATTCAGCTTGATAATTGCTCAAATTGCGGGCTCAGCTTGAAGCCGAATTTCTCCAGGTCTGACATAATTTCTCCTTTGAATTACACTATCAAAAGAACTAAATGAAATGACGCGGTATAAGTCGAAAAATGTTGTCGACTCTGTAATTGGGTTCTTCAAATTAGGTTATTAGTTTTCATTTTGGTTGTTTTTTTAAGATATTGTAATAGTTTGAGTTTTGGTTGTTTTTTTTTGGAGACTAGTTTTAATTATGGCTGGCTGAGTGTGTCCTGGCTTAAGAGAGTTTGTTTTACAAACAAAAACCAGTTATGGAATCTAAAAATATGTTTAGTCTTCTTGAGACAGCTTAATAGTTATGTAATGATCTTTGATTTTGAAAGCGTCCGGTTCTCAAAAGAGCTTTGATGGCTGGGGATTCTTTCTGGCTTTCCGAAAACCTTACCGAGAAAAGCTCTCTATTATATACGGCCAACATCTCTTCTCTCCTAGCAAGATCATCATACTATTCTCATAAACTTTCTACATGGGCTTATTAGATCATCAGCTTATTTTAGAGATAGGCCTACGGCCTCTAGAAAGCTTAGAATTTTCTTTTAGAATAAAGAGCAAGCAAACCTTTATCTCATTGACATTCGAATGGCCCTTAGAGCTCTATTATATTAATGCCACTAGCATCCGGCGCTCATTACATTAAAGAGTCGGATTCAGTGAGTTCAATCCCTTTTAAGAAATGCCCGATCTTAAGAAGTTGAAATCGATAGAACGCCCCATTGTTAATATTATAAGCCCCAGAACTTTATTATAAGCTTCTTTCCTTTCCTCACCAGGTCGGGCGAAAGTTCGAATCTCTGTCTGGATTTCTGACTTCTGGGTTCATCATCCTTCAAATCAAATCAAAAGTTCTCTTGGTCGAGCTGCTCCCTTATATACGACTGCCTGATGATGGTTTTTTTTGAGCCCAGGCCTAAATAGGTCCGTTTTAAGAGCCTTTTAAAATAGAGAGGAGAGGCGCTGTGAGATGAATGGGCTCTTTAAGGCCATCAGAGTCTGAAAGCTCCGAAGATTTTTTAAGGTCGCTCGTGAATTTTAAAAGCAGGAGGAGGTGCTCTATAAGAACTTCGAAAGGGCGGACGACCAGTCTGCTACTCTTTTTCCCAGAGAGCAAAACAGAGAGCGTTTTTTCCCAGAGAACCTCTCGCAGCTTTTAAAAGAGGGGCTGTTTAAAATAGAGAGGGGTAGCTTGTCTATAACTCCAATGGCGCGCTGCCTGCTATTTGAAGTAAAGGCCAAGGCCGCCTCTCGCCTTTTAAACAGCCGGGGAATAGAGAGCCCTTTTGGAACAGAGAGGAGAGGGGAACGAACAAACTCCTCTATCCATCTATCGCACTAGAGTGCTTATTCCCCTGATGCTGAAGACAGAGTGCGAGGAGCCGATCCATGGTGTATCAGTTGTATCCATGATGCAGCGTTAGCAGTCAATTTGATATGGTAGGAGAAAGCTCTCCCCCCCCTGGTGGGAATCTTCCTCTGTTCAAGCTCCTCTCTATTATAACCAGGGTGAGAAACAGAACTCCTCTCAGTAAGCGTTTCAGTGTAAGCATGCTTGCCGTTTTATTTTAAAGGTGTGAAGTCAGTTCATACCATCCAAAATATATAAAATGGGGGTTGAGAGCTTTGCATCTGAGGCTCCCCCGGCGCCCTCCTCCATCCATAATGGTGTTTCATTTCGTTCTATCCCCCATCAGAGAGGAGCCAGACTCTTAGATGGCGCTCGGAAGGCGCCCGCTACCTGCCAGTACCGCATACGCAATACTGAACTGATCAATCGTGTTTGACTCAACTGATCAATCGATTCGCATTGTCTAGAGCGGAACAAGCTATGGTCTGAACTATAAAGGCAAGGCCGAACTCTGAATAAATAAATAAAGCCCGTCCTATGCCTCGCTAGCGTGAATCACTCGTATACCAGTTGTATCCAGAAGGCCTTATTCTGGCATTAATCTCCTTTTGAACCTTTTGAATAGTGGGGGGGAGGGTAAGCGAGTGCTTATCCAAGCCTTTTAAGAGGAGGCCTTTGCCATTTAAGAGCTTTTTAAGAGGGCGCTTTCTTCTCATGGAAAGAAGAAAGAATGGAATTCTATCCCCAGATAGATAGCTTTTAAAAGGCCCTTTTTAAAACATGGGGTTTAACCGAAAAGTCCCTCTATGAATTTATTCCCCTCTATTTTTAAAGGGGCGGGGCACCCTCTATATTTCAAAAAGGGCCCTTAAGAGTGAAGGTGCTCTCTATCCTTATTCAAGCTTCGTTCGTGAGGATTGGAAGGAGGGGAATGCGAACCAGCTCTTAAATGGAGGTCCCCTCTATATAAAGGTTCAGCAGGTGCTTTTAATTCTAAGGGCCCACTGCTACTCTTTTTTAGAGCCTTTAAGACATACGGAAGAAGAAGTATGGTCATGAGATAGGAAAATACTAAGGTAGAAAGAACCGTGGGGAGTTTTAAGCTCTTGTCATTGTTTAGTTCTTTCTCTCCAGAGAGCTTTTGAAGTACCCCGCCGAATAATCTAATTAGGAAGGTGCCCCAATGATCAAAATTCTAAAGGGGAAAATAAATGCCCCAAAGACTAACCCTCTTCTCTTCTCGATGAAGTAGGATAAAGTGGGCGCCATTTTAAGTGTTTAAGTATGTTTTAAAAAAAATTGTTTAAGCAAACTTCTCCCCCATCTCAACCACTGCTAACAGGATATTCTGTTTTTTGAAGCGTTGATACATGTTCAAACATTAAGAATTTAAGGAATTTTAAGAAAGTTTTTAAGGATTTAAAGTGCGTGACTAGGTATCTCTCAAAATCTTGTTAATCAGTCTTAAGGCGTGTCAGGACCTCTAATGCATCATATTAAGACCATTGGTTTTACAAAGGATGAACTATGAAGAACAGGAGGCAGTTGGGGTGACTTTAATATACCTAAATAATTGATGAGCTTTTCTGTTGTCAATGCGGCTTTCACAGCATGCCCTTCCAGCGTTATCTTTCACGCCATCCCCTTCCTATTGTCCTCGTCTGGAAACATTGAAAACCATCCCCCTCAAAAGGGTAACTTTTACTTTGCTTCTACTCCACCTGTGAGTGACTAAACAATTGATTGCTTTCTAAGGCGTTAAAAATTTCTTGATGTTTAATCTATAATGTTAAAAGAATACTACATCGATTTGTGTTTATTTTGTTTGTAGGTGAAGTCTCTCTTAACATTGGTTACTCACCTCAATCTTGTTTCTTTCCGAGCAGCTTGATGGACGACAAAATAAACACAAAGACGGACACTAAGAGCAACGAAGTCAGGGGTGAAGACGCAAAAAAGCACAAGGATGCTGCTCAAGACCATAATCAAAATGGAGATGAGGATGGACCATGGTTTAAACAACTTCCACATATACTTGATAAGCCTGAATATAGAGATCGTCTAGCGTCTCCAAATGTGTCGATTTATAAAGTACCTGCATCCATCCGGTCTATGAAAAAGGAGGCATTTGAGCCTCAGGTTGTGTCCTTTGGACCTATTTCTCGTAGGAAAGACAAACAACCCTGTCCAATGGACCACTACAAATTAGATGCTGTGAAGAGAACTTTGAAGAGGGTCAACGATGGCGATGGCAATGGCAATGTGGAGATCGGTGGCTTGGTCAATGAGGTTAAAAAGATGCAAACAAGAATCAGAAATTGCTATGAGGATCGTGCAATAGAATGGGACGACCAGTTGCTTGCCTGGATGTTAACTATGGATGCATGCTTCATTCTCGAATTCTTTAGGAGTTGCCATGAGAACAATGGCGATTTCAGCCTTGTTTTCAACAATGTTGACAACGCATTCGTGAATGACATTCGGATGGATATTTTGAAGCTGGAAAACCAGATTCCCCTCTTCATTCTGGAACACATTCTTCACCTTGAGGGAAAAAACGTGGCAAAATTCCTAGTAACATTACTGGAAAACTGTTCACTCTTTAGAGGGTTCCCCTTCTCAGAGACCTTGTCCTGTAAGGAACAAATAGAAGACGCAAATCATCTATTGGATGTATGTAGTAAGGTGATTACAGGTTACTTAACAAATAGAAACAGGTATCAGAGATCGGCTTCTGACACTAGTAGCCGTGATCAAAGCAGTTCCTCCGCTCGGTCAGACCTTAATGGTGAGATCGCCCTCTGTGTTGATCGTGACACAACTCAGAAATCGCCTTCTGACACAGTTAAGCGTCGCCAACGCAAATTTTCAGCGGAAAAGTTAAAAAAGGCTGGAATCAAATTTGAGGCCGGTAACGGACGCGTTTCTTTTGAAGACAGTACATTTTCTCTCCATTCAATCACTGTGGACTATAAAACAGAAATAGTGTTGAGAAACCTGGTGGCCTTTGAAGAGTGTCAAAAACGTAATCGTCCAAATATTATTTCAGAGTATATCATGTTAATGGAGGATCTTATTGACTCAGAAGCAGATGTTGCTTTGCTTAAGAATAAAGACATTATCATCCGTAACACCGGAAGTGATAAAGAAATAGTTAAGATGTTTGATACGCTTTGCAAGGGGATCACTGCAAGTAGAGAGAATCCATTTCACAGAGAGCTCGTGAAGGTTAATGAACATTATGAGGACATACGCAAATTATGGAAAAGTGAGTTTAAGGAAAAGTATTGCTCAAGGCCATGGTTAATTTCTTCTCTTGTGGCAGCCATAGTTCTTGGAGCTCTGGTTGTTTTCCAGAACGTACTTAACGCTCTTAAATATATGAACAAATAAAGCCGTCTAACTCTGTCGTTTTTTCCCCTATTCACCCAACAAAGCAGGGAAGTAAACGTTTTAAAAGCAGTATATTGTATATTTGTTGCCGGTTGTTCGTTGGTTCATAATTAAGCAGTTTGAGGGATAAACCGATGTTTTTATACATTAAAGATCTTAACGTCTAGCAAGTTCAACTTTTATAATTGAGATATCTTCTTTTCTAAGTGTTATTAATAATATGAAAGTTAATAATATATACAATAGAAATTTTTTTTCAGCTGAACGTTCTATTTATTCTTTTCTTATATAATGCTTTCTTAGGTTTTCTTTGTTTCTTTCCTTTCAATATCCTTTGGCGGAGACGTTGAAGAACTTGTTATGTATCTCAAACTTTTCTCAACTTTCTTCAAACTGTAAATAATTAATCTGTATCAATTTCATTTATGTTGACTACAAGAATTTTATTGATAGATTTTAATTTTAAACTTTAAAGGTTGAATTATTTGAAAAATTTTGTGTGTTCTTTTTAATTGAAGAAAATATAAGAATGTTATTTCATTGTTATAGTGATGAATACCAATTTCTTTGAAGTTTTGAATTATAATAAATTTTTGTTTAAAAGGTGTACACACTTTGTTATTTTTTATATTTAATTTTTTTTTTTAATTTTTCTTAGTGGTTAAGAAATGTTTTAGTTAAATTTTATTGAAAATATTTAATAATTTTATCTTTATTCTAATATGACTTATATATATATATATATATATATATATATATATATATATATATATATATATATATATATATAGCTTTTATTAGGGCCACTCCCATAAAATACTATAATATTGTATTTGTTGCTAGGTAAATTAAACTATATCTAGTTTGTCCTTTTATCAAATATATTTTTCATTCTCTTTTCTATTGCATATTCTTTAGTTTTTTTTATAGTACTAAATTTTCAAATTAGCTTTTTGACATTATTTTATAAAGAAATAAAATATTACTTTGCTAATTTTCTTTTAAATTTGAATTTCACCAAGATAAAGATCAACATGCTATTGGCTAACTTGTCAATGAACTAATCTCCTTCTCTATAGATATGCTCTCATTTCCAAGAGATTGTCTCCAATGATAGTTGATGAACATTACAATTATATTATTTATTATCCAATCTCCATAATAAATTTTGTTGATATCATTAATGATATTTGTGAGTTCCCTTTAATTGAAATATATTCTCATCCTTTCTTTTATTATAGTTTTAATCTTTGTAAGAAGTGCCTTAGCCTCTACATAGTTGTTAGTTGAAGTTCCACATGATTCTAAGCGAGAATAATTTTGCCTTTGTTATTTCGAAAAACACCACCTCCATTAATTTTTCAAACTTCCTTTGTAAGCACCATCAAAATTGATTTTATAAACCGAGTTTCTAAACATTTTTATTCTACCATAGATCAAACAAACCCTTCTTTTTAATGAAATTATCATAAAATAACTTTCCATGTATATTCAAATCTTGCAACCAAGTGGATATTACCTTTTTATGCACTTTAGACTTCTCATGATGAGCATCATTTCTACAAATATTATGTAAGAAAGACAATAATTTAGACTTGTCAAATATGAGCATAATTTTGAGATTTGTTTTTGAATATTTTGTTATTCCTTTCAAGCCATATATTCTAGCAATTAATGAAAGGACCAATATTTCAAGAAATACATAACGTTTTAGCTTTAAAATAACTAATCCAACATTTCATCAAGTCTTTTAATGTTGATAGAGCTACCCAATATATTCTCATATTTTTTTAAAAACAACCTCAAATGGTATAAGCATAGAGACAATGCAGAAGCAAATAATTTGATGTTTCTCAATCCTTTTTACACAAGGCACATAAAAAAGGTCCATGATATCATCTTCTTTGTAGACTCTCTTGTATAAAAAACTTACTTTAGGTAACAATCCAAAAGTATATTGAGACCTTAGGGAGGGCCTTTAATGACCAAACATTCTTCTAGGGAAAACCTTTTGGAATGGAAAATTTTGACTGATGTAAATCCTTGTATCCCATGTTGACTAATTATCCACCATTTGTGTAATATTCTAAGCTATTGATCTTTTTTTGTAAATTTTATAGATAAAAGTCTTGAAGCATCTTTTAAAGCGCATTTGTTTACTTCCTCTCCTTCAACCAAGTTACTAATAGAAACCCATAATCTGGAGTTGTTACTCATATTAATATTATCTTTAGCATTTGAAACTATAAAAGGTAGACTTGCTTGAGCCAATGGTTGTCATTTTGAATGAGATATAAGAGGACAAGGCTTCAATCAATCATCAATACAAAAATTGCATAGCCCTCATCATTAATTGTCCATCTAATAATTTTTTAAACTATCTAATATAAAGGTTCATGATGGTGATCCTTTGTGCAGGGTTTATTTTCTAAATAATTTTATGACATCAAGAGAACATGTAAAGTTTTTAAGTAACATTTTTTTCCTATTCTTTCCTTGATCTTTAAATAATCTCTAGCAAAATTTTGCCCTTAAGGATAATCTTTATTTTATTGATCTTATTATAAATATTTACACATTAAAAAAAGTTATAATACAATTATTTTTATAGGTTTTTTCTATAAATGTTTTTTAAAATATTAATAATCCCACCCTTAAGAGGTGTGCTAATCCCACCACCCACCACCCTTTTTTGTATGATTAAACATTATTTTATTAATATAATGACTTTTTCATAAAAAAAAATTATTAATAATAAAATAATAAAAAATTAATAATAAAATTAATAATTTAATTATTATATTTTTAATATTATTATTTTAATTTAATATCAAATTAAAATATATTAATTGAAAATTTATTTTTTAATAATTATTCTCTCACTTTAAAAAATTATATAAAATAAGAACTTTATATTAAATCAAAATAATATAAATTAACAGTATCATTTACATTACATGAACCTCAAATCAAATTATTGTGGGATGCGAAATCTTTTCCAAAATCGTATTTTTAGGCATAGGGCGATGTTTGTTTAACCTACAACTGAAAGGTCTCCGTCTTTACTGATATCTTGCAGCCTGCTTTATGTACAACTGAAAAGACTGCAAGATTCCACTCGAGCAGCCTTGTACTTATTTGTTTAATGATAAATATGCATGGAAGGCCATACTTGCTTTAGCTACAACTGAAAAGGCTGCAAGATTCCACTGGAGCAGCCTTGCACTTATTTGTTTAATGATAAATATAAATGGAAGGCCATACTTGCTTTAGCTACAACTGAAAACTCTCCATCTCTGCTCGATTCTTGCAGCCTCCCCATGACCTTTCGCTTTATGTCAAATCAACCTGACATAAAGAGTTGGTCCTGTGACATCAACCTCCAATCAAATTATTGTGGCCACTGGATTCTTTTCCAAACGCATTATTGTAGGCCTACTGCCATGCTTGCTTTGGCTACATTTGAATGGCCTCATCTATATTGGAATCTCGCAGCCTCACACTTATTTTTTTTTAATTATAAATATGAATGCGTGGAAGGCCATAAACACACTTATTTATTTAATTATAAGGTTATAAGTTCACAAGTAGGTTCCAGTGTAAACCAATTGGTGCGGTAAAATTTCGTTGTAAGGAGACAGATAAACAGATACCCAAAATTCAAATCATGTGTTTTGAGTTGTATATAAAATAAATGTGGCTATACCAGCCATAAAAACGAACAGCGAAAGCCAAACTTTTCGTGTCAAACAACACAGAATACCGCCCAAAATTCAAATCATGTGTTTTGAGTTGTATATAAAATAAATGTGGCTATACCAGCCATAAAAACGAACAGCGAAAGCCAAACTTTTCGTGTCAAACAACACAGAATACCGACCATAAAAAACGGACAACATAAATAAATCATTCTATCTAAATAAAAAATAACCCACACCCGCTTAGTTTCGGAGTAGGTAAATTTGTTGGAGAGGCTTAGTTTCGCACATATCGGGCGCGGTGCGTTTATTATATGTATATAGATATGCTAAAAATATCAACTATATTTTAAGGTTTTATATTTTAGAATAACTTTTTTCTCGGTTTGTTTTAGTTTTTAATATTGTTATTAGCTACTTTTAAATTCTCTCCTATCTCTAGGTTTATTATGTTAGAGATTGTTGTATTTAGTATGTTTAAATATATAATTTTTAAAAATAATATGAATAATTGATTTGAATAACGATAATTCAGTGAAAATTGAAAGGTGTTTCTCTCAAAGTTCAAATAAAAATTATAGATTCATCATGGGTCGTTCATTAATTGAACTAACATCGACCCATTAATTGAACTAACATTTGGAGTGTTTTACATGTTAAATGTAGGTCTTTTTCAAAACATAGTAGATATAGTTTTTGTTGTATAAATTTATTACTTAATGTATATTTTAACATAATTACAAATCTCTTTTTATGTAAAACCATCTTTTTATGTCTCAGATATTTGATTGGTGTAAGATATATGCCTCAATTTGACATTGATCAAAATATTTCTAAATTTCTAACTTATGATGGTTTATGTAGATGGTGTTGGCATGTATATTATCCTCAATTAATTTGGCAAACATGAATACTTTTTTCATAGAGGTGAGTTTAAAATTAGGAATTCTATGTAAACATGTTACTTTAACCCAATTATAAAGCAACATATGAAAAACATATCATTTAGCCCTTCTATACTATTTTATTATTTTTAAACTATGTGTAGTAGTCATGGTTAGAGTGAGCTTTTCTTTATTCAATGCCCATATAAAGTCATTTTTAGGATAAATTAGATGAATCATTGTTTATAAAAATTATCCTATGTGAATACACCATTTGCTCTCTCCAACCACTAATAATAATGAATAACTCCATGTTCTAAGTTGAATGAAGCTATGAAAATATTTAATCTATGGGAGTTTTATTTAGGGACAAAGATTATTCTACTCTATACAACCAACATGCGATATCATCATCATCATAATTAAAATATCTATTTTATGTGTCTATTGTTTCCTGTAAGAGTAAAATAAATTGAAAAATTTGATTATTCACTTAAAAAAAATTATCCATGTTAAAACTCAATTCATAGATGTGTTAGCTTTTGATGCAACATTAATGGGAGATAGCAAACACAAAAATGCGAAATAAAATGACAAAGTAAATCTATGAGATGATTGAAAATAATGGAGATGTTTACAAAATAGCTCTAGAGGAAATGAACACTCCATGAATAGAGCTACTGCTCAAGAATGAGTATTGAGCATATTACACTCCACCAGATTACATCACACTGCTACATCACACCAATCTAGTTACTATATGCTACTGTATGCTCTTCTATGTTCTTCTCTGCTCTTCTATGTTTTCCTATGTATCTATGACCCTTTATACATGAAATAGGTTCCTTGACCAACACTCTACCTAGATGTGCAAGGGACAATTTGCACATATACAACTTACACTTTGATACTTGTGCATTTATTACATTGCATGAAGTAACTAAATAACTTCCCCCTAAAATAATCTAATGTCCTAAGTATGTACTAAGATAAAGATACATTTACATGATCCAAATGATGTAATAGACTCTATTTATAACACCCCCTATATTATATTATCTAGATATCGAAGACTTTAGTCTTCAATGTGGATCTTCATAAAGTCCTTGAGATTCTAAATCTTCTTCTTTGTTTTCTGCAACATGTTCAAGCAAGTGATTGGTGTCTTCATAATCTACCATTCTTGCTAAGAGAGCTTTGATTTCATAATCATCTATCGATTTTTCCAATTCTTCAATTTCTTCTATCCTCTGAGCTATATGTCCTTTTTTATTTCTTTTTCGATACTCCAATTGTGGATAATTGGTTGGACTTTGAAATTGTTGTTGACGAGGATTTTGATATTGTCGTGTCTAAAATTGGTTTCCATTGTTCATCTAATTTCCTTGATTTTGATTTTTGGGATTGAACATGCAATAGTTGGTGCTATGTGTTAGAATAAGTGAATATTCTCTTTTCACTAGGATACACACTTGAGTTTCCACTCCTCCATGTGTTAGGAGAACTCCAAGTTGTGTCTTCATCAGGTTTGATGAAGTTGTTGTAATCTAACGGCTCTCAATGATCAACTCTACTATTTATATAGAGTTGATCCTAGAGATAAATCAATCAGTTCCACTCTTCTCTTCATATTTTGTGTAATACTTTGCATATCTATTATTGTGAAATTCTAACATGGTACCAGAGCGGGATAGATTTTGCTAGTATTCTCTTTTGAAGGTTCTAGGATCTGATTAAGTTACTTTGGATATTTTTTTTGGCTATCTAACTTCAAAATTTTACTTTAGTCTACTTTTATCCATTGTTCAACATATTTTTTTCCTATATTGAAATTGTGTTAGAGGAAACTTTTAAGAAAATATAGCTATTTTTTCCTATGTGAAGGCATTGGTTTCATGCCCTTCTCTTCAAAGGAAATAGCCTATTTTTAAAAAAATTCTTATATTTATTCCTCAACGTTTTTCATTTATATCTAGCACTTGGTAAATTTTTTTCCCGGCTATTCTCCGAGCAGAATCTCCAAATACACCAAGTGTTATTTTTTTATGAGTTTTTTCTTTTAGTTAAACTCATCATTCATGTGTTATTTTCGTTTGCTCTATTAGTCCCTAGAAAGCATTTGAGAAGGTTGGCATTCACGTAGTCTTTGCCGCTCCTTTAAGCCGCCCGTTGCAACTTCACTTCTTGACATTGCAACTTAACTTTCACTTTCACAGTTTGGCCTGAGCAACGTCTATATCAAGTGGTTTGGCGCACTCATTGACGTCTTCAAGTTCGTTGGCGCACTTGCGTTTGGAAGCCACACAACCTTGGCGTACTTATTGATGTCTAAAGCTCCTATGAGAATTTGTTATAGTGCATGTATTTTCTATAGTGTTACACTAATATTCCATCAACCATTGTTGCACTTTGGAAGCACCAGTGCCCCTACGAAAGCATACCGATCATTGTGCAAGGTGTATGGGAAGATTTTTTGTTTCCTCGAGGACTTAGCCTTCGATGATTACCTATTTTCTGACTCTTCCTACTTCGTAGAGATTGGTGCATTTTATTTTGTTTCTTGTTTCTGTTTCCCCTTCGATTCGAATCCTTATCTACGTTTTGTGGTGGACAACTTTTTTTGTTCTCAAACTCCACAAACACAGAGGATTCAATTGTAAATTTTATAATAAAAATTTATCTTTCGTGGGGGGGCCTCTTTCTGATTGTCTTTACACTCTTATGTGTAAAGAAAGGGGTGTTATTACTTTGCCTTACTCTTTCATTAATTAGGGGTGTTAAAACTTTGCATTACATCTTTCATTAGTTTTTTTAGATATCTAATATTTTATTTTTTATATACATATATTTCACATATTTGTTTATAAAAGTATTTCTTTTCATGTTAGATGTCTAATATTTGTTATTTATACAAAAAAAATTCATTTCATTATTAAATATGAATATCTAAATAATTTTTTAATTCATATTTGGTTTATATATTAATTATTTATTTACATTAATTTTATTGAAATATTTTAATAACCAAAGTATAATTATCAAAAAATCATAAAAACTGGGATATATTTCTTTATTCCTCCTTTTTTCCTCTAAATATTTTATCTACGTTCCATGTATCATTGTCCATAAAAACTAATAGTCTCCCTCTCTCATAAGGGCGAGTTTTTGGACAATTGGTATAAAGGCCTGACAAGATATTTTCCTAATAACTTTTTTTTTTGGAAAATCTCTCAACTTATAGTCTCCCTCAAGTCAGGGTGGGTTTTGAGACAACCATTTAAACGAGTTATCCCTTGCATTCCAAACCAAAAACCTTCTATTGCTCACAATACTTATAGTTTCCCTCAAGTAAGGGCGACTACTGTGATCCATTAGAGGATTTGACATTCCAAAGCAAACAATTATGGGCCCCATTATACTTACAGTTTCCCTCTCTTAAGGGCGGGTATATTTGGGTTACCTATTATTGAACAAGCTTTATTATTCATTTTTAAATATTTTAAAGGGGGAAGTTCTAATCAACTTTAAATCCTCAAAAATGAATTCAATTGAACCTCTCACCCCTCATAATTTTCACACTTGGAAACCTAAAATTCTAAATCTCATCTCTCAAAAAGGTCTTACTCATTTATTAGAAGAAGAACAACCAAAATTTGATAAAGAATATGAAATCTTTGTTCATAAAGGAAAAATGCATGAAACTATGGGTATTATTAGCACCAATGTTCATGAAAGCTTGTGATTTCATATTACAGATTGCAAAACTCCTCATGAAAGTTGGGAGAAATTAAAAACCCTATTTGGAAAGGTAGATCAGATGAGATCAATGCAACTAGAAGCTGAACTAACTTCTCTATCTCCTGAATATTTTAGTAGTATTATTGATTTCCTCACTAAGTTCAAAGAAATCCTCACTCAATATAAAGGTAGTGGGAAGACTAAGTCAGAAGAAGAATGCATTTATCTAATCCTTTCTAAACTAAATGGTGTTTTTCAAATATTTGCAACCACCTTCATATCTACTAAAGATGCTCTTGGTGCAACCTTTAAAATGCCCTCTTTAGAAGAATTTTGTGATATATTAACTAGGGAAGAAACCAAACTTGCTAGATATGAAAACACTTCTTCAAAAGCCTTAGTAGCCTCCACTTCCTCTAAAGAAAAATTTAAAAAGAAGGAAAGGACTCCCATTACCTGTACTCACTATAAAAAGAATGGTCACTCTACTAACAAATTTTGGAAAATATTACAGCAACTAGAGGCAGCTATAAAGGATCAAAAGATGGAAAATAATAAGAAAATAGGAAAAGCCCTTAATGTTCAAGGAAAAACCTCCAAATATTCCTCTAATTATTGGGTCCTAGATTCTGGAGCAACTCATCACATATCTGCTTCAAACAAGTCTTTCTCTTCTATCTCCTCTAGCTCTACTCATAGCATAGAAGTAGGGGACTCCTCCTTCATTCCTATCAAAGGGAAAGGGGATATAACCATTGATGGTGGCTCTATAAAAAATGTTCTCTATGTCCCAGACATTGCCACTAATCTCCTATCCATTTATCAAATTTATACTTCTGGAAATGAGAAAACTATTCTCTTCTCCCCAATAGGAGTTGAGATAAGAGATTTTCAATTCCCTCATTCCCTTATAGCAAAAGGGAGTATTGATCATAAATCTCATATTTTTTACTTCAAATACTTTCAAAATCCAGAAGGAGCCTCATGTTTTGTGGCTGATAGTAATCTTAAAAGTCAAAAATGGCATGAAAGGTTTGGTCATATTAATTATAACTACCTAAAATATTTGTGCACCCATAATATGGTTAAAGGACTACCCCAAGTCTCTTCTTCTGATGGGGTTTGTCCTGGATGTGCTCTTGGAAAGCAACATCAAGATCCTTTCCACCTGAGTAGTTCTCTAAAAACCTCATCTCCTCTAGAATTAATCCATAGTGACTTAATGACCTTTCTTGAAACATCCTTTAAAGGAGAAAAGTATGCTCTTACCTTTATTGATGATTTCTATAGAAGTTCCTGGGTCTACTTCCTCAAATATAAAAGTGATGTGTTATCTCACTTTAAAATCTTTAAAGCCTTAGTTGAAAATTAGGCTTCTTGCAAAATCAAGAAGATTCGTACTGATATGGGGGAATACTGCAGTAATGAATTCTCCATATTTATTTCTAATCATGGTATAATTCATCAACATTCTGTCTCCCATAATCCTCAAAAAATGGCATTGCAGAAAGGAAAAACCGAACATTGAAAGAGATGGCTAATTGGTTCTTGCTCTGGTCACTTCCCATAAATGGACAGTCTACCAAATGGATGTAAAAAGTGCCTTCTTACATGGAAATTTAAAAGAAGAAATATTCATGGAACAACCCGTTGGTTTTAATCAAGACTCCTCTCTTGTTTGTCGGCTTAAAAAATCTCTATATGGTCTCAAACAAGCCCCTAGAGCTTGGTATGAAAAGATGGACTCCTTCCTTCTTTCAAGCAAGATTTTCTCATTGTGAGTCTGATAATACAGTTTACATTTGGATAAGTAAAGGAAACATCACCATTCTTGTTCTTTATGTTGATGACCTCCTTCTCACTGGTAGTAACCTCACTCACATTCAAAATATAAAAGATTCCCTCTCTAAAAAATTTGAAATGGCTGATCTAGGTCTAGCTCATTTCTTCCTTGGGATTCAAATTAAACAAAATTAAGCAGTTATCACCTTATGTCAACAAAAGTACACTCAAGATCTCCTTAAGAAGTTTCAAATGATAGATTGCAAACCTTCTCCTACCCCTTTCAATCTAGAATTCATCTCAGTACTTCTTGCTCATCCCCTCCTTGTGATGCCACTCTATATCGTCAGCTTGTAGGTAGTTTGTTATACCTCACTCATACTCGCCCAAATATCTCATATGTTTTTGGGCTCATATCCAGGTTCTCTCATAACCCTCATATAAGTCATTGGCAAGCAACTAAAATAATTCTTCGTTATTTGCAGGGTACTACAAACTTTGGGCTCATCTATAAAGGAGACTCCATGGATATCATTGGCTATATAGATTCAGATTGGGCAGGTTCAGTGGATGACAAATGTTCTACCTATGGATATGTTTTTTGCATTGGCTCTTCTCTAGTAGTCTGGTTATGCAAGAAACAACAAACAATGGCATTATCTTCTACAGAGGCAAAATACAAAGCAGCTATTACAGCCAGTCAGGAAGCCCTTTGGCTTCGTCAAATTATCAAAGAATTTGGTTTTTTCAAGAAGTGCCTATAACTCTATGGTGTGACAATCAAAGCACAATTTATATTGCATGCAATTCAGTTGAAAATCAGTGCAAAAAACACATTGAGATCCACATGCACTTCATCAGGCAACATATTCAGAATGGGGATATACTTTTGGAATATATTTCAATAGAGAATCAACTTGTAGACATCTTCACCAAGTCATTTCCTTCTCCGTGGTACCTTCAGTTGCGATAGAAACTTGGAGTGTTAAAACTGCATTGACAAAGAGGTCTTCCACCTCTCACTATATTGTAAATGAGTACCTAAAAAGACCTTCTTGTTAGGACTCACCTTTTATTTATTAAAGATGACAATCTTCACCATCCGAAGACAAGCCTATTTCATACTTATTTGATTTTGATTGGTTGCTTTTCCCACTGGGTTTTTACCATCATTTCAAAATAAAGAGGTGATAGTTGGTTTTTCCCCACTAGGGTTTTTTCCACCAACTATCTATGTTGTACATGAGTACCTAATCAGGCCTCGTTACTGGGACTCATTTATAGATTCTCCCCTAGTATCACTTAAGGGGGGGTGTTAGAATAAGTGAATATTCTCTTAAGTTCACTAGGATACACACTTGAGTTTCCACTCCTCCATGTGTCAGGAGAACTCCAAGTTGTGTCTTCATCAGGTTTGATGAAGTTGTTGTAATCCAACGACTCTCAATAATCAACTCTACTATTTATACAGAGTTGATCCTAGAGATAAATCAAATCTTCTCTTCATATTTTGTGTAATACTTTGCATATCTATTATTGTGAAATTCTAACACTATGGTTTTTTTGCATATCTAACAATACCTGTTGTACCATGCTTTTCGTCCTTTTAATGAAGTAACATTTTTTTCCTATGGATTTTATTTAGATGTCAATGCATTGTTAGACATTTCATATTTACTTGTATTTTCCACTTCATATTCCTATAAAATATTGACCAACTCATCAAAAGAAGTATCTTTACTTAGAATTTGTAAAGATGTTACCAACTGCTT
This sequence comes from Wollemia nobilis, assembly GCA_028583015.1. Taxonomy (NCBI): domain Eukaryota; kingdom Viridiplantae; phylum Streptophyta; class Pinopsida; order Araucariales; family Araucariaceae; genus Wollemia; species Wollemia nobilis. The sequence continues at coordinate 1,299,600 of JAQPPZ010015128.1, forward strand.
ATAGTTTTTTGGAAGTGCTCTCATAGTTATTTGAGGAAGAAGTTCATCTTTGACTGTTTCCCCTAAGGTAAATAATTTCCCTTTGATATCTTCTACCTTCCTTAGGAACAGTTCTATGCTTTCTCCATTATTCATTTTTAATGAATGTAGTTGAGTTTGGAGATGGAGAATAGTTACCTTATCCTTTCCTTCAAATATTTTCTCTAGGCTTGTCCATGCATCTGAAGATGTTTTTGCAGAACTGGTATAGGGTTGTATTTCATCAATGATAGCAAAAGTTATTATCATTAGAGCCTTTGAATCATTTTCTATGAAATTTTGGATTTCGATATCATCTGTGGTATGTATTTGTGTTCTCCCTTTGATAATATCCCACAGTTTTTCATATACCAAGATAGCTTTCACCTTAGTCTTCTAGGAAAAATAATTAGGACCCTTGAGTAATTGTGATTCAACTAGGAATAATTTGTTTGAAGCCATTTAATTTTCCTAATATCAATCCTTATATTTTATAGAATACCTTATGACTCCCTAGTATGCTATGGATAGGAAATAAAGCTTTTTGTAAATATTAGTTCAAAATTTGATTGATTTTGTAATGGTTTTATAAATACCAAAATCAATTCATATTTTCCCTTATTGCTCCTATTGAACTAAGCTTTGTTCATAAATTTTAAAGAGGTAATAATGTTAGATCTTTTGTCTCCTTTTGATAGGTTTGAGACACTAATATTATGAATATCCAAACTTTGAAAAAGCTTTGATAAACCTTTCTTTATGAATAACCTTTTGGGAATTAGGTTTAGTGTATCTAATTTTCCAATTAATTAATTTTATGTAGTAGCCCTTATGACTCCATAATATTTGAATAAATTAGATCACAATAATATTTGCAAATAAATATTATTTATTCTAGTAGAAATCCTTATTGATCCTAGGATTTATATTACAAATATTGTTAAATATGATAAAGTTTTCCCTTTTATAAATTACTTTCAATTAATTAAATTCCTTTAATTACAACCTTATGACTCCCTAGGAAAGAAAGAATATGACAATGAGAATTAAACTTTACCTTTCACCAAGCAATTTACGATGCTATTTTTGTTGAGAAGCTAGGGTTGCATGCTATTTACGTAGACGTTTTGACGTTGTGACTACACCCTCCAATGGAATCACTTGGAGCTATATGCATTCCAAAACTAGTGCTTCTTGGACTCTTGCTTTGACCTAGTTTAGATTGAGCATTGAAGGCTCTAGCTTGCACTGTGTGTGCAGACGACGAATTATAAATGTCGAGATAAGAATTTACTTGCCTTCTCCTTTGAGCTCGATCCTTGAAGTCCTTAATATGGAGAATATTCTTGTCTAATGTGCCAAGTGGCATTTCCATTTCACATCAAGTGCTTGAGGGGAGTTTGGTGCAAATGATATGTTCATATTTCTTCTTGTAACTTTTGGGTGTACACTCTTTAGCAAAACATATGATCTTCCAAGGGACGAGTGTATTCCATACACTCAATGCACCAACCTGTTTGTGTAACTCCTTTCTTGAAGATGAGCGATCTTTTGACTTGAGCGTTAGGGTTCTCTTTTGGTGATAAGTGTCACATTCTTCTTTGTATGGATGTCCTCCCTTTTGCTGATGGATCTTTTTTTGGAGATCCTTTAAGCTTCAAAAATTCCCAACTCCTCTTTTGTTCATCTACACTTGCTTTCAGTTGGGATATGGAGCAACAATATGAAGGCTTTGAGCACCGATTTTGCCAATGATCGTGTGGAGTAAGTGATACTCCAATGGTGCTTTGTTTTCCTTTCTTCCTTGCTTGCTTACGTCCTCCTTCCGTAGATGCTATTGCTCTTGATTAAGATTGTTTCTCCATTTGTTTTGCATGTTGTTTCTTGCAGGTTCGGCCATCTTGGATGCAAGGAGTATGAGCCCATTGATTAGCTCCTTAAGCTAAGCTTGATTACTGCTAGTATACGACCGCTTTTGGATGATTTTTCCAGCAAATTTAGTGCCTTTGAAACACCTTTAAATCTGCCTTTAGAGCACCTTTAAAGTGGGTGCCCTTTTAAGAGTGTAAGTATGTTAAAAAAAAATTGTTTTCCCCACTGCTAACAGGATATTTTGTTTTATGAAGCGTTGATATATGTTTAAACATTAAGAATTTAAGGAATTTTAAGAACGTTTAAAATTTGAAGTGCGTGACTAGATATCTCTCAAAATCTTGTTAATCAGTCTTAAGGCATGTCAGGACCTCTAATGCATCATATTAAGACCATTGGTTTTACAAACGATGAAGAACAGGAGGCAGTTGGGGTGATTTTAATATACCTAAATAATCGATGAGCTTTTCTGTTGTCAATGCGGCTTTCACAGCATACCCTTCCAGCGTTATCTTTCACGCCATCCCCTTCTATTGTCCTCGTCTGGAAACATTGAAAACCATACATTCATAACCATGCCCTTCAAAAGGGTAACTTTGTCTTTGCTTCCACTCCCGGTGTGAGTGACTAAACAATTGATTGCTTTTAAGGCGTTAAAAATTTCTTGATGTTTGATTTAATGTTAAAAAAATACTACATCGATTTGTGTTTATTTTGTTTGTAGGTGAAGTCTCTCTTAACATTGGTTACTCGCCTCAATCTTGTTTCTTTCCAAGTATTCTGAAGGATGACAAAATAAACACAAAGATGGACACTAAAGGTGAAGACGCAAAAAAGCACAAGGATGCTGCACAAGACCATAATCAAAATGGAGATGGGGATGGACCATGGTTTAAACAACTTTCACATATACTTGATAAGCGTGAATATAAACATCGTCTAGCGTCTCCTAGTGTGTCGATTTATAAAGTAGCTGCATCCATGCGGTCTATGAAAAAGGAGGCATTCGAGCCTCAGGTTGTGTCCTTTGGACCTATTTCTCGTAGGAAAGACAAGCAACCCTGTCCAATGGATCACTATAAACTAAATGCTGTGAAGAGAACTTTGAAGAGGGTCAACAATGGTGATGGTGATGGCAATGTGGACATCGGTCGGCTGGTCGATGGGGTTAAAAGTATGCAAAAAAGAATCAGAGATTGCTATGAGGATTGTGCAATAGAATGGGACGACCAAGAGCTTGCCTGCATGTTAACTATGGATGCATGCTTCATTCTCGAATTCTTTAGGAGTTGCCATGAGAACAATGGCGAATTCAGCCTTGTTTTCAACAATGCTGACAACCCATTCGTGAATGACATTCGGATGGATATTTTGAAGCTGGAAAACCAGATCCCCCTCTTCATTCTGACATTCTTCAACTTGAGGGAAAAAAGGTGTCACAATTCCTAGGAACATTACTGGAACATTGTCCACTGTTTAGAGGGTTCCCCTTCTGAGAGACCTTGTCCTGTAATGAAGAAATAGAAGGCGCAGATCATCTATTAGATGTATGTAGTAAGGTGATTACAGGTTACTTAACAAACAGAAACAATCAGAGATGGGCTTCTGACACTGGTAGCCGTGGTCAAAGCAGTTCCTCCGCTTGGTCAGACCTTAATGTTGAGATCGCCCTCCGTGCTGGTAGTGACATAACTCAGAAATCGCCTTCTGACACAGGTAACCGTTGCCAACGCAAATTTTCAGCGGAAAAGTTAAAAAAGGCTGGAATCAAATTTGAGGCCGGTAACGGACGCGTTTCTTTTGAAGACAGTACATTTTCTCTCCATTCAATCACTGTGGACGATAAAACAGATATAGTGTTGAGCACCTGGTGGCTTTTGAAGACTGTCAAAAATATAAGCGTCCAAATATCATTTCAGAGTATATCATGTTAATGGAGGATCTTATTGACTCATAAGCATATGTTGCTTCGCTTAAGGAAAAAGACATTATCATCCGTTACACCGGAAGTGATATAAGAAATAGTGGACATGTGTGATACGCTCTGCAAGGGGATCACCGCAAGTAGAGAGAATCCACTTCACACAGAGCTTGTGAAGGTTATTGAACATTATGAGGACATACGCAAATTATGGAAAAGTGAGTTTATTAAAAATTATTGCTCAAGGCCATGGTTAATTTCGTGTCTTGTGGCAGCCATAGTTCTTGGAGCTCTGGCTATTTTCCAGAACGTCCTTAACGCTATTAAACATCTTAAGAAATAAAGCTTTTTTTCCACGCTATTAAACGCTTACTTAAAGCTGGGAAGTAAATATTTGTTGCTAATTGTTCGTTGGTTCATAATTAAGCAGTTAACCGATGTTTTTACATATTAAAGATCTTAACGTCTAGTCAATAGTAATCCCGTGTCTCACGCACATGCACTTATTGTAGTAAGTTCTGTTAGAAAAATTAACCCAGATTTCACGCCTGTGCCCAACTGCGCTCCGAACCTTGGGCGAAACCGGATTGCGCTCCAGACATGGGCGAAGTCGGACTGCGCTGCCGCAGTCCGGGATCTCGGCAAAGGGCTGACATGACGCCGCACCTACCCTCTGACAGATGTGACGCTAGTGCGGCGATTGGTCAGAAACCCTAGTTGAGGGCCTGTCAGAACCTGTCAGAGGACAAACCCCAATCCTCCTCTTCCTGCGGCTATATAAGGCGTCTCGGGTATTTCAGACAGTGTAAGAAGAAGAGTGGAGGAAGAGCAGTGCAAGAGGAGCAGAGGCAAAGAAAAGTATCTCAGTGAGCAGTTTGACTCAGCTGATTAATGTCTGAGCAGCCGACTCGACATTTTGTCTGTTTTAGTTTATCCTGCAACGCAGCCTGTAGATGTTGTAATTTCCTCGGTTGAGGAACTCTGTAACCCCCGTTTAATATAAATAAAGATTGCTGTTTGTTTTAGGCATCTTTAGGGTTTGCAATTTGTTGTTCTCTGTTCCGGTTATTCTCTCCTCTCATACGGGTGTTGCCAAGCCAGGCAAACCCAGCGACAGCCGCGAAAGACGAAGAAGTTGAAGGCCGAAAAGTCTGAAGTCGGCCGCTGTCCGCACTTCACCCAGCACAAGTCCGTCGGCTGACCGAAATGCAAACTTCGCCCAGTTTCGGGCAAAGTCGATAGCAATCGCAAAGAGCGCACTTCGCCCGATTTCGGGCGAAGTTCGGCTGCAGCCGCGAAGTGCGAACTTCGCCCAGTTTCGGGCGAAGTCCGGCTGCGGCCCCGAAGTGCGAACTCCGCCCAGTTTTGGGCGAAGTCCGGCTACGTAGCCGAAGTGCGCACTTCGCCCATTTTAGGGCGAAGTCCGTCGGCGCGGCCGAAGTTCGAACTTTGCCCAATTTCGAGCGAAGTCCATCGGCGCGGCCGACGTTCGCACTTCGCCCTAGTTTTGGGTGAAGTCCGTCGGAGCCTCCGACTTTCGCACTGCGCTGCGGTGTTCGGACTTCGACGATTGTTGAAAAAAAAAAAAATTAAATTCTTCAAATTGGTATCAGAGCCGATTATGCCGTGACACGGAGATAGAAGCATGGCTTTCGAGAGAAACTCGCTGCAGTTGCAGATCCCACAATTTAACGACAAGAACTACGATTACTGGAGCATCCAGATGAAGATCCTGTTCGAATATCAGGAGCTATGGGAGTTAGTCGAGAACGGCTACCCAGAACCAACAGATGCAGTTGCACTCGTCGCCCTCTCTCGAGCAGACAAGGATTTGTTGAAAGAGCACAAGAAGAAGGACCAGAAGGCCCTCTTCTACATCATGCAAGCGGTTGAGGAGACCATCTTCCCGCGGATTGCATCAACCACCAAGGCCAAGCAGGCTTGGGAAACCCTGGCAAGTTCGTATTAGGGCACCGACAAAGTGAAGTTGGTGAAGCTGCAGATGCTCAGGAGAGAGTTCGAGAACCTGCAGATGAGCGAGTCCGAGTCAATGAGCGATTTCTTCACCCGGACGATGGACATTATCAACCAGATGCGGTTGAACGGAGAAAATATCCAGAGCCAGAGAATCGTGGAGAAGATTCTCAGAAGTCTGCCTGCCAAGTTCGACTCGGTTGTAATAGCAATCGAAGAGTCGAGGGATCTGACAACCCTCTTGACAGACGAACTCATGGGTTCATTGCAGACCCATGAACAGAGGCTGAGCCGTTCATCTCAGACATCTCTGGAGCAAGCATTTCGGGCTCAAGCCTCAGTCCGAGACAACGACGAGACAAGACTCCCACCACGGCGCTTCTAGTTCTCAAGGAGGAAGAGGCGAGGAAGGAGGCGTGGGAGAAGTAACAAGCAAGGAGGGAGATCAAACCCTCATGATGTTGAGCCAAGTTGCAACTTTCATCGACAAGGAGGAAGAGGCACTGGCGAAAATCAGCAAGGAAGCTCTCAGTAGAAGAAGGACATGTCAAAGGTCCAATGCTACTACTGCAGCAAGTTCGGCCATTATGCCTCACAGTGCAAGAAGAATATGGCGAACGAGAATCAGCAGCAAGCCCATTATACGAAGGAACCCAAAAATGCGACAGGAGGAAATGTACTACTGACTTGCAGTATTGAAGAGGAGAGCAAGAAAAACATCTGGTATCTTGACAGTGGTTGCAGCAACCACATGATCGGGAACAGAGAGATGTTCTCACAACTCGGATGAAACAGATCCGGTCCGAAGTCAAGATGGGGAACAACAACAAAGTTCTCGTGATGGGGAAAGGAAAGATCCTCATCCGCACTCGGCACGGTGAAAGAAAAACAATTCAAGATGTTTTTTATGTGCCTGGGTTGAAGCACAATCTGCTAAGTGTTGGACAGCTTGTGCAGAAGGGGCACACTGTACTGTTCAAATATGGAGTCTGTTCCATCAGAGACAAAGTCCATGGACAAATCGTAACTTTGTCCATGACGAAAAATAAGATGTTTTCGCTACAGATTTAGAATGAATCTTTGATGTCTCTGAGTGCAGTTGAGAAGGATGCTACCTGGTTGTGGCATCTTAGATTCGGTCACCTGAGCTTTAGTGGCCTGAATCAACTGCATAGGATGTGAATGGTGAAGGGTTTACCCCTTATCGAGCAACCGAACCAAGTGTGTGAAGGTTGCCTAGTCGGAAAGCAGCATAGGGATGCATTCCCTGTAGGACAGTCTTGGAGAGCATCACGGCCATTGGAGCTGGTGCACTCAGACATTTGTGGTCTGATGCAGACCACGAAATTTGTCGACAACAAATACTTCTTAACATTCATAGATGACTTCAGCCGGAAGACTTGGATTTATGCCATCAAGCTGAAGTCAGAGGCATTTTCCAGATTCAAGGAGTTCAAGGCTCTGGTGGAGAAACAGAGCGATTATTATGTGAAGACTCTCAGAACTGATGGAGGTGGAGAATACATCTCCAATGAATTCCAAAACTACTACAAGCAGCATGGAATTCGGAGGCAGTTCACTGCCAGATACACGCCACAGCAGAATGGCGTAGCTGAGAGGAAGAACTGAACCATCATGGAAATGGCACGAAGCATGATGAAGGCGAAGGGATTGTCGCATGAATTCGGGCGGAGGTCGTAACATGTGCAGTCTACTTGCTGAACATATGTCCCACTAAAAGCGTGAAGGACAAAATCCCTCAGGAGGCCTGGAGCGGAGTGAAGCCAAGTGTCGCTCACTTGCGTGTGTTCGGGTGCATTGCATATGCACATGTTCTAGAAGAGAAACGACAGAAGCTAGATGATAGAGTTGAGAAGTGCATTTTCACAGGGTACAGTGAGCAGGCGAAGGCATATAGGCTGTACAACCTTGTGACGAAGAAGCTCATCATCAGCCGTGATGTGAAATTTCTTGAAGATAAAGCCTGGAACGGGAAGTCAGAGACTGGCCAGTCAGAGCCAACAATAGTATAGCCTGTTGACTTGGAAGAAGGAAGTCTGCAACCACCTGCAACTTCCAGAAGCAACAGTGGTGCCAGCAGTAGCACAACCACTCCATCCCGGTCACCTCCACTTGCAAGCAGAATTCAAAATCTGAGGACTCCTGCGAAGACTCGGAGCTTGCAAGACATTTATGAGGCAACCCAAACCCACATAGATGAAGAGCACTCTGACTTTGCATTCTTTACTAAAGTTGATCCAGTAGAGTTCGAAGATGCAAGTCAGAATCAGAAGTGGGTGCAGGCGATGGACGAGGAAATAGCAGCCATTGAAAAGAATGAAACATGGCAGCTCACAGATCTTCCAGTAGGGAAGAAGACCATTGGGGTCAAGTGGGTGTATAAGAGGAAGTTCAACGCCCAAGGAGATGTTGACAAGCATAAGGCTAGACTGGTGGCGAAGGGTTACAAGCAGAAGTCAGGCATCGACTACCATGAGGTATATGCGCCTGTAGCCCGACTTGACACAGTTAGGATGATCCTGGCGCTCGCAGCCCAACAAGGTTGGAAGATGTACCGGATGGATGTCAAGTCAGCCTTCCTCAACGGAGTGTTGGAGGAAGAGGTCTACATTGACCAGCCACCAGGTTACAAAATTGAAGGCCAGGAGGGCAAAGTCCTAAAGCGAAGAAGGGCCCTGTATGGTTTGAAGCAGGCGCCCCGAGCTTGGTACAGCCGGATTGACGGCTATTTTTAGGAGAATGGGTTTCGAAATGCCCATATGAGCACACCCTATACATGAATACAAATGGATCAGGTGAGCTCATTATTGTCTACTCGTATGTGGACGATTTGATTTATACCGGCAACATGTAGTGTCTCGTTCGACCGGTCTGGAACGACCATGAAGAAGGAGTTCGAGATGACGGACTTAGGGCTGATGAAGTATTTTCTCGGCATTGAAGTTGACCAATTGGCAGATGGCATCTTCATTTCTCAGGGCAAGTATGCGAAGGATGTCCTGAAGCGCTTCAATATGGAGGATAGCAAACCTGCCATCACACCTGCAGCCACAGGTTTGAAGCTGAGCAAGTTGGATTCAGGGAGGAATGTCAACCCAACACTGTTCAAGAGGCTAGTTGGTAGTCTAATGTATTTGACTGCAACTCGACCAGATCTGATGTTCGAAGTCAGTCTGATCAGTCATTTCATGGAGACTCTGAAGGACACGCACTGGCAAGCAGGCAAGAGGATCTTGCGCTATGTCAATGGGACACGAAACCATGGCCTATTTTACGCCGGACAGGACCAGTTGGAACTAGTGGGCTTCACCGACGATGGACGGGTCGGCAAGATCGATGATCGGAAGAGCACCTCCGGGTATGCTTTCCATCTCGGATCGAGGCGATATCATGGGCGTCCAAGAAGCAACCCATTGTTGCGTTGTCCACGACTGAGCAGAATATGTCGCCGCCACGTCAGCTGCATGCCAGGCAGTTTGGCTGCGAAGAGTTATGAGTGAACTGAAATTTCCTCCGGAAGGCGCGACAACAATTTTCTGTGATAACAATTTGGCCATTGCACTCTTAAAGGATCCTGTGTTCCATGGCCGAACGAAGCACATAGACATCCGGTATCATTTCATCAGAGAGCTGGTGAAATTTGGCGAAGTACAACTGCAATTTTGTAGGTCCAAAGAGCAGCTGGCTGACATCTTCACGAAGCCTTTGAAGGAGGAAGACTTCGACAGATTACGAGAGCAGCTTGGAGTCAAAGCGCTCGTGAAATCAGGCTTAAAGGAGGGTGTTAGAAAAATTAACCCAAATTTCACGCATGTGCCCAACTGCGCTCCGAACCTTGGGCGAAACCGGATTGCGCTCCAGACATGGGCGAAGTCGGACTGCGCTACCGCAGTCCAGGATCCCGGCAAAGGGCTGACATGACGCCGCACCTACCCTCTGACAGATGTGACGCTAGTGCGGCGATTGGTCAGAAACCCTAGTTAAGGGCCTGTCAGAACCTATCAGAGGACAAACCCCAATCCTCCTCTTCCCGTGGCTATATAAGGCGTCTCGGGTATTTCAGACAGTGTAAGAAGAAGAGTGGAGGAAGAGCAGTGCAAGAGGAGCAGAGGCAAAGAAAGGTATCTCAGTGAGCAGTTTGACTCAGCTGATTAATGTCTGAGCAGCCGACTCGACATTTTGTTTGTTTTAGTTTATCCTGCAGCGCAGCCTGCAGATGTTGTAATTTCCTCGGTTGAGGAACTCTGTAACCCCCGTTTAATATAAATAAAGTTTGTTGTTTGTTTTAGGCATCTTTAGGGTTTGCAGTTTGTTGTTCTCTGTTCCGGTTATTCTCTCCTCTCATACGGGTGTTGCCAAGCCAGGCAAACCCAGCGACAGCCGCGGAAGACGAAGAAGTTGAAGGCCGAAAAGTCTGAAGTCGGCCGCTGTCCGCACTTCACCCAGCATAAGTCCGTCGGCTGACCGAAGTGCAAACTTCGCCCAGTTTCGGGCGAAGTCAGTAAGCAATCGCAAAGAGCGCACTTCGCCCAGTTTCGGGCGAAGTCCGGCTGCGGCCGCGAAGTGCGCACTTCGCCCAGTTTTGGGTGAAGTTCGGCTACGCATCCGAAGTGCGCACTTCGCCCATTTTAGGGCGAAGTCCGTCGACGTGGCCGAAGTTCGAACTTCGCCCAATTTCGGGCGAAGTCCGTCGGCGCGACCGACGTTCGCACTTCGCCCTAGTTTTGGGCGAAGTCCGTCGGAGCCTCCGACTTCCGCACTGCGCTGTCTGCGCTGCGGCGTTCGGACTTCGGCGATTGTTGAAAAAAAAAAAAATTAAATTCTTCAAGTTCAACTTCTTTTCTAATTGAGATATCTTCTTTTCTATGAATGTTAATAATATATACAACATAATTTTTTTCTATTGAACGTTCTATATATTCTTTTCTTATAGCATGCTTTATTACGTATTCTTTATTTCTTTTCTTTCAATATCCTTTGGTGGATACGTTGGAGAACTTGTTATGTATCTCAACTTTATTTAAATAAATTATTTAAAGATATAAATTTGTATGGTGAACTTTGTTAATCTATAGTAAGCAATGTTTTTTTTTTTTCCTTAGAGTTTAACAATGTTTGAGATTTTATTTATATATATTTTAATATTTTTTAATGTTTAAAATTATAAAAAATTTATTAATAAATTTTAATTTTTAAAAGTTGAATTATTTGAAAATTTGTGTTTGTGTCTTTTTAATTGAAGAAAATATAAGAATGTCATTTCATTGTCATAGTGATGAATACCAACATCTAATTCCAAAATTTTATTAAATATAAGAATGTCATTTCATTGTCAGATTTGACATTTGATTATGGCTAGTAAATCAAAATGTTTTATCCATTGCACTAGGAATACTTAAAATGTCAAAAAAATTAATTATTTTTTGTATATGACAACAAATTATTAGATTCATCTAAATATAAAGCAAACAAAGAAGATTACTATTTACCATCCATGTTTGACTCAACCATGTTAAAGCCCCCTACTAAAATCCATTTATTGGAGGGGATATTAATCCCTAACTAATCCTCAATTATAACTCTATCACTAGTATTGTTTAGATAGTAAGTGAACTAAAGGATAATAATATAGTATTGAACAAGAAATATGACCCAAATAACTCTATTACAAGTATGTTCACCTTTTCTAACCAGATAGTTTTGCACACAATATGGTAGAGTACAAGACCCCTAACCCTCTTAATGAGAAGTGGATAGAAAATATCACTATTTCCAAATTATATAGATATTTATACAAGTGTCCAACCAATACGTTTTGTAGCAGTATGATATTTGGTTTCCATATTTAAATAACTTGACCTACTCTATGTGATATATCTTTAACAAATAGACCTCTCACATTTAAAAATAAAACTAAAAATTTTACGAGAATTAGGTCAATTTTAAGGGCTTACTAGCAATAACCCCAAAAGCATTTGATGATTTTATGAATTGTCTATTCTTAATAGGAAATATGGAGCATAATCTATTCTTATGATGAGGACCACACTTGATGTATGTAATAGTTAGGCTTAGTAAATCTTAATTATTAATGTCCTAGTTAGGATTATATTATTTTTTTATTAGGTCTATGTTGTAATGAGTGAAGCTTCTTAAAACTTATGTTTGTTAGTTTGTTAGCATCTTATGAGTCAACAAATATTGGATTTGTTAGCTTAGTTAAATTTATTGGCATCTTAGATTAAATTTAGCTTATGGTTAAGCATCTTCCTACTTTGGAGGATTATGGTTGTATATTGCTTATTTAAGTATATTTTTGAATGTAAATTCTAGATTATTTTTTATCCATATTAGTTGGTATAAGAGCTTTGGATCAGTCATGGGTCATATTAGACTAATTGGTTTAGATCATACTCAATTTGGGCTTGCATTTGCATATGCAAGTCTTAGAAGTTTTCCTTTTGTGCTAGAATTAGATGCCTTAATTCTTGGCAAAATTTCCCTAAATTTCTAATTTTAGGTTCCAAATTGGCCCTCTATTAGCTTTGTTAAGTTAATTTACCTCCGTGCATAATATTTGGTAAAATTTGGGCCTCCTAGTCCTATTTTACTCCAAGTTTGGGGATAAATTAAGGTTATAAAAAATAAATATTAATATATATTTTAATATTTATTTTCTAAGGTTTATTGCTAAATTTTAGAAAGCAATATTGGGTAGCAAATTGAAGAGTCATAAAACTACAAATTGGAGGAGTTTTTGAGCTGATATGGATAGCAAGAAGAGCTACAAGATTAACAAGTTTAGGGTAACAAAACAATAATAATTAGAGTTAGAATCCCATCCTAATGTTATTTTGTAATTCTCATTATTATGTAATGACCCACTTTTAGCGTGGGGGATTCTATTATAGTGTTATTTTGTAATACCTTGTAATGTATGTGGCAAGCACCTAGCCAAGTGGTGCCATCACATATAACCATTATCAATATTGTAACTAATGTTTGGTAGAATATTCTAGCTCGAGTAGAATTTTGCATTTAAGCCAACTCTTGAGCCTTTAGGTAAGATTACATGTAGATTTCTCTTTAAAAGTTCTGAAGCCATGTACGAATGTATCTTTTTGCAAGTAAATAAAATATTAAAGGAGGTTGCCCCCTCAAAGAGACCTGTGATTCTAAGTTATTTGTCAGATTGTTTAAATTTTGTAATTAATTTCTAAATAGAGTTATTCTATTATTACATCTATTTTAGTTATTTTCTAGTATTTTTTGTGCGTGAGCTTTATTTTGATAGCAGGTTCCTTACAAGTGGTATCAGAGCACTTTCCAAGGTCTAGTTCTACTATGAATATGGTAATTATTGCTCAACCATTTTTGCATGTTAGGTATAATTTTATTTTGTTGTTTCATTCTATTTTTCTTTATTCAAAAAGTCAATAAAAAGAAATCTGCAAAAATCGAAAAAAAAAAATCTATTTTTTTCAATAGTTGAGTAGGTTAGAAACCATATGTCGGGGGTTTTAAAATATTACGAAGGATATGTCATTATTGGATAAGCTAGATAACCCATAAATAATCTAGTGAAGTGAGGGGTGATTAGGCTCCAATACCCAGGTCTCAAATAACACTTGTGCACGTAATCGAGATCTCACGCATATTCGGGTGTATCAGGATACCATTATAGGTTGAATAAATTTTGATTAGTAAGAAGATTTTTGGCCTTGTATCACCCATAGTCCATGGGATACAACATCTCAGATGATTACCCTATAGTATTGTTAGAGAGGCAAATAGTGTGCTCAAGGGTATGTGTGGAATCCTCCTTGGGTAGTGGTCTAAAATATTGGTCCAAGCACTATTGTTCATCACTATGGTATAACAAATGACCTATGGGTGTTACATAATCCTCTATCTAGCATACCTTGGTTCTGCTAAACACTTCAACCTACCAAAATACACATATCCCTATTCCGTTGAACCTGCATTCATAATCCCAAAAAGTGAGCATACAAATAAAGACTTCCATACTAGAGAAGAATACACTTTGTTTGCACTAGTAGTTAGGAAAAATTTTATAAGTGTATTTTATATTTTGAAATATTTTAGTACCATTTGGATCAATGGTATTAACAGTCAGTTCAGTGATGGTACCAATCAAGTTAGTGACAGTAAAAGTTTGGTCAATGATAGTTAAAGTTTGGTTAGCAACAATAACAATAATAGTTAGAAAATACAGGTGGTTAAGGTCATAAATAGAACCATCAGTGTTAGTAATTGCAGTGCAGGTGATAGGACAGTGACAAGCTGGTCAGTTGATAGAACACATAGATTAGAGATAGTTAATCTAGTATCCAACTTTTGCACTATAGCTCCAAATCAAAAATCGTCTGAAGAACACACAATTATACTAAGATGGAGGTGAGCAGTATAAGACCACTTTTTACTTTTCTTTCCCAAACAATATTATGCAATATATCAATGGTATTATCAACAATAGTAATAAAATCAACACATAAATCACCACATACAATAGAGACACCAATTTAACGTGGTTCACCCAATGTGGGCTAATCCATGAAAAAAATATTTCACTAAAATTTTCTCAACAAATATCTTGGGAATATTTTCCCTATTACAATGTTTATGGACCTCTGTCCAAAGGAGATACCAATCCCCTAATCAAGTTCATGGATCTCTATCCACAGGAGACACCAATACCCTCAACTGGTTCATGGATTTCTATCCATAGGAGAACTCCTTATCCTCTACTCTGGCTAGTCATCCTCTAGAATAATATTACCTCCACTACACTAGCTTGTGGATCTCTATCCACAGAAGAATCTATCCTCACTCAAAATATCTCTATCCTCACTACCCTGGCTAATGGATCTCTATCCACTAGATACTACTATCCTTTGCTCTGTCACCTCCAAATCTTGCTCTCAGATTTGTCTCAAATATACACTAAACATAGTCCTTAGGTCTAACACAAATATACTCAATATCTATCTCAAATATACACTAAACACAGTCCTTCGATCTAGCACAAATATTCTCAATCTTTGTCTCAAATATGCACTAAACATAGTCCTTTGGTCTAGCACATATATGATCAATATTTGTATCAAATATACACTAAAGATAGTCCTTCGGTCTAACACAAATATGCTCAATCTCTATATTTGGTCTGACACAAATCTATCCTCAAATCTGTACCAAACTCTATCCTCAAATCTATCCTCAAGTCTTCACACAAAGCTTGAATTAATCACAAATCAACTCTGCTAGATCTTCTCCAAACCTTAACTCAAGGTTTGAACAAATCAATCAATCAACTCTGTTCACAAGTCTTCTCAAATATTTACCTCAAATCTGTCCAATAATTCCTCTCAATAACTTGTCCAATCTGCTCTCAAGTCTTCTCTAAGACTTACCTCAACTTTATCCAACAAGTATTCACCAAGACTTACCTCAACTCTATCCAAAAAGTCTTCACCAAGACTTACCTCAACTTTGTCCAATATGATTGTAAGCTTCCATAAAATCTCACACAAATCTATCCTTAAGCTTTCACAAAAGCTTCCTCAACTCTGTCCTTAAGTCCCCTCTAGGACTTACTCAAATATGCTCACAATATTTCACAAAATCTTATTCAAATCAATTGCAAACTTGCATATAAAACTCAACACAATCTCTCACAAAAAACCTCTTTCAATCACACAAACAAGTTTCACACAAAATATTGTTTGACTCACAAAAATATATAGATAATGGTTAGAGACTCAATATGTTACTCACAACAATACTCAATCACTTTCAAACTCTCTTGCTTAACCACAAAAATATATGGAGAATGGTTAGAGACTCAATATGTTTCACACTCAATAACTTTTAATATCTTTCTCAAATTAGTAAGGAATAATTTGTTTCACAGAACTTGAACTATCACTTCAACACTTCCAATCAACTAAGATCAATCAACTCCACTCAACCAATCACTCAATGAAATCCAACTTGCTTACAAACCCTAAATAAGTGTTTCACAATGCTTTCAACAACTTTCACTATGGAACTCAAACTTAACTCAATATGATTTCAAATTAACATAACAATGATACTCATGATATTGCAAAAACCTTAATCATGCACATGAAGGCTCACTCAATATTTCCAACAATGCTTATCAAACAAGGTTTCTAGCATCAACTCTTATTCCAAAAAAACCTTCATCAATCAATATTGGATATCTCAAAACCAAAGTCAGTAATGCTTATCAAAAAATCCTTTTCACTCCAACTTAGCATTCACAACACTCAATCCAACAATAATTCACTCATAAGGAAATGTACCCATAACTTTTGTTTTGATGGAGATATGTCTTCAAAACCTGTCTTAATCACAATTAAATTTTCTTTGCCAATGCTAGGGTTAGGTAGCCACAACCTATCTTAACATCTCCACAAAATAATTTTCCCAATAATTATTTTTCCATACAAAATATCAAATCTCTTAGTACACCTTATAATATCCAAACTTACACAATATAATTCAATATTTTCATAATAATAAAATACACCACAATTTCCTTGATACACCTTATAATCTCCAAACTTATAAAATAAATTTCAATCACCAAAATCAAAAATAAAATATTTTAATTCTCTTTACCTTATAACTCCCTCAAACACTTATACCAAAATCAAATAACTCATGTTGATAATTCCTCCTCAACACTATAGTCCAAGCACAAAAAATCATGCGCCTTAGCGCCACCAAAGACCTTGGACAATGAAAACTATAATTAAAAATTAAATACCTCCTTGTGCACTCTCGTGGGATCGATCCCTGGTCGAAGCGCATGTAGTTCCTTAGCCACAACTCTCTAATCATGTGAGCTAAGTGCTCACATGGGATGCAAAGACACTAAAAGTGCTTTGACTCTCCCTTGTCTACCAAGAGCCAAAAGGATCTTATCCCACATCGTCGACGGGTATTGAATGCAACACCTTCACATTCTCAAAAACCTTTTCACACTCTGAAATCACCGCTATCCCAACCGTTGGTTGATTGGTGGACTCTTCTGCCTTTAACGCTTTGACTTCCGTAGAATTTGGGGGTAAATAAAATATATCCTTTGTCCTTTTGCTACTCACAAAAATATTTTGCACTCACACCAAACTCGCATGCATGAAATTAATTTTGAAGACTTGTTTTCCTTAGGGTAAGGTTATGGTATTTATACCATATACCTCCATCTTTTCCATGACGAAGGAGATATAAAATTAAATTGGTTTTGGTGCCCAACCCAACTTTGGGTTATAAATAATATTATTTTATAAATAAATTTATAATATAAATATTATAAATCATTTATAAAATATCTTAGGCATAATTAAAATTTTAATATTATAATGAAATATTATAATATTATTTTCTTTAGGCCTTTTATTCAAGGTATTTAACTGTCCTTTTGACCAAGCAACTGGAGCTCTTAGATAAAATATCTTGCTATTAAAATATAAATATTTTAACCCTTCTTCTACCAAGTCCTATACTAATTCCTGATACTAACTCTTGACATCAACGACAACACAACTAACTCAAAATTTCCAACATCGTCTGCACTAGTAGACTCACCCTAAAAAAATAGTATTTTGTTACCTTTTGATTCTGCACTCAAAAAATAAAAAATCATGAAAATAAAAGCTATAATGATGAAGTTGTAGTGGTTTTATCGTTACTCTATTTTGAGTAATTTTTAAATTAAAAATAGGGAAAATAGCACTAAAGAAATCATAAAAAGCCCTAGACAATCCCAAAAACTCTCAATTTTGTTTTGTTATCTTAGTTATCTCTTTCTGCACCTCTCACATAATTTTTTAGTCTTAACTCCCCTTTTTCTCCAAATTCCTCAAATTTGTCATTTTCCACTAGCCCTCTTTGGCCAAATATTCCACAAATACAAAATTTGAGTCTAGGGTGCCCAAAATTATGTGTTGTGGGATATAGCTCATTGTGATTGCATTTTTGAGCTGATAATATTTTTTTTAAATAAAGGGATAAAAATTTATTGATAAGAAGATAATATTATAGAGTATAGTGAAGCCCCCAACCAGGGATCAAATAAGTAAAAAACTAAGCTAAAACCACGAGACAAGGTCAAAACCCAAAGAAGACAAAAAGAACAAACCATTTTAAGTCTAAAAATCCTTATGGATCAACTCCTAGAGGCACCGAGAATCCCCAGACAAGAGACTCTCCCATTTATCCATAATCTAAGGACCCAAAAGCTCAAAATCCCTTTTGGCCAAATAATCAGTAACCCCATTCTATTCCCTTGGAATATGCACAAAGGAGATGAATTTAAACTCTTCACTAATTTTGATAATTTTAATGACCACAGATACCAACTACCAATTAACATCCTCCAACCTTTTGCTATTTAAAATATTAGCCAAAATTTGAGAGTTGAACTCGCATATGCTCTTGCGCAAACCAAGAGAAAACCCCCTCTACAAGGCCTAGAGAATCACGAGAGCTTATATAAATTTTTTGGATTGAACACCTTTATAAATGGAAAAGACAAATCTAACCATGCCAGTAGAGTCTCTCCCAACACAACCAATTATAGCATGTCCAGGATTACCCCTGGATGACCCATCAATATTAATTTTTAAATCTCCTCCAGAGGGGTGGCCTCCACCTACCATCTCTCCTAACTTTCTTGCTAAGCTGAGAAGCCCTGCTAGGGCAAGAAGAGTTTGCACCAATCCCAAAGATACCAAGGGACTATCGTACCTTCTCCTCCCTAGATTCCAAAAGAGGGTTCACATAACTTTTGCTATGGATAGTTTCCTGAACCATACCCAGGATCCTTTGCCAGATCTATTGAACAACCAAATGACTACCTTAAAATATGCGATGATTTCACTCAAGAAAAATCTTCTAGATGATGCAAGAAGGGCCCAAATTCCAAGCCACCTGGAGGAAGGGGGCATTGGTCACATGTCTGCCCAAACTACTCCAAAACTCCACTAGGGAGAGAACATGAAAAAATGATGGTTCCAAGCATTCCACCAATGGTGCCAAATGTATTTGGCAAGGAAGCATTGGAAAAATAAATGAAAAGATATATCCTCATTATTACCACAAAGGACACAAATAGAGGAACCCTAAAATCCTCGCGTCCTCAGGTTCTCCCAAATGAGGAATTTATTCCAAGCTACCAACCAGAGAAAGAAATTACATTTAGGCCAAGAATATATGTTCCACATATTTTTCCACCATGTGACAGGGAGGCTCCCAAACTTCTGCATATCAAGAACCTAATAGCCATAGGCTATAGAGTAGGTTCCCTTAGTATCAGGGTTCCAAGTCAAACTGTCTTTACCCCTCAATGAAGAACAAGGTCTCCTCGCAAGAATATGAGCAAGCACATATTTGTCCTCGACCAATCCCCCTAGGGAAATTCCTATGGATATTTCCACTTATACATCTCCATATTACCAAAATAATGGATTATTTTAAAGTCCTCCACATGAGACCATTCCACTTCCAAAAAACAAATGCTTAGGGAATGTAGCCTAGGATATTGATTCAAGATAGGAGGATGGCCATCCCAAGAATCCTCTAGGAAAAAAACATCTAATCCCCAATTGCAAATCCATAACAAACCCTACTTAATTAAATTAGTCCCTCTTTTTAGAGTGTCCCATATAATTGAACCTTTTCCAACCAAGCTGACTCTAGGGATCTCAGCCTCAGAAATACCTCTCAAGTACTTAAAAGATAAGATTTTAGCCCAAATATGATCTTGAGAAGTACACCATCTTAAATAAAGTTTCACAACCAGATCTTGCCCAAAAAGAGCCGCTTGTCACAATTCAAGGCTTCCCTCTTGAACTGGACTACAAATAGAATCCCACCTAACCAAACTCTATTTAGATTGAGCAATTTTTATAGACCATAAAAACTATCTTGACAAAGCATCCACGTCCTTGATGAAACTAGAGGGAGTTGTTTGCACAAAACATCTGTAGATGGGTAAATATTGAAGAACAAATTTTAAAAGCAACACTCTACCTGCAAAGGAGAGCCATATGATGTTCCAGTGATTCACCTTCCTTCTAAACTTATCTAGTATAGACTACCAAGAAGATCTAGGCAGAGGATGCGACAAAATTGAAATACCAGTATAAATGAATGGGGGAGTCCCGACGTAAAATTTTAGAATTTGAGCAATCCTGTCTTGAATAAGAGGAGGGATATTGAAGAAGAAAAAAGAAGACTTGTCCTCATTAATCAACTATCTAGAAGCACCAAGATATATGTCAAGAGACCATCTAATATTTCTAGCTTTCCTGTGTAGACACCCAAAAGTCGCACATTCTTGCTTTTAGGTATTTTTAGGCCATCACAGGCCTCTTTAGCCATCTGTAGACTACCTTGGTCACTTGTAGACTCTAAACCTACAAAAATAAGGTAAAATACACCAAGTATGCTTCCTACCCACTTGGAATCCATATACTAGCCCCCCTAAGGCCACTTAAGACCTTTCCTACACCTAATTAGGATCCCATGGGACCATTCCCCCACTAAAAATCTTGATTAGCCTAATTAACATTCTAATTCATCATTGAATTTCACTTAAATGCACTTTTTCCCTTAAGTGAGTTTAATTAGGGTTCTAAACCAAAATTAGCCCTAAGCACACTCCCACACATGTGTGCACCATGATATTAGTTAGGATATTTCTAAAAGCCCTAACTAAACCCTAACCTAACCTAGGACTTAGCTAACCCTAGCTAACCCTAACTCTTCCTCACACATGTGTGAGGAGGAGATATTTCTCTAAGGCATGTGGGCTTGACACCTCCTCAAACCCTAACCTAACTCCAACATGGAGTAACTCTAAGGGTTGGTTTATCTGACCCCCTCTCCTGACCTCAGCCTCTCCTATAAATAGAGGGAATCATTTTATCTTTCTCTCCCCTTTCAGTCACCTTACAAAAACTCTGCCAAAATCGTACCAAAGTCACATTTGACAATTCTAGACCATAAAAACAACATCAGAGCATCTAGGGAGCCCATCTAGATAGAGGATATCCACCAAAAAGTAGTCACGGTCCAATTCACCCCCTGACCTATGAATTGACCTTGTAGTGGGTCTACACCAACAAAATCAACAGGTATTAGTTTTTTATGTTTTAATAACATTCTAGTTTAGTTTTTATCATTATTTTATGCTATATTTATATCAAGTTTATATTTTATCACTATGGGGCTTGATTGAGGCAAGCCACAAACTTACTAATCATCTTTTGTAGGTCTAAAAACCAAGTGCAGAAGAAAACCACAGCAGTAAAAATATACCGGTGGCCCCCGTACACAAAAACCCACCTTCATTGAGGAACTCTTAAAGACATCATCAAGATGTTGTATATTTTGTAAATAAAATAGGGGCATTCATCATTGTAATCTATAAATCATTCCTTTATGAAATAAAAGCAATATTTCTGAGTAGTTTGCATTGTGTTGAATTACTTGATCAAATGAATGTCTATTTATATTAGTTTCATTCTGGAACACCTGGTGGGACCCCCAAAAAAGGTTGCATTAGGCTAGTTTTCTTATAAATCTAACGCAATCTCTGAATTTTTGTGCTATTGTAGGTACCCTCAAGGTAAAAAAAAAACCTTACCAAGTCATGACAAGCACTTCAGGCATATAGAAAGGGAGTTTGAGGCTCGTAATCTCAATTTGTCCCCCAACATGCGAATCAAAACCCAATTTACAGGTCACCCTACGAATCCCATCATACTGCTTTACAAAATACTAACATAGTAGGGTACCACAACAAAAGCTTCAAAAACCTCATCCGCCACCTCTGCAGTCAGGTATTACCCTTTGAATTTTCAGTTTTAGCATTTTGTTTTTGCATAGCAATTTACATTTAAAATGTGTTGTGACATCTTGCACATTTTTCATCTTGTGACAATAGTTAGGTTTATTGTAATGTTTCAAAGATCCTTCCATTTTGTTTTAGAATTGTTTAATTTTATCTAATTCAAACTTGCATTCCTTTTTTCATTTTGTTATTTCCAATCATCAAACTAGTTCTTCATTCTTTTTTTTTAAGTTGCATTTCATTCCTTCATGTATTTTTGATAGGCATTTCTAATTCCTTTTCAAAACTTGCACTTAGATTAGAAGTTCTCAGTTTCTCTTATATTTCAAAAGAATTTCAATTTCATCTCTCAAAAATCACATTTAGACTAGGTTTTTCTTTTTTTTAGAATCCTTTTCTATCAAATATTTAAATTCCTTTTTGAAAATCAAATTTCAAATCTCTTTCAAATAATTTAGATTAGAATTTTCCCATATCTTTCACAAATCCCTTAGGTAACCTGCATATTTATTTTCATGTCATTAGGTTAGGGTTTCAAATTTCTTTCAAATCATTTAGATTAGAAATTTTCCATATCTTTCACAAATCCCCTGGGTAACTTGCATATTTCTTTTCATGTCATTATATTAGGGTTTCAAATATCTTTCAAATAATTTATATTAGAAATTTCTCATCTCTTTCAAAAATCCCCTAGGTAACTTGCATATTCATGTCATCAGATTAGGGTTTCAAATTTCTTTCAAATCATTTAGATTAGAAATTTCCCATATATTTCACAAATCCCCTGGGTAACTTGCATATTTCTTTTCATGTCATTATATTAGGGTTTCAAATTTCTTTCAAATCATTTAGATTAGAAATTTCCCATATCTTTCACAAATCCCCTGGGTAACTTGCATATTTATTTTCATGTCATTAGATTAGGGTTTCAAATTTCTTTCAAATAATTTAGATTAGAAATTTCCCATCTCTTTCACAAATCCCCTGGGTAACTTGCATATTTATTTTCATGTCATTATATTAGGGTTTCAATTTTCGTTACATCATTTAGATTAGAATTTTTCTCTCTTTTACAAATCTCCTGGGTAAGTTGCATATTTATTTTCATGTCACTAGATTAGGGTTTCAATTTATTTTTGCACAATTAGTCTTAAAATTCTTTCATGTTTCAAAATTAGGGTTCCAAAATCCCTCTTATCACATGCTTCACTTTGCTTGTTCACTTACTGCATAGAATAGATCGATATCTCTTTTTAAAAAAGCACATAGGACTAGTTTTCATTTTAAAAGTGCATCTAAATATAGTTTTATTTTGAAAATGCATCTAGGCCTAGCTTTCATTTCTGAAAAGACATCTAGATAGTCATATTTTTTTTCCCTCAGCAATAACAAACACACCTACACACACTGATGTACAAAAAAAAATAGTGTAAGGATTAAATTTCATCACCAATTACCCACTTGAGACTCATGAGGAAGGAGTTCTACCCTCCATCAAATCACCACCCTAGACACCTTAGTAGTCCTCGAGGAGTGGTTTTTTGGACTTCATCACCAAAAAAACCCCCACTTTTAAGATTGGTTTTCCAAAATTCATCACCAAAAGGGATTTTATGAGTGGGATAGGATTAGACACCTTCATTCACAAGGCTTCAATAATTAGTAAACATGATAAATGTCATTCTTGACTAAGATCTCCCAAGAGTGAAGCAAACGCTCGACTAGGCTAGTAGCAGGTCTTAGACAATACCACCTCTTATTGTAATAGGACATTCGAATCATTAACGCATTTTAAGTTCCCCCTATTGGTTGTTATTTTACTGAACCTTCGATACAAGCCACCACTTACCCATTGAGACACTATTCTATTATGTACATCTTTGGGTGTTACAGTAGGTTCTGTGCCTATGACATTCCTATTCTATTTAGAAGTCCACCCCACTTCCCATATTTATTTTCTAGCATCAAGTTCTAGCATCAAAACACACAAAAAAACACATAATTTATTTTTTGCATTTAGAATTGACTCTAGTTGCACTCTATTTGCATCCTCACATAATTGGTTTCAACAGATGTCTACAGCCTATCCATTTTGATTTTTCAATCAGATTCATAGTCTAAGATCAATTTGTAGGTCAACCTAAAAATTAGGTCACAATTTGCATAGTGACTTGCAAATACTTCTTCCAGGTTCAAAAACTTATCAAAATTTATAAGGTTACTCAGAAACCCCACACAGATCACACCTAGAATCGTAGATTTCCATTTTTGAATAGTTTTGAATATAAATTCACCACACATGACAACATACCTATTATGACATATAGCCAAGCAGATAAGCAAGCGCACATCGAGGAGGAGGTATTTTTTGTTGCTTCCAACCCATCTACTTATTTCCCTACATCTATAGGAGAAGATGTCACACTCATAGTATACCTCCCCATAGATTCATATTTACCTCACACACACACTATATCTCATGACGAGACCCCCACTTCATCCGGTGAAGATGATCCACTTTTTCTCCATTTACCTTCACCTAACCTGCCTTCCATGCTTTGTGATCATATCATCTACACCGCTCTAGGAAATTCATATCCTCTCTTTAATATTGATGAGGCTATCACTCCTACCTCACCTACCTTTGCACATTCTTTATTTCAGAGTCTATCTCAATCACTCTTTGAGAATGATTCTTCCCTACTCAATCACACTCACACTAAGGTTGCCTCATTTTCCCTACCATTGGAATGATCTTAGATCCCTCATCCTCTGCTATGAGCATACATGCACCCTCATTACAGCCTCCTTCGGAGCTATAGTATGAACCCCTCGCTTAATCATATCATGACTCTTTCCAAGGATCGTAACCACCATATTTTCAATAACCTTCCTTTGCATCCTTTGATGCTACATCATGACCACCTTCCCACTTACAAAAATTCTCCTATCAAACACATCAACACACATCATCATCCTGATATGGTGAGACCACTTTCACCATACCTTCTCCTTAGGCTTCCACCTTCGAAACCCCAATTCCCTCCTCTTTATTTCCTCCACCTACATTTACCCTTCTTGGGATGTATGGTGCATCACCTTCCATTCCACTTCCATATTCATCCATGCCCATATTATGAATCCCTTTGCCACCTCCATTTTGAGCTCCAGCTCCTGGTTTCTTCCCTACCTATGATCCACGACCTATGTATTATCCTACTAATCCTCAAAGATATTCAACTCCACCTAGATATTCTACTCATCATGCTCCTAGCCAGATGTAGGTACCATATTTGGACACCTCATATCACCCACCACTAGAATTATTTGTCCAGATACCATTTCCTCCACCGCAACCTCCTACTCCTACCTTATTTATGACACCTTTTACTTGGTCATCATATCCCATGATCCAAACATTACAACATACTCCTCTTCAACAGATCCCAGTTCAATAACCATAAATCCTATAACCACAATATTACTACCCCTAATAGATGCCTGTTTCACAATAGGATGTCCCATAAACTTCATCATCCTATGTTATCCAGCAACCTCACTTATAGGTACAATCACCATATGTTCCATCACCACATTGGGAGGAACAACAACTCCAGTATCCTCCACATTCTTAGGCTCCACCTACCCCTACACAATCCTCTACACCCTTAACACATGAGCTTCAAATTCTATAAGATGAAGTTGAAATGCTCAACCTCTGTATAGACGATTATGGGCCATAAAATCCCACATATGATGAGCTCTATAATGATGCAATTCACCCATAAATACCCATTCCTCCCTATCCTTATCACTTTGAGATCATAAATTTTGATAAGTACAAAGGGAAAGAGGATCCCCATGAAAATGTTAGCAATTATCGCTTAGCTTACTATAAACTTCATAGTAGCAACCCCTCATGTTACATACCTTCTCCCTCTCGCTTGGAGGACAAGCCCTAGATTGGTACAACATGCTCCCACACCATAGCTTGTACATATTTGAGAAATTAGCCAACTCATTCTTGGAATACTTTTCCATCAACATCAAGAAGAAAACTAACTTCTCCAATGTCTACATCTTGCATCAGGTGGACGATGAACCTATTGCCAATTTTGTTGCTAGATGGATATCGGTTATACATGACCTCGCTCATAACCTCGCATCCACTAAGTTGGTGATACTCTTCTCAAATATTGGTCACAAGCACATCTCCACCTCTTTACAACTTCATCAAAGCCACACCTTTGAGTAATCTATCATGCAAGATAAGGTCATTGAGGACATTAAGGTCCAATCTAGCAAGATCAAGCTTAGACAAAAACCCTCTTACAATTCCAACTTTTGATTCAACAAAAATGCATCAAATCAACCCTATACTAGACCACCATAAACGAATTAGATGGTCGTAGCTTCCCCAAATTCCTCATCCATATCACAACCTCCTCCTCCACCGTAATAGTTGTTTCGGACTAGCATACCTCCTACACCCTGATCGATACAACCTTGTGGTATTCATATGCAAATTTCACAATGAAATTTAACCCCATTATTTGAGCCCTTGCCAGCTCTATTTTAGTGATTGTACGCTGCATGCCACATTACCTTACCTGATATTTGATCTCTTGATCCCAATAAACCTGAACCTTGAGGATATATCAAGTAGACCTTTTGTGCATACCATCGACAACATGACCATGATATAGACTCTTGTCATTCCTTCCATGGTCTTGTTTAGGACCTCATTGATCAAGGTACCATTCAAGTCTCAAACCCCCTTGCATCTCAAAATCAAAACTTGGGAATTTACCAGAACCTATTACTCGAACACCGATGGACAAATCCCCAAGAACCTCAATCCAATCCCTAAGGACAATCCAAATTGGTTAATAATGTCCAATGAGATCCACCTTCACATGGTTTCATTGGTATGATAAACCTTACCACATGGGCCCAACACTATCCGCCCCACTAAGATGCACTAGTGGTTTCACCACTGACACTATTCACTTCTCCAAAACCCACTCTAATAGCACAATCCTCACTTCTCCCACAAAATATGATTACCATCCATGGTAGTATTATACACCAGTTACACAATGCCCCAGCCAAGCTCTCTATATTCGACCTCATACAACAATCTCAACCCCATAGGGAGGAATTGAACAACATCCTCCAATCCATCGATATTGAAATGCACAACATGAGTGCATTTGTTAACTTCATGGGAAATATACCCCATTTCCTCCAACTCTCCATTAGCTTTCATGACCACCAAATCATCAAAATTATGGGGGAAGGAGCAGATCCACCTCTTCACATCCAGACAACCATTAATGACATCACCTACAAGCATATTCTTGTTGACACTAGCTCTTCCATTATCATCATATCTACAACTACACTGCATCATCTACACATCCCACTTACTTATTTCACCACACATTCGCTTGAGCTTAGAGTGTTTGACAGTTCCATGTGACCCACAATAGGCTCTATTATCCTACCCATTTGCATCAATTTTTGAACTATCTCCATCCTATTTCATGTCATTCAGGGTGAAATGCAATACAACATCTTGCTCATATGTTTATGGATCAAAGACATGTAGTGTGTCCCTTCTACCTTACACCATTGTCTTAAGTATGTCTATGATGGCCTCGTACATTATGTTCCTACTAACGGGGATCCCTTAAAATTCTGCAACATCATAGACCTTCCCCCAGTTCCCTCATTGTCCTCCACTCAGATCCTTCCCATCCCTTCTATTCATTCATCAAGAGCATCTACACCTCCTTCACTACCAATCTCATCCCCACAATAATCATCACATAGCACAAATCCTCACCATATTCCTTTCTCACCATATTCCTTGTGGCCTCCCCCTCCTTCTCAGTCCTCTTCTTCCACAAATCCTCTTCTTGTATTTCCACCTTTTTCACCACCTATACCATCTCACCCATATTATTCCACCGAACCTCCTCTCCTTACCACTCCTCAAACACCACCACTCCCATTTCATCCATGACCATGATATTTCACATCTTCACGTAGCTTGACATCCACTCCTCGTACCCAACCATGCAGTTCCCACATACGAACCACCCATTTCATCTACCTCAGTAGAATGCCACAATTGGGATCAATGAGCTTCATGCTTAGATGATGAGTTACTCCATTCTTATCCTCCCATAATTCATGATTCCTATATGACATCATCCTCTTTGAATTCTAATTTACCACCTCAGTCCCCAACACATGCTACACTTCAAGTATCCATTTTTATGACAAACTTTGGATCCAATGACTACAATATTCAAGATGCTCATGTGTGACCCCAAATGATCCAATCCATGCAATATTTTATCCATCCTTCAGCTTCAGTCCTAACCATTGGTACCATTGTGCAACTAGGTCCCCCCGATAACTTTACCAACTTTGTTTACGCTAGCCTTGACTCCTCACTCTCGATCGCTATACCTTCCACCACAATACAGTTTCTGTGGCACTCTAGATCACATGTCGAACCCCAAATTTACCCTACATTACCTTTGATGTTTCCATTGGCACAAATTTGGGATAGGATGCTATGAATAAGGATTACGAACACCTATCAACCCCCGTGTTCAATTGCCAATAGATAAGTCTGGTCTAGGCTATCGCCCCTCCATTGTACATACGCTTGAGGATGAGCTTCAAGAAATTTCTTTGCATACCATGCCAACACCCATACACACACTAGAAGAATACATTAACATGGACATCTTGGATGAGAGCCCATCTCCCCATTCCATAGTCACCATTCCATACACTTTCTTCCAAGACATGGCTCTTAATGACACAACTTTTGCTTATTTTAATGACACATTGGCTGATCAATTTGTTGTCCTATCTCTCACACCTCTGCATCCAAATCAGTCCATTTCACCTCCTTCTTCACCACCTCCACATTCAAAAACACCACTAACCATCCATTGATAACTTTATCGATCCATAAAGAGATCTCATTCTCCACCCGTGGTATTACACCCACCATTAAATCTACCATGATGATCCAATCCCTCTCAATTTTTGTCATCATATTCATCGTCTTCCATAACCTCTATAGCTTCCATCAACATGATTGAAATGGAATTTTTTTCTCCACTTAGATATTCATCTCCTACACATCGTAACAACACACCCAATTCTAATTTCATTTATTTTACCTACATTTCACCAACATCCTCACGATAAGACTTCTTGCTATCACCTTCTATATTGCACACGATAAATGCACCTTTACCATCCACTCCACCTCATGTTTTGGGGGTCCATCACACCAATGTATATCTGGATGATGAGTTTGAATTACCAGAGACTGTTGATGACCTCCACCTTATCCTAATTTTGAAATAGCTCCAATATGGCTCTCACATGCTTGTAGAAGAAATCATTGATGTTGACATTAGTGATGATCCCACAAATCCACATATTGTCAAACTCATCTCTAGCCTCTCTCTAAAAGAGTGTATCCTATTTATCACCTTTATCAAGGAATATATCAGAGTCTTTGCCTAGTCCTACTAAGACATGCTTGGACTCGATACTTATCTAGTAGTGCATAACCTCACTCTCGATAAATATGCCAAACTTATCAGGAAAAAATTACGATGTATGCATCCTATAGTTGCATTACTAGTGAAATATGAATTCCAAAAGCTCCTTGACATAGATTTAATTAAACCTATTGATTACCTTGAATGGGTCTCCAACATGGTACCAGTACCTAAACCTTCAAACGAGGTTAACGTATGCACTAACATTTAGGACTTAAACAAAGCTTTTCCCAATAACAACTTCCCCCTACCAAACATCGACTCACTGGTCGATTCCATCATGGGCCACAAAATGATATCTCTCATGGATGGATTTTTTGGCTACAATCAAATCAAAATCAACCCCGCCCACCAACACAAGACTTCCTTCACAACCCCCTATGGGACCTTTTTCTATAAGGTCATGCCTTTTGGCCTTCAAAACATTGGGGCAACCTATCAACGTGCAATGAATTACATTTTCCATGATTACATTCACAAAATCATGGAAGACTACATCAAAGATCTCATCGCAAAATCAAAAGAGCATTCATAGCACCTTGCTAATCTATGCAAAATATTTGATCGCCTATTGAAACACAATGTTCGCCTTAACCCAAAGAAATGCATCTTTGGTGTCACTTCAGGTAAAATCCTAGGGTTCATTGTCTCTCAACAATGCCTTAAAGTGTATCCTAACAAAGTTACAGTCATCATCAATATGCCTCCACCCACGAACCTCAAATAATTATGTAGTCTCCAAGGAAAAATTCAGTCCATACACCATATCATCGCACATATCTCAGATAAATATAAGCCATTTAATCATCTCTTGCTAAAGGGGGTCACCTTCATGGGACAAAAACTATCAAAAATCCTTTTATTCAATCAAATCCTACCTTAACTCTTCATCAATTTTATCTCCTCCACATCTATAGAGGCCATTTAACCTATACATTTTTGCCATGAACATCGCACTTGGAACAATCTTATCCCCCAAAATAATGAGCTCAATCATGAGCGAGCTATATACTACATCAATCGTACACTAGTTAGTTATGAAACCCGCTACGTATACATGGAAAAATTGTGCTTGGTTGTAGTCTTTTCCACCCAAAAACTATGCCATTACATGCTTAATCACACTACATTTGTCATCACTCATGACAATCCGCTCCGATACATGATGAACAAGAGTTATCATAACTCTTGTACTGCTAAATGGATCATGATCCTTACTGAATTCGACCTAGAATTCATTTTATAAAAATCCATTAAAAGGTAGGTCATCACAGACTAGCTCGTTGATGCCCCATTACCCGATAATCAACCTCTCATCATCCAACTCCCTGATGATTCCATCTTCAATATTACAAAACCTGAAGCGTATGTTGAACCAAAAATAACTATCGACTTAACTCTTTTCTTTGATGGTTCTTGCTACACACACGTTGGGGGTGCAGGCATTATATTTTTCACACCAGATAGAGAGCCTCTCTCATTTTCATTCAAATTAGGATTCCCCTACACAAATAATTATGTAGAATACGAATCCCTCATTCTTGGCCTAAAGCAGGTACATTGGATGCAAATTTAGTACCTTCACATCATTGGATATTCTCTCCTTATTGTGAATCAAGTCTAGGAGATATGGTAATATTGTTGTCCCATTATCCAACAATATAAAAAAATCGCCCAACAACTCCTTTACCAATTCGAGTGGTATGCTATCGAAGTTATCTCGTGCTCCTCCAATCATTTTTTCAATACAATGGCTTTCTTAGGATAATTAATACCATAAAATCCCCTCTCAAAAATGATACATGTGTTCATTCATACACTTATACAATCAACTATCTCATATTTACCCCCTACAGACGATGATGGCATTCATGTTATCAACACCGAGCTACATGATCCCTGGTTTTCATAAATCAAGGATTATATCAAATTAGGTTTCCTACCTTGTGATCTACTACATGCTTAGCATTGAGCATTTAAAGAACGTGCCATTCTCTACACACTAATAGGGGACATATTGTATCACTATAGTTATGATGGTATTCTTCTACGTTGCCTCAAATCGCATGAATATCAATGGGTAGTACAAGAAACCCATAATGGTACCTACATTGGCCACTTCAGTGGCATGGCCATAACAAAACATATGCCATGCATGGGCTGCTACTAGCCAAAAATAGAGCATGATTATTGTGAATATGTCAAACAATGTAGCAAATACCAACAATATGCTAACCTCACACACCTTCATTCACAAGCTCTCCAACCAATTCAATCCATGTGGCATTTATCACAATGGGACCTAGACCTCATCATACAGATCACACCTGCTTCATCAAGCAATCACAGATTAATCATCACTGCCATAGAGTACTTCACAAAGTGGGTTGAAGCCATCCCACTTGTCCAAACCATGAGACCCAAAATCATGGCCTTTATCACCAATCACATCATATGTCACTTTGCGATTCCTTCCCAAATCATCTCTGAAAAGGGTACGCCCTTCAAAAATAAAATTGTTCGTACCCTCTACACCAAATTCAATATCCACCATAGCTTCTCGACCCCATACTACCCACAGAGTAATAGCAAGGTCGAGGCAACTAACAAAACTATTTGATCCATAATTTCCAAAATAGTTGCAGAATCCCACTAGATGCCTCTTGCTTTGTGGGCCTATCACACGAGCATCCATACTTCCACTAGGGCAACTCCCTTCTCATTGGTCTATGGTGTTGAAGTCATTATGCTTCTTGAGCTCGATATACCTGATATTCTCACAATGACACTAAGAGGGGGGGGGGGTGAATCAGGGTAGCTATTTAAAATTCAAATCTACAACACCTAATGCTGAAGCAAAGAGAACTTAAAAACAAGTCAAGCAATTTTCACAAGAGAGCACACCACAACACACAATGTAACGAGGTTCACCAATTTGGCTACTCCTCAAAAATGACTGCTTGGACTTCAATCCAAATCCAACCTTTGCAAAACACCAATTTTACAAACACTTTACCAACACCCACTGGAAGGAGCACCAACCCCTTATTTTTTACTGCTGTAACAGATAGGAGCACCAACCCCTAATGCCAAGCACCAACTTGGACTGCAATTCTGAATTATCTTAATGACATAAAAATGCCTTCGCTGTTTACACGACCCTGACTGGTCTGCAATTAATCAAACTCTGCACTCTCTCATGGCTCTACTTATTTCTCTCTCGGCCCTCTTCTAACCCTCTTTCCACAACAATTTCTCACATACAACAGCAACCTTATTCTTCACACAGACCTGCTTTTATAACATATTAGTCTCTATTTTTAAATTCCATATTTACGCATGCAACCCATAACTGTTCCTTTAATGTTCTCTTCTGCCACTTGTCA
The DNA here is from genome assembly GCA_028583015.1 of Wollemia nobilis. NCBI lineage: Eukaryota > Viridiplantae > Streptophyta > Pinopsida > Araucariales > Araucariaceae > Wollemia > Wollemia nobilis. The sequence continues at coordinate 1,332,297 of JAQPPZ010015128.1, forward strand.
ACTGTAACTCCTTATTTATGTAACTCCTTTTGTATTTATAGAGTGGGCATTACGTTACATGCAATGTATATCTCTACCATGACTATACGTCTTCTTGAACATAACTGTTCGTATTCATTTCTATGCATGCATGCATTTTTTGATTCTATTTATGCAACTGTTCGATTTCTCCTTCTTCGACCGTTCTTAAAATAGCTGCATGTTTTTCCTCTACAACTACCCCTTTAACTGTTGTTCTGCTTCAGTTAACTATTAGTGATCGTGCTATCGCGAACTGTCATGAAATCGTGACACTTCTGTCTCTTTATGCTCTTCTCGCATTTTACTCACAAAAACAAAACATGTCACGAAATCGCGACACTTTCGCTGCCTTGTGCCTTTTCTGTCTTTGGCCAGCGAAAACAGAACATGTCGCAAAATCACGACACTTTTCCTCCTTGGCACTTTCTCTTCGAACCTGTTGTGAAATCACGACACTTTCTCTCCTTGGCGCTTTCTCTTTGAACCAGTCGCGAAATCGCGACACTTTCTCTCCTTAGTGCTTTCTCTTCGAACCTGTCACGAAATCACGACACTTTCTCTCCTTGGCGCTTTCTCTTCGAACCTATCGTGAAATCACGAAACTTTCTCTCCTTGGCGCTTTCTCTTCGATCCTGTCACGAAATCACGACACTTTTTCATCCATACAGTCCTCCTTGCAAATTGTCACGAAATCGCGACACTTTCCTTTGCAAGCTCCTTCTCTCCGAACATGTCATGAAATCGTGACAGTTTTCTTTGCCTGTGCCTTCTCTCCAAACATGTCGCGAAATCGCGACAGTTTTCTTTGCTTGCGCCTTCTTTCCAAACATGTCGCGAAATCGTGATAGTTTTCTTACTTGCCTTCTTTGCTTCCAACATGTCATGAAATCGCGACAGTTTTTCCACTTGGCTTCTTTGCCTCCAACATGTCATGAAATCATGACAGTTTTCCTTGCGCCTTCTCTCTCCTCGGCCATGTCATGAAATCGTGACAATTTTACTTGTGCCTTCTCTCTCCTCGGCCATGTCACGAAATCATGACAATTTTTCTTGCGCCTTCTCTCTCCTCGATCATGTCGTGAAATCATGACAATTTTTCTTGTGCCTTCTCTCTCCTCGGCCATGTTGCAAAATCGCGATAGAAAACATGTCGCGATATCGCGACAGTTTTCTTACTTGTCTTTTTCTTTGATTCTAAGAATCTGGGCCACTTCTGTCTTCCTGGAAATTTACTGTACATGATCTCACTGACCTCTGAACTCTTGTCCACTACATCAACTGATCTGTCTATCTGTGTTGACAACAATGACAATACTGTTTTTGCACCTTGCTCAACAATCTCTCCCTTCTCCCACTTTGACAATAATACCAAAGGGCTGCTACAGACTCCCCCTGATTCTATGCACAACATTCTCAGACGCACATTGTTATAGTGAGCAAAAATCATAAATATGAGAAAAACTATAAACATAGGCATAAATGCTCCCCCTGAGAATGTGATCCCAATTGATAGTCAGTTCTTGGGAAATGTGACCACTCCCAACTTACTCCGAAGGTACTCAAAAACTTCCTTGGGTAATGGTTTGGTGAAGATATCTGCTACTTGCTCTGTAGTTGGAACAAAATCCAATTTGACCTCACCTTCTGCAACTTTATCCTTCAAGAAGTGATACCGGATTGCAATATGTTTGGTTCGAGAATGCATAACCGGATTCTTTGATATGTTAATAGCACTAGTGTTATCACATTTAACTGAAATTGGCTCTTTGAAGTGAATACCAAGATATTTCAAGGTTTGTCGCATCCATAATATCTATGTACAACATGTTGTTGCTGCAATGTATTCTTCCTCTATTGTGGATAGAGAGACTGATTCTTGTTTCTTATTGTGCCATGCTACCAGCCTGTCTCCAAGATAAAATGCTCCTCCACTGGTACTCTTTTTGTCATCAATACATCCTGCCCAATCTGCATCAAAATATGCAATAAGAGTGAAGTCCTTACCTTTTGGGTACCATAACCCATACTCCATAGTACCCTTGAGGTACCTAAAAATCCTCTTCATGGTCGTCACATGAGTCTCTTTGGGACTAGCCCGAAATCTTGCCACCATGCATACTACCTATAAGATATCTGGTCTGGTAGCTGTCAAATACAACAGACTTCCAATCATAGATCTGTACATGGTTTGATCTACATCTAGAGATTTGTCATCCTTGCTCAACTTGCAACCTATTGTCATGGGAGTGCTAACAGGTTTACTATCCTCCATTGTGAACTTTTTCAACATTTCTTTCACATATTTAACTTGAGAAATAAAAATGCCCTTTTCACTTTGATTGACTTGCAGATCCGAGAAAATAAGAAAGTTCACCAATCATAGACATCTCAAATTATTTCTTCATTTTATTTGCTATGTCACTACAGGACTTATCATTGCTGCTGCCAAAAATGATATCATCTACATAAACAACAAGGACAATAAGATGGCCATTCTCTGTTTTGACATACAGATTGTTGTCCACCAAACCTTTCTTGAACCCCTGTTGAATCAGATAGTTATCCAACCTTGCATACCATGCTCTGGGTGCCTGTTTTAAACCATACAAAGCTTTCCTCAACTTGCAAACAAAGTTGGGATTATCACCGAGTTGGAAACCATCTGACTACTCAATGTAAACCTCTTCTTCCAGTTTTCCATTCAGAAATGCTGATTTTACGTCCATTTGATATACCTTGAAATTTTTATGAAATGTTAAAGCTAAAAACATTCTGATTACCTCTAGTCTGGCTACTGGTGCAAAGGTTTCCTCAAAATACCTTCAACCTATGCATAGCCTTTACAGTCCAGTCTTACTTTATTTCTTACAACCTGTCCATCTTCGTTCAATTTATTTCAAAAAATCCATTTAGTATTGATTACATTTTTATTTGTTAGCCTTGGTACTAACTCCCAGGTTTTGTTTTTCTCAATATGATCTAGTTCTTCATTAAGTGCTTTCATCCAACTTTCATCTGTGCTTGCTTCAGCAACATTTTTGGGCTCAATGTTGGATAATAGAGAGTAGTTCCGTACTACTACTACTCTTCTAGTCTGAATACCAACTATTGGGTCCCCAATAATCTGTTCTCTGGGATGATTTTTTTGCCAGCTGCATGTTTTGAATTTCTTGTTTTCTTCTTCTTCTGAGTCAATTCTTAAATCAGCTGGGTCAATTTTTTGATTCTCTTTTGTTTCCATTTATCCATCTCCTTTAATGACTTCTTCATAAATAGGGTAGTTTTCTTGATAAGTTGTTTCTTGATCTCTACCTTCGTCAAATTTAACATCTGCACTCTCCACAATTTTCTTTAGCCTCTTGTTGTAACATATGTAGGCTTTGCTTTTTATTGAGTAACCAAGAAAAATACCTTCGCCAACTCTATCTTCAAATTTATCAAGATTATATTCAATTCGTTTGATGTAGCACTTGCTGTCGAACACTTTGAAATATCTTGTTGTTGCCTTTCTACCGAACCATAGCTCATACGGTGTTTTGCTTTCATGCATCCTTAGCATGCACCTGTTTTGGATGTAAACCGTAGTATGGATTGCCTATTTCCAAAATTTGTCAGCTATTTTGTTCTCAGCCAACATTGTCCGTGCCATTTCTTGCACAGTCCTGTTCTTCCTTTCAACAACACCATTCTGCTGAGGTGTCCTTGCTGCTGAAAATTGTCTTATGATCTCATATTTTTGACAGTATTCTACAAACTCCTCTAAGATAAACTCTCCTCCTTTGTCTGATCTTAGGCATTTAATTCATTTTCCAATTTGATTCTCAACCTAATTTTTAAAAATCTTGAACATCTCAAAGGCATCTGATTTAAGCTTTAAAAATAGTACCCATGTCATCCTGGAGTAGTCATCTATGAACAACATAAAGTATTTGTCACCATTTATGCTTTGTGTTCTCATGGGTCCACATAAATCAGTATGTATCAACTCTAACAGTTTGCTGGTGAAGTATTCCTTTGCTTTAAATGTGGATCTAGTTTGCTTCCCTTTTTGGCATGAAGCACAGATGTTATTTACTAGTTTTCCAATGGTAGGTATATCTCTTACTGCTCTTTTTGAACTTATTTTTACTAGATTTTCAAAGCTAATATGACCGAGCCTCTTGTGCCACAACCAATTTTCATCTTCCTGTCCAATCAAGCATGCTCCTTCTGAAGTTTCTAAGAGAGTATATAGATTTCCAAAAGTCCTCGATCCAGTAGCATCAGCTTCCCACTGTGTGCTTTTTTGACTTCATAGCCCTACCTTTTAAAGATGACTTCATGACCTCTATCATAGATTTGACTTACGCTCAGTAAGTTGTGCTTCAAACCAACTACAAACAAAACTTCTTTGGAATTGATCTTTCCATCACTTATCTTGACTGATCCTTTGCCAACTATTTTGGCTCCATCATTATTTCCAAACTTTACAGAGCCCCCTTCATATTTTTGTAATTTTTCAAATTTTTGTTTATCTCCTGTCATGTGACTGGAGCATCCACTATCCAATATCCATGGTGCAAATTTGTTTTGTGCTTTGAATTTTGTCTGAACAATCAAGGATTCCTTTTCTTCCTTGGGTCGCTCCTTTTCTTTCCACTCTGGTTTGGCTATAGTTTTGGTCACTTGTTTAGACTTTTCTTTGTTAGTAGCCTGAGCATGTTTTTGTGGGAATTTTTTGTTTTGCCTTAATCTGTTTGGTTGAGTTCTTCTTCCTTGATATTTATTTGCTGCATATGTGCTTCTACAGTTTCTTGCAATGTGTCCATAGTTATGACAATTATAGCATTCTACTGCATAATCCATCAAGGATGAAAAGACATTTCTACTAGAAAAATTTCTTTGTCCTATATTATGAATGCATTTTGAAATCTTATGACCGTAAGCATTGCATTTAAAACAATAACCAGAAAAGGAATGATTGAACCTGGGAATTGGTCTTTGCCACTTTGTAGTAGGAGCCACAAATTTTCTTCTCCTTTGATGTGTGACTTTTATGAATCCCTCATTGTCAACACTCTTCTCATGCCTGGCACTATTGCTTTCTTTTGCCTGATTCATTTTTCTTTGATAAACCTTGATCTTATCTCCTTTCTTTACTTGTTCTATAGTTATGTATTTTGATCCACTTGACGATTCTCCTTCGACAAATCCCAAGCCAAACTTGATGCCTGTAGTCCTCTAACTATTTATAATCTTTTCAAGCTTTGCAGAACTTCCTTCAAGTTTGTGATAGCAACTCAATTTTTTATTCTTTTCTTCTAGCCGCATTCTTAAAACAACAATCTCTTCTTCTAGTTTGTCTGCACTCATCTATTCTCATGGTTAATTGTACTTCAAGTTCTTCAGACATTTTCTTAAATTCTTCTGTCTGTACTTTCAAACTATTTATTATGTCATTCGCATCCTCAAGCTTTCTTGAGACCTTTTTATTCTTTTTCCTTTTTGTATTCAACTCTTTAAGTGTAGCAACCAACTCTCCTTCCAGATAAACTTCAATCTCATCCTTACTTTTTGTATCACCTTCCTGTTTTTCTTTTGTTTTTGCTTCTTCAAATGCCATGAACAGAGCTTCACCTGTTTCTTCTTCAGAATCTTCACCCGAGCTTTCTTCAGAAGAGCTGACATTCTTGGATATGAAACTTTTTTTTTTGAAATTGCTTTTCCTAAAATTTGGTTTCTTCTTCCAATCACTTCTTTCTTGGTGTGACCCTTCATCACTTTTGGTTTTCTCATTCATTGGACACTTAGCTACAAAGTGACCGACCCCTCCACAATTGAAACACTTAAATGGTAACTTTCCTCTATATTTTCCTTTTCCCTTTGTAAGTTTCCGAACAAAGTTGGCTTCCGTTTCATCCGATGTCTCTTCATCCTCAGATTCTTGTTCAGCTTTTGTATTCTTGTGTGCTTTAAAAGTAGCTTCTTTGTCTATGGGCTTAGTTTGTCCTATTCTCATTTCATATGCAGTCAAAGAACCATGCATCTCATCCATGCTAAAATTATTTAGATCTTTAGCCTCTTCTATTGTAGAAACTTTAGAATTAAATCTTTTGTGAAGAGTTCTAAGTACCTTTTTCACGACAACCGCATCTTCGATTTTTTTCGTCGAGTCCTCTGATTGCATTAATGATTCCATTGACTCTTAGCATATAGGCCTCTATGTTATCATCATCATTCATTTGTAATGCTTCGAACTAAGCTCGATGAGTTTGTAGCTTGGCTTCCTTGATCTTGTTGTCTCCTTCATGGATGCTCTTCAGTTTGTCCCACATGTCTTTTACTAATTTATAGCTCATGATCCTTATTAGTTCACTGTCTACTAGCCCACACATTATGGCATTCTGTGCTTTAGAGTTATTCTCAAACTTCTTCTTCTCAGCAGTATCTGTTGGAGGAGTAGCGGGTACTATGTATCCACTTTCTACTGACTCCCAAATGTCGTATCCTAATGCACTCAAATATGTTTGCATCCTGAGTCTCCAGAATGAGTAATTAGTTCCATTGAACAAAGGATCTTTATTTGATGAGAATCCTTCATTACCTGCCATTGTGTTCCTTCCAAGATCTCCTTAGCTGATTAAGCTTGTTCAGGAACCTTGCTCTGATACCAATTGATATTCTCACAATGACACTAAGAGGGGGGGTGAATCAGTGTAGCTATTTAAAATTCAAATCTACAACACTTAATGTTGAAGCAAAGAGAACTTAAAAACAAGTAAAGCAATTTTCACAAGAGAGCACACCACAACACACAATGTAACGAGGTTCACCAATTTGGCTACTCCTCAAAAATGACTGCTTGGACTTCAATCCAAATCCAGCCTTTGCAAAACACCAATTTTACAAACACTTTACCAGCACCCACTGGAAGGAGCACCAACCCCTTATTTTTTCCTGCTGCAACAAATAGGAGCACCAACCCCTAATGCCAAGCACCAACTTGGACTGCAATTATGAATTATCTTAATGACATAAAAATGCCTTCACTATTTACACGACCCTGACTAGTCTGCAATTAATCAAACTCTACACTCTCTCACGGCTCTGCTTATTTCTCTCTCGGCCCTCTTCTAACCCTCTTTCCACAATAATTTCTCACATACAGCAGCAACCTTATTCTTCACGCAGACCTACTTTTATAACATATTAGTCTCTATTTTTAACTTCCATATTTATGCATGCAACCCGTAACTATTCCTTTAATATTCTCTTCTGCCACTTGTCAACTGTAACTCCTTCTTTATGTAACTCCTTTTGTATTTATAGAGTGGGCATTACGTTACATGCAACATATATCTCTACCATGATCGTACGTCTTCTTGAACATAACTGTTCATATTCATTTCTATGCATGCATGCAATTTTTGATTCTATTTATGCGACTGTTTGATTTCTCCTTCTTCGACTGTTCTTAAAATAGCTGCATGCTTTTCCTCTACAACTGCCCCTTTAACTGTTGTTTTGCTTCAGTTAACTGTCAGTGATCGTGTTGTCGTGACCTATCATGAAATCGTGACACTTCTATCTCTTTATGCTCTTCTCGCCTTTTACCCGCAAAAACGCAACATGTCACGAAATTGTGACACTTTCGCTGCCTTGTGCCTTTTTTGTCTTTGGCCAGCAAAAACACATGTCACGAAATCATGACACTTTTCCTCCTTGGCGCTTTCTCTTCGAACCTATCACAAAATCATGACACTTTCTCTCCTTGGCGCTTTCTCTTCGAACCTATCGCAAAATCGTGACACTTTCTCTCCTTGGCGCTTTCTCTTCGAACCTATCATGAAATCGTGACACTTTCTCTCCTTGGAAATTTCTCTTCGAACCTGTCACGAAATTGTGACACTTTCTCTCCTTGGCACTTTCTCTTCGATCCTGTTGCGAAATCGTGACACTTTTTCATCCATTCAGTCCTTCTTGCAAATTGTCGCAAAATCTTGACACTTTCCTTTGCAAGATCCTTCTCTCCGAACATGTCGCGAAATCATGACAATTTTCTTTGCCTATGTCTTCTCTCCAAACATGTCGTGAAATCATGATAGTTTTCTTTGCTTGCGCCTTCTTTCCAAACATGTCACGAAATCGTGACAGTTTTCTTACTTGCCTTCTTTGCTTCCAACATGTCGCGAAATCGTGACAGTTTTTCCACTTGGCTTCTTTGCCTCCAACATGTCGCGAAATCGTGACAGTTTTCCTTGCGCCTTCTCTCTCCTCGGCCATGTCACGAAATCACGACAATTTTGCTTGTGCCTTCTCTCTCCTCGGCCATGTCGTGAAATCATGATAATTTTGCTTATGCCTTCTCTCTCCTCGACCATGTCGTGAAATTGTGACAATTTTGCTTGCGCCTTCTCTCTCCTCAACCATGTCGTAAAATCGTGACATAAAACATGTCACGATATCGCGACAGTTTTCTTACTTGTCTTTTTCTTTGATTATGAGAATTTGGGCCACTTCTGTCTTCCTAGAAATTTACTGTACATGATCTCACTAACCTCTGAACTCTTGTCCACTGCATCAACTGATCTGTCTATCTGTGTTGACAACAATGACAATATTGTTTTTGCACCTTGCTCAACAATACCTTCATTACATTCTCCATGAAAGACTTCATCAATGATGACACTGCTTGTCAAGCCTACCTTGACCAATTAACGCTCTTGGATGAGCGTCACATCCATTCCATCGAGCACATATGTGTTTATCAAGACCGCCTTCATCATGCCTAAAATAGTAAGGTACATCAACACGAATTTCAAATTAGTGACCTATTTCTCAAGGAAAACCAATAGGTCACGAGCTAACCCTATCAGCAACGTGACAAATTCGCTCCTAACTAGTTAGGTCCATACATTGTCACACAAAAATATGGTTCTGGCACCTAATGATTAGCAAGTCTTGAAGGATTCATCAAACCTAAGCCAATCAATATCATTGACCTTCGCACATTCAAATCCTAGATCACCTAGGTATGCACCACTATGGATTGTCCATAATGTCATTAAAACACGATCCTAATTCACATCACCCACACAATACACATTGTACTACACATACAGTTTTCACTTTCTATTACACAATAGAAATATGTGTACTTTTTATGTCATTTATATGTTGTAGATATTTTGGTTTTTGTAGGTCTCTCATCGCCAGTAGTGACATCTTCAATGACAAATACCTCTCTTCAGACATACACATTCAACATACCATTCGCTTTCATCATGAAATATCTCTCGATAATACCCCCACTACCATTCACACTGGCTGATCTAGCCAGGTCACCCGACACTATCCATGTACATCAGCATTCCACATCATCACACTTCAATCACTGTAACTCACCCCACATTTGATCACCTCACCATAGGAACTCATCCTATTCACCTCACTCAGGATATAGTTAGGTCTCCTTATCCTCATTCATAGATAAGGAGTAACATTCCCATATTACAGACCCTCACGCACGTAGATCATCCCCACCTCACATAGGTTACCTAAGATATACGTATTTGCCACTCTCAGTTTTTCAATCATCACCAGCATATTGTCCCCCTAAAAGGGGGGCTACACCTATTCATGCATCTTCTGCAAGACTACCTCCACCCTTGTCAACTAGTATGTCACCTTGTGACTTATCCCTATGCTAGCATGCTACCCATACCACTTATACTCACATTACCCCATCCCATCCAAGTCGTTATATGTAGTCGTTGCCCATACCACCTATTCTTCAGATACCACCATCCCCAATCTGCAACCCCTCATTTTAGCCTATCACACCATCAACACAGCAGTTCCATTCTCCCCTTCTTCATCTTGTTTGATTCCTACTCCACACACATATATCCATTCCATTTACCCGCTTGAATCCCAATCCCCACCTTCTTCTATTCCACCTTTCTCTCCTATTGATATCCAATATATCCTCTCTCACCTTGAGAACCTTGAGTTAAACTTAAGCCATTGTCACTACCAATACCCTTCACATCATTCTATCATGACCCGATCTACATCGCCTTCTTCCAAAACTACCCTCTGCTCTCAGATCCGACCTACACTTGATTCTCGTATTTTGACCCAACCACTCATCCCTACTCCACCTTCTTCACGCTCATTACCACCTAAATCATACATCTATCCTATGCCAATCCATTCAACATCACTACCTCAAACATTTCATCATCTACTTCATCGGGGCCTCCTTGTGCTACCTAAGATCCACCTTATCAACCCATTGCACCCTAAGTTGTGATATTACAAAGAAAACCAATTTTATATCTATCATTGCCAACCAGGGCACAACATCAATGCGTGTTGTACATTTGAGACCATTATTCAGGACATGCTTTTTTATTACCCTCTTTCACATCCTGAATAAGATCCATCGCCTACATGACTCTAGAGCCCTCCACGCCATCTAGTACCCCACTCCATCCCATCATGGGATTCATTCATCTCCACACCTTGTTACTTTCAACAACTATCCAATTACACCAACTACAAAAATCCTAGTCACCTTATCACTTCACCTAGTCACTCGTGATCCGATTCATGTCATTTCACCTAGCTTTTGTTTGATTCATTATTGTCAGTTTTCATCCACTCCATCTCCTTTTCTTATTCTTCTTTAGCATCATTTAATGGCCATGCTTAGAGTGGCTACATTCCTATGTTGATTCTCCCTTCCTTTCCCCTTTATTTTCCTTCTCTTTACATTTTTGTTTCAGCTTCTCATATTTTTTGCACTTCATCACTTTCATACTATTCTACATCGCTTATCATGATTCTCTATCCTCGTTCATCATTACGACACATAATTTCTTGCTTATTTGCTTTTCTCCTATTTGCTACATCTCTCCAAACGCTGGGGCAACCATTAGCATAACCCTCCATTGTCGTCATCCCATGCATCCACCTTTCCATATGGTTTATAATCTTAGTCGGTTACATCTCACATATTTTTTCTTTTAGATATTGTTCTCTCATACTATATCTCGAACTACATTCATTGCATATATCCATCCTTCATATACAGTTTCATTCATATTTGTGTATTCCATCTATATAAATAAACCCCTAGTAGAAATAACATACGCACTTGTTAGCATTACCACTTGGATGTCCACTCCCTTTCTTTGGATTACAAGGTATATGGTGTCTTGCATTTTATTGACCATTCACTAGTTCAGATAATCAAATGTTACCTTTAGTTTACAGGTTATTACACTCCTCATAGTTTCCTTTGGTTGATTCAACTTCTTTCATGGACCACTCACATAGGTCACATTTTAAACAAATTTTGAGACTAAGGAAGATTATACATTGTGTAGATATCGCCATCTAGCGAACAATCGAATGATTTCCTCTTCTCATCCTATCATTTGCATGGTAAACATACAACCTAGGTATAAAAAAGAGATAAGCATACACAAAAAAATAAAAAAAGGGGTAGAAAACAAAAGCCAATGCCCATACAAAAACAAAAAAAAAGGAAAAAGAGCACCACAAAAAGACAAGCAATAAATGAGGGCAGGAAATAACAGGAAAAAACCTCCAAGAAATACAACTATTATGCTTCATCGCCTTTTCTCCTTAGGTTTAACATAACATCATGGGATGATTTCCATCGCTAGCTATAGGCCCTAAGCGCCTGCTAGCCAGTGGAATAGTCTTACACGTGGTAACACATCTATCACATTATAGATATTCTTTTGTATAGATCACTGTGTGCTTGTGGATGAGCTAGCTACTTTGGATATGTTTACAACGGGTTAGTCCTACCTCCCACAAAATGGATAAATGAACATCACTTATTTGTACAGATTGGTCCTTGATAGATTTTGACCTAGCTAGGTTTCTTATGAGTTGTCAACAAATCTCGTTTAGTTTTTCATGAGGTTTGATTGCTACAAATATGATTTTAAAAATTATTACATGCATTCTATACTATCCTACATCCCAAATATTATGAAATGGATCATATTACCATTAGTTATGTCATGATACAAGTGCTTCCTTCGTGCATTTCAGCTTCCACATACATGCATCATTGCATCTATTTTATATGCATCTATTTACATCACATCATGCATCATTGCATCTATCTTACATGCATTTATTTATAGTACATTATCCACTATAACATCTATCTTAGATCATACATCATCACATCTATTTACATTCAATTCCATTACATCTACACTACACAAATATCATTTTTTCTTACACGCTACCACATGCACGTATATTCATTTATCATACATTTAATTACAAATACTTCACACTAAAAAAACATAAAAATATCACAAATACATTCAAATCAAATCATAACACACACACACACACATATATATCTATATTTATAAGAACCGCAAAAAAATGTGTATCTATATATATCAGTGATCAAACATGCCCAGAGGTTACAAAATGAGAACATGCTCACCATACATCCTCAAAAATGCCTGTAGACTACAAAAATTATGGACTCTCACCAACAAAGCATCAACTCTATCGATCACCAAGAGTCTCTTCACTCTCCTCATGAGTCACCCTACCCTACACTGCCTTGCATGCCATCGCCACCCTACTAGACTCCACTTCTGCCCCAAACTTTTGAGTCACTATAGGAGCAACACCTCCTCCCTACGATACTTCTAGTGCCTCTATCGTCATCCCCCTCCATGCCATCAAGGCTATACTTTTATGACTCTACTATGAATGTGTTTATGCTCATGATCATGATCTCTATCATAATCATGACCTACCATAATCTGGTAGTGGTATCCCACACATCAGTAGGAGCAGCTTGTAATCCGACCACATCGCTACCTCCTCCTTCATCCACTCCACCACATCCTCACTACTATTCTATAGCTGCTCTATCTCTGCTCTCAATGCAACCACATCCATAGGGACCTGCTCTACTACTCTCTTTCGCTCCATGTCCTCTCTTACCTGCCATTATCGCTCAACCTCGATGTGCAACTCAGTAATCTCTATCAAGCGGGTTGCTCGCTCAACATCCTTGGTAACTATCACATACTACATTATATGCATCTTGAAATTCAATATATCCCTTATCTCCATAGTGTCTTTGATCATACAATGCATACTCTCCTCTAATTCTACATGCCTCATCTCCATTGCTACTATTTGCCCACACAACTCTACGTAAATACCCTTCACTTTGTGACAAGCATCCACTCTACTGATCCCAACATCTCTATAAAATATCTACATTCAAGACAACTCATCGTCTCCACACCTATTAATATCTCCTCCAAATCATGATGCTCTCCCTGCCATATCTCCAAGTCAGTCATCCAATCTCTCTCACTCTTCCAAACTATCCATCTAACTAATGTACCCTATCCTACAACATCAACACCTTCTCATCAGCATCTAATCTCTCCTTCTCCTTAATGGGTATCTCTTCCATATCTCCCATGTCATAAAGATCTCTCAGATCAATCATGTCATTGGTACCTATATCAGCTCTAGCATCATCCCTCACCTCCTCCATCATCATGGGATCCTCCATAGGATGCTCTACACCACTTGCATGTCTCTGCCATCCCCTCCATAGATGCACTAGATGCGCCACCTAACCGTTGCCTCGATCATCGAAGAGGTACCTCCATATCATCTCCCACCACTCCCTATGGCCTAGATTAGGTACCTCTCACTACTCACCCCTTTGACATAGGAACCCCACTATTTGGTTGTACCCACTGATCAATCACTCCCCTACCTACCTCCCAACTTTGATTCACCCACCAAGCATCATACTTTGGTGTCATACTCATATCCTCCACATCTAGAATGATCATCGATGTATCTCTCTCACTAGTCCAAGGTAGTACTACAGGATGACTCCCTCTATCACCTCCTCGTATATAAATATTTATAGGTACATTTATAACATCCTATCATAAATCAAATTGTCGCATCACCCTACTGAACTAGAAGAACTTTGCCTGGCGAGTATACCATCCCACTATCCGTCACCCCTAGAGGATAGCTCCCAACTGCTCCTCATCACTCTCCAATACTATCCCATATTGCCAGGACCTCCAACAAGTATTCTTAACCTCTAACTCCCTAAAATTCACCCTCCAAAATAAAGGATCGCCCTCATGCGACCTCTTCACCCCCTTATCCTCATTTGTCCTCCATATTAGTGCATACAACAAGTGAGACTTTCCCCCCACATGAGCATTATAGGAAAACAATGATAGTCACTCTAGCGCTATATGCTCTCATGCCCACACCTATAGTAAAGAAGTCCAACTCAATCTCTTCCACCTCGTGCGCACTACATCGTGCAACTCCCTATACACCTGGGCCAACAATGCAGATGCCTACGTAATCACAACCTCATGCTCTACCATGTTGCACACCACATCCAACATATTCCAGGTAAACAATAACCTAAAAGTATCTGGTAGCGCATATGTAGAGATCATAAGCATCGTCGCACACTGGCGATTAGACAACATACTCTGACACCAAAGATACTCATAATCCATCTTCTTGATATATACTTCCCTCCACTATGCACCAAATTCATGCTCCATCACCACCTCCTACTTATTATCTACAACTGCCCTCACTAGAACACCCTCAATGGGTAACTTATAGATCCTATACATGTCTTCCAAGGTGATTATCATCTCACCCATCGAAAAGTGGAAGGTATTTATATTCAGATATATTTCACATAATTTTGATATGTACGCTCTATTAGCATGTATGCTTATGCACTCCCAAACTCCTCTCAACCATACTACATCCAACCACTTTTGATCTGCCTCACTCTTCATAACCTCCTCCAATTCGGCCTTCATCATCCGCACACGATGTCATGGCTCAATATTCTTCACCTGTTTCATCCACAAACACCACAACAAATTTCATGTTAGTTCCACACACAAACTAAAATTCCATTCATTTTAGTTAATACAATTTCAATCAAATACTTGTCACACACATCATCATTACGGTATATCACATACTAAAAATAAAATACTAATAAACAACAACAAAACACACTTTGGGAAACCATTCACCCCCCTTTCAGGACAAACATCACAAAACATACAAAAATCAATTCACTTAAGCACATTTAACACCCACAAAATCATTCATTTAATTTATCACATATTTCAAGACATTAAATCATGTACAATTCATACAACACAAAAAACAAAAACACAATCATATTTTTGGATACCCATTTTTCCATTTCATGGTAAAAGTCCAAACAGATTTAACAAACAATGCATAGTTGAATCCCAACAACCAATTTCATGTTCACCCACATACAAATCGTGGCACGAATTAAAAAAACACATCAAATTCCACAACACACAAAAACAAATTATATTTTTGGATACTCATTTCTCCTCTTTACGGTGAAAGTTTCAACAGATTTCAAAAATAACACACCAATAATCATGAACGTCGAAGTCAAGTTCAACCAACTTAATTCAATTAACACATCAACATCACACACTAAACGAGAGCAAAAAAAACACAATCACACGTTTGGATACCCATTTCCCACTTTTAAGGATAAAATTCAAACACATTGTAAAAACAATACCCTGTTTACCCCCAACAAGCAAAGTCAACTCACTCAACTACACTACCCGCAAATTGGTCAAACTAATGCAAAAATTGGTCAAACCTAACATCTGATTACACATTTAGATACCCATTTGGCTTGTTTAACACTTTGTGTTTCAATTTTCATTAAATATTACATGCATTTCAAAAATGACATAAAAACCTCCCCTCCCTCATTTCATGCATTTCTAGAAACAACAAAATTCAACAAAATCAAGTAGCAAGCACTTATCGATGTATCCCCACATTGGCTACCAGCATCAGTTTGTCCCCTCACCATATCTACATCCAATTTCCCAAACTGCAAGTTCCCTGTGTCACCAAATGTCGCTCACTCCTTGCTCTCCAACTCACGAGCCACGAAAATGATCCACACGTGCATCAAAACGCATAAATACTCCTAAAAACCCTAATTCGTAGGTCACCCTACGAATTAGGTCCAATTTGTAGGTCACCCTATGAATTCATGTCTAATTCGCCCCCACCCTATGAATTGAAACTCTTGACTCTAAAATCACCAAACTTTCACTCCAACACCTAGGTCACCTTTCCCTCTTCCTATCCATCTAACTTTTCATCCCTGTTATCATTCATTTTCATCTATGAATTGCATCATCATCATATCACCACACTCCATTCACATCATTGCTAATTCCTCGTTTGAGGGGCTATTCATATCCAAAATCTACTTTGCAAACAACCAAACAATCAAACATCCAAATAATGGATATCACATTTGTCTACAAAATTGTTTTATAAATATTATATTAAGATAATAATAATCCAAATCCCAATTAGATATTTGTTAAGTCATGAGAGCCATGCACAATATTGAATATGTCATCCTTTCATTCGTGTATATCAGTCCTGACCACATACTGAACGATACATTTGAATAATGCATGCCACTCAGCTCAAATGGTTTGACAAGTCTCACCATGCACTCATGAATCAATCAAAAGAAAAAAATTGAATAGGCATTTGTTCTATTCGTGTTTGGATCATCTTGTATTGGTTACAAAATAAAAGAAATCATAAGTTGTCCTCACAAGCAATCAGTACAATATTGCAAAATATTATGTAAAATCAACAAATCATCACATTGCATCCACAGTCATCCATGTGCATTCATCATCCGCATTTTGCATTTTCCTTCTTCTTTTTATTCCTTCTCTTTTATTGGCTATCGATTAATGTTGTATGGTCACACTTTGAGTAGCTACATTCCTTTGATTCTATCCCATTCTTTAATTTATTCTTCTTTCCCCTTCTATTCTCTTGGCTTTCAATCATTGTTGTATGGTCACGCTTCGAGCAGCTACATACCTTTGATTAAATTATGTTATTTTCTTTCTTCTTATTCTCCCTTTTATTCTTTTGGATTTCAATCATTGTTGTATGGTAACACTTCAAGCAGCTACATACCTTTTATTAGAGCCCATTATTTTATTTCTTCTTCTTCTCCCTTCTCTTCTCTTGGCTTTCAATCATTATTGTATGGTCACGCTTCGAGTGGCTACATACATTTGATTGAATTCCATTATTTTCTTTCTTCTTCTTCCCCCTTCTCTCCTCTTGGATTTCAATCATTGTTGTATGGTCACACTTAGAGAGGCTACATGCCTTTGATTAGATCTCATTATTTTATTTCTTCTGCTTCCCCCTTCTTTTCTCTTGGCTTTCAATCATTGTTGTATGGTCACACTTTGAACGGCTACATAACTTTGACTGAATTCCATTCTTTTATTTATTCTTCTTCTTCCTCCTTATCTTATCTTGGCTTTCAATCGTTGTTGTATGGTCACACATAGAGCAACTACATACCTTTTATTGAAATTCCATTCTTTCATTTCTTCCCTTCTTCTTCTTTTCCTCTTTTCTCCTTCGGTTCACACACATTCCACTTCCTTCTCACATCATATTTTTACACTAAACTATGTTCCACACAAGCATAGTACAAAAATAGGTAAATGTAGACACCCAAAAGTTACCCATTTTTGCTTCTAGGTATTTGTAGGCCATCACAGACCACTTTAACCATTTGTAGACTACCTTGGTCAATTATAAACTCAAAAACTATAAAATCTAGGTAAATTACATCTAGGATGCTTCATACCCACTTGGAATCCATATACTACCCCCCCAAGGTAACTTAAGCCCTTTCCTACACCTAATTAGGACCCCATGGGACCATTCCCCCACTAAAAATCATGATTAGCCTAATTAACATTCTATGTCATCATTGACTTTTATTAAATGCACTTTTTACCTTAAGTGAGTTTAATTATGGTTCTAAACCAAAATTAGCCCTAAGCACACTCCCACACATGTGTGCACCATGAGAAATAATCCTGGACATATCCAGGGAATTCACTCACTTATTTTTGGGAATAAGCACGACAAAGGTAGCATTTAGGGCCCTTATTATCTATTTGTTCTTTTGGGACTCATGGACCACCTCCAAAAGATTAAACTTGATTAACTCCCAAAACTCCTAACAAAACTCAATAGAGAATCCATCCAGGCCTAGGGCTTTCCATTTTTCATCTTGAAGATAAAATTTTCCAATTCCTAAAGGGAATTTGGACCCATCAAATGCTCATTCATTTCTCTAGAAACAATCGAGGGAATACAATTTAGAATAAGCTTTTTAGCCTCTTCATATGAGAGGGAGTCCTCCTTAAAGAGAGGAAAAATACCTCCTAGTCTCTTCTGAAATATCCCTTAAAGAAGAGAGAAGGGCACCCTGAGAATTCACAAGACAGGAAATCAGGTTACCATTATGATGAGTATTAACTGAGTTAAAAAAGAAGATCATGTTCCTATCCCCTTCCTGAAGCTAATCCACTCCAGCTTTCTGTTTCCAAAAAAATTCTCCCCTTAGCTTCCATTCAACGAGGTCTTTCGCAACCTCAGATTCCTTAATGAGAAGCTCCTCTATGAGTCCATGATATTTGATCTTCCTTGAAGCTTATTCCATCTTCCTAAGAGTCACCAACTTATCCAAGGAAAGTTTCCAAAAATTTAGACTATTCTACCTCTTCATTTTATACTTAACGAATTGCAGTCACTTCATAAATAAATGCATAGCGATGCTATGAGAAGGTTTGTCATTGGTCCACCAACCTCACATGAAATCATGAATGTTAGGATTCCAAAGCCATATAAGCTGAAACTTAAAATAATGATTCTTCTTTAGCCCAAACTCAAGAGAAGAGAGTTTGATAGGCCAATGATCAGATCCCATATCCTCTATAATCGCAGAACTAGCACTTATGTTATTACCAATCCAAAAACTAAAGATCAAAAACCTATCTAGTCTTTTTGAGATGGAATATTCCCCACATATTCTATTATGCCAGGTAAATATCCCATTATCCGACTTGATGTCAACCAAGTTCAAGTCCCGAATATGAGCTTTGAAGACAGAAGAAAAAGGTTCGAGACAATCAACCCGACCATGTTTCTCCTCCAAACAAGTGATAGAGTTGAAATATCTAACCAAAATCCATGGGTACAAGGCAGCCAAATTTCTCACAAAGCCAATGTGCTCCCACAAATTCACTTTACCATTGTAATCTATAGAAGCATACACATTTATAAGTAGGATGGTTTCACTAGATTCATTATCATACCCGATCATCAAAATAGACCATCTACTGGAAATCCAAGTAAGAGGAGAGATCTTAATCGGATCCCATAAACAAGCAATGCCACTAGCATATCCACATGCACCAATACACTGGAATTGACCCCTTCTCCATAACTTGGGAGAAATATTGAACATACTATCAGTAGCCAATTTAGTCTCCTAAATAAACACCACATCCGGAGAATGAATACAAACCAAATCATGAATAACTTTTTGTTTGGGGATGTTGTTCAACCCCCTTACATTTTATGAAAGTGATGGGGACACAGGAAATCAACAATCGAAAATCAAATTACAATACTAGCCCGCAAGCGTAGTTTTTTTTTCCTAGACAAGCTGCCTCACTTTCAGCGATCTACTTGCGCTCCCAAGAAGAATACATCCTCTCTCTCTCTCTCAAAACTCGGCTCTCCCCTCCTCTCTTGACTGTAACCTTCACCTCTTATCCTAACTGGCAACTACCACCAGGTCAGCCGCAAAAACACGCATTGATGAGCCGTTTGAACATCTCTAACATCTGGGCACAGCAGTCGAGTGGCCGCCATGCTCAGTAAAATTATCGAGCAAGAAATCATGCATTGATGAGGCCTTTGACCGCCTCGAGAAACATCGTTTGGGAATGCGTGCCTTTTCGGGTCGTGAATCAACAGTATGTCGCGATATCACAACATGTCCCGATATCACGATATTTTTCTTCCTTGTTGTCTTTCTCTCCTTCGGGTCATGATATCGTGACATTTTTCTTCCTCATTGCCTTTTCTCTTCGTTGGGTCGCGATATCGCGACATATTTTGCTTTCGGCTCTTCTTTCTCCCTTTCGGTTGTGAAGTCGCGACATGTCACGATATCGTGACATCCTTTTTTTTTGCTTCCTTCTCGCCTCTTTGGGTCGTGAAATCGCGACATGTCATGATATCGCGACATCTTTGCGTTCTGCTTTCTCTTTGCTTCTTGGGTCGTGATATCACAACATTTTTGCTCTCTTCCCTCTCTCTCTATTTTGGGTTGTGAAATTGCGACATGTCGTGATATCATGACAGCTTTGCCTTTTTGCTTTCTCCCTTTTCTTTGGGTCGCAAAAACGCAACATGTTAGGATATCATGACAGTTTCCTTCCTTGCCTCCTTTCTGCTTCTTTGGTCGTGATTTCGTGACATGTCACGAAATCATGACATTTTCTCCTCCGTCCCTTCCTATTTTCTTTCGGTCGCGATTTCACGACATGTCGTGAAATCATGACATTTTCTCCTCTAGCCCTTCCTGTTTTCTTTCGGTCACGATTTTGTGACATATCGCGAAATCGTGACATTTTCTCCTCTGGCCCTTCCTGTTTTCTTTCGGTCGCGATTTCACGACATGTCGCAAAATCGCAACATTTTCTCCTCTGGTCCTTCTTGTGTTCTTTCGGTCATGATATCGCGACATGTCACGATTTCGTGACATTTTTCTTCGGATGCCCTCTCTCTCGGGTTTCGGTCACGATTTTGCGACATGTTGCAAAATCATGACATTTTTTGCAGACGCCTTCTATCTCCTGGTTCGGTCGCGATTTCACGACATGTTGTGAAATCGTGACACTTTTTGTGAATGCCTTCTCTCTCCTGCTTTGATCGCGATTTCGCGACATATCGTGAAATCATGACATTTTTTGTAGACGCCTTCTGTCTCCTGGTTCGGTCGCGATTTTGTGACATGTCACAAAATCGTGACATTTTTTGCAAACGCCTTCTCTCTCATGCTTCGGTCACGATTTCGTGACATGTCATGAAATCGCAACATTTTCTATGGAGCACCTTCTCTCTCCTTCCTAAGACACGAAAACGTGACATGTCGTGATATCGCAACACTTTTCCTCCTTTGTGCTTTCTCTCGTCCTTTGGTCATGATAATGCGACATGTCGTGATATCACGACACTTTTCTCTCTTGCGCCTCCTCTTGTCTTCTGGTCGTAAAAATGTGACATGTCACGATATCGCGACAATTTTCGTCTTGCCAACATGTCGCGATATCGCGACATTTTTCTTCTTGCGGCATTTTGCTTTCCCTTGGATGCTCCTACATCATACAATCGGGGTGGATTGAGAAGTGACCTTCACTTCTGTACTGTTCTATCACCTTATTTTTAACTAGGGCTGTACAAGCTCTCCAAGCTTCAGCAAAATCTAGGTCTACAGGATACAAATCCTTAAGTTCTTCAAACCTCACAACTTCCACTCTTATTGTTGTCAACAACCTCTTTTCATCCATCCCCTTTAGTGGCTTTAGTTTATGGCACACTCCTTCGTTTGTTAGGGAATAAGTGTTGGCATGTCCATCATGGACTACACAGTGATCAAACTGCCATGGTCTTCCTAACAGCATATGGCAAGCATCCATAGGCAAAACATCACACAGGACCTCATCTTGGTATCTCCCAATATTGAACTTGACTAGGGACTACTCACTGACCAATGCCCTATGGTTCTTCTGCAACCACACAATCCAGTATGGATGCAGGGGTCTCCTCCTCTCTAGCTGTAACTTAGTCACCATTTCTTCAGAGACCAAGTTATCAGTACTCCCATTATCTATAATAACATTATAGACCTTACCTAAACATTTGCACCTTGTGCGAAACAGGCTCCTCCTCTGGTCTGACCCTTTCTCCTCACTCAACAGGGTCCTCCTTGTGACCATAACTTCTCCTCTCTCTGCCTCCTCAAAATGTTTTGATTCAGCACCTTCATCTGCTGCAGCAGCTCTAGCAGGACCCTCAGGTCTCTTATTCGTCCCTTCTTGATGTTGTGGACACTCGTATGCTCGATGTCCTTCTTCGCCACAGTGGAAACAGGTTCCATGAAATCCTCCTCTTCCATATCTACCTCTTCCTCTTTGGTAGTTGTCCTGACCACGGGATTTGTAATCATTATCTCCCTTCTGATCCTGACTGCTGCTAGCTTCTTCTTTCTTCTCATCTCGTCCTCCATCTATTCTTCCACCAGTTCTTTCTCCATGACCTCTTCCTCTTTATTTACCCTCAAACCTTCTGTTCAACTTCTCTTCAAACTTCAGAGCAAACTGGTAAGCATCCTCAATGGTGCTAATCCTAACCAGACTCAACTCTTATTGAATACTGGTTCTCAACCCATTGATGTAATGGGCCACCTTCTCCTTGTTAGCCTCTGAATGGCCAGTTCTGATAGAGATCTTATAGAACTCCTCTGTGTATTCTTTGACAGTTTTGCTTGACTGTCTCAAACTCTGCATTTTCCTTAGCAGATCCAATTCATAATCTGCAAGAATAAATCGTCTCTTCAACTTATCTATCATTCTATCCCATCTGGTTATTCTCTCCTTTCCTCTTCTATTTCTTTTTAGCTGTACTCCCTTCCACCAGATGCTGGCATGACCCTTCAGTTTGGTCTTAGCAAATCTGACCCAATAAGGATCTTCGATCTCCTCATACTCAAAGTATTCCTCTAGGTCATTGATCCAGTCAATCAACTCCTCTGGATCTAGATTTCCAGAGTACACAAATACCTCTATCTTTGGTTTCTTTTCAATCTGGGAGATGGCTCTGTATAACCTGGCTTGTGCAGGATCTACAACCTCTTCTTCTTCCTCAAACTAGTCCTCTTCTCCATCTACTTCATCTTCACTTCCTTCTTCTCCTCTGGGTTCAAGCCCTCTATGCAACTCCTCTTGCAGGGCCTGAAATTGCCTTCGCAAAGCTCTAAAATCTTCTGCTGGCACCATGTTTCTTCCACCACCATGATTTCTTCGTGGAGGAATTCTGCTTCACTCTCTTCTCACAACCCTTCCACAGATCCTAGTGTAAACTACCTCACATCCGGTGATCTGTTTACACACTTAGAAACTCTCGCTCTGATACCACTTGATGGGGACATAGGAAATCAACAACCGAAAATCAAATTACAATACTAGCCCATAGGCATAGTTTTCTTTTCTTGGACAAGCTGCCTCACTTTCGATGATCTGCTTGCGCTCCCAGGAAGAATACATCCTCTCTCTCTCAAAACTTGGCTCCCCCCTCCTCTCCTGACTGTAACCTTCACCTCTTTTATCCTAATCGACAACTGCCACTAGGTCAGCTATGGAAACACGCATTGATGAGCCGTCTGAACATCTCTGGCCTCTGGGAACAGCAGTCGAGTGGCCGCCATGCTCAACAAACTTATCGGGCAATAAATCATGCCTTGATGAGGCCTTTGACCACCTCGGGAAACACCATCTGGGAACGCATGCCTTTTTGGGTCGTGAACCAGCAATATGTCGCGATATCGTGACATTTTTCTTCCTCGTTGCATTTCTCTCCTTCGAGTCGCAAGATCGTGACATGTCGCGATATCGCAACATTTTTCTTCCTCGTTGCATTTTCTCTTCGTTGGGTCGCGATATTGCGACATCTTTCCCTTTCGACTCTTCTTTCTCCCTTTTGGTCGCGAAGTCGTGACATTTCGCGAATCATGACATCCTTTCTTTCTGCTTCCTTCTCGCCTCTTCGGGTCGCGAAATCGCGACATTTCGCGATATCGCAACATCTTTATGCTTTGCTTTCTCTTTGCTTCTCGGGTCGTGAAATCGCAACATGTCACGATATCACGACATTTTGGCTCTCTGTCCTCTCTCTCTGTTTTAAGTCGTGAAATCGCGACATGTCGCGATATCGCGATAGCTTTGCCTTCCGCTTTCACCCTCTGCTTTGGGTCACGAAAATGCGACATGTCGCAATATCGCGACAGTTTCCTTCCTTGCCTCCTTTCTACTTCTTTGATCGACATTTTCTCCTTTGTCCCTTCTTGTTTTCTTTCGATTGCGATTTTGTGAGATGTCACGAAATCACGACATTTTCTCCTCTAGACATTCCTATTTTTTTTCGGTCACGATTTCGTGACATGTCACAAAATCATGACATTTTCTCCTTTGGCCCTTCCTGTTTTCTTTCGGTCGCGATTTCGCGACATGTCACGAAATCGTGACATTTTCTCCTTTGGCCCTTCCTATCTTCTTTCAATCGTGATTTTGCGACATTTTTCTTCAGATGCCCTCTCTCTCTTTGGTTTCGATCGTGATTTTGTGACATGTCGCGAAATCATGACATTTTTTGCGAATGCCTTCTGTCTCCTGGTTTGGTTGCGATTTTACGACATGTCGCAAAATTGTGACACTTTCTACGAATGCCTTCTCTCTCTTGCTTCGGTTGCGATTTCACGACATGTCATGAAATCGTGACATTTTATACGGACGCCTTCTGTCTCCTGGTTTGGTCACGATTTTGTGACATGTAGTGAAATCGTGACATTTTCTGCGAATGCCTTCTCTCTCCTGCTTTGATCATGATTTCGTGACATGTCATGAAATCGTGACATTTTCTGTGGATGCCTTCTGTCTCCTGGTTCGGTTGTGATTTCGCGACATGTCATGAAATCGTGACATTTTCTATGAACGCCTTCTCTCTCCTGCTTTGATCGTGATTTCATGACATGTCGTGAAATCGTGATATTTTTTGCTCTGCGCCTTCTCTCTCCTTCTTGAGTCGCAAAAACATGACATGTCGCGATATCACGACACTTTTCCTCCTTTGCGCTTTCTCTCGTCCTTTGGTTGCGATAATGCGACATGTCGCGATATCGCGACACATTTCTCTCTTGCGCCTCCTCTTGTCTTCTAGTCACGAAAATGCGACATGTCGCGATATCGCGACAATTTTCTTCTTGCCGACATGTCATGATATCGCGACATTTTTCTTCTCCTTGCGGCATTTTGCTTTCCCTTGGATGCTCCTGCATTAGAAAGGATAATCATTTTTGGGAGTTAGGAAAATGGGATTCCAATGTTCTCACCAAGCCTGACTCCACCAAAGTCTCCCTCATTAACTTAATTTTATCCTAGTATTTCTTTCGATCCACCTTCATATTTTTATTCGAAGCCTCTTTTTTTATTGTTTTCTGCTGCAATCCCAACACCGTAGGAGTTTTGCAGTCCAAGGATGACTGCATCAGTATCTAAGTAGAAGATAGCATAACTAAATCTATACCACTTTCCAAAACAGTTTTCCCATTAGGGCTAGAGCCATCCATATCACCTGTACTCAAAACTAAATCCCTGTGTTCTTCATTTAAACCCCCTAGATCTGATTCCTTAGGTTCCACCTCAAGAAGAGACGTATGATTAGGCCCTGTTATATCTACATCAGGTAGCAATGTTTCAAGTATCTTTGTGCATTGATCAAGATCATCTACTATCTCAAAATGGTTGAGCTGAGCATCTGGCTGGATATCCTTAAGGTCTATTTTTTCCCTTCTTCCTTTGTTTCTAGGTTTTATAGGAACAAAGACTTACTTATCCCTATCCCCTTCCTTTATTGGGCCTTTTTCTTTGTCCAAATTTTGTACAATTTGAGAGCGCCTAGGATATGAAGCCATGGGTGGGACAAACTTAGAGCATTTTCTTTGTAGGTGGTAATATTCATGACAAATCTAGGAATGAAATGGAAGAGCTTCATAGTCAAGTTGTTGAACTCATGTAGTCGATCCAAACTATATTTCAATAAAATTTGAAATAGGATTGTTTAAATCAATTTCGACATAGATACGGGTAACATAGATTACCTTTTTATCCATCTTCTGTTGTGATGTTCCAACCAATTTCTCAAGAAGAAGGGCAATCATATGCAATAGGTTGTTTCTCAAGAATTCCAATGAGAGCCATGGGAGTCAAACCCACACTGGAACCCATGATGACCACTCCTCTAACGGGTTGAAACTCACATGCTAGGGTTTAAGAAAGAGTTCCACTTGGTTACAAAAATTAGGACCCCCTTCAAATTCTTTGTTATGATATGCAAGACAAGATAAAACCACCATAAAATAGCTATTCGCACTCAACATCACCTCCACATCACCTTCAGGGTTTCAAGTCTTCCTAACCCAAACCTCCACAAAGGGAAGAGAAATTTGGATACCCATAAATTTACCAATAAGTGAATGCTTTGTTAAATTACTCCACATATTCCATCACCGAGTCTGGTTGAACCACTAGAACCAACCTGGCTTCACATCATTCCAAACATCCATTGTTCTTTAACAAGTGATTCCTGATATGTAATGGGAAATCCTATTCCTTCCAATCATTTTTAGATGAAAATTTTTTAGTAATCCTATTCCTTCCAACATTTTTAGATGAAAAATTTTAGTAGCATTCACGCTCTGTGATGGGTTCGATGCCATCACAACATTCCTCCGATTGTTTAGACCTCCTCCAGAAACTTCTGCCATATCCTCTATTTTTTTTTTCTTTGACTCTGCTAGGGTTTCTTTTGAATATCTTTAGTGTCGAAACTCATACCATTTCCACTTTGGTCTCCTTAACTCAAGATATTATTCTCATGACACTCGAATCCAAGCTGATCATCTTGATATATAACACCCAAGCATATTTTTGGAATCCTTACTAAAAATAGTAACTCCTAAAACCACACCTCTATTTTTAGTAATTCAGTAAAAAAGGTTCAAGGCTATCCCAAATGGCAAGTGGCACCCTTGGAAATAAAAAAGAGGTAGAGAAAAACACTACTATAGCCTTGGAGACCCTACTAAGTGCTATTACTGGCTTGCAAAGTACAAGTTAGCACTTGATGATAGAATTTCAAACTTTCAAAACTAAACAAGAGACCTATAGAATTTGCCTAGAAGAAAATCTTGCATAAGTTGAGTCTAGATTGCAAGGTGTTACAAGCACGTCTGAGTATCATATAGAACACTCACATTTTGACCAAGGTCAAGGAAAGGGAACATATGACTCTCACATTCGCTTTGATCGTGATACTACCTTTAAGATGCTGGAACTAGGCTTTCCTAAGTTCAATGGGAAGGATGTGGATGGGTGGTTATGTCATGTTGATCAATTATTTAGACTCTACAAAATCCCCATGTATCATCAAGTTCAAATGGATTCTTTAAAATTAGAATTTGAAGCCTTACAATGGTACCAATGGTTGCATAAAACTCTCCATGATCCTTCTTGAGTAGACTTTGAGTCTCAATTACTCACTCACTTTGACCCTAGTGAGTATTATGATTCTACAGGACAATTGATAAAGTTGAGATAAAATTTTATAGTTCGAGATTACCAAAAATAATCTGAGAGATTGGCCAACAAAACTACAAGTATGAATGAAGAGTTATTTATAATTTATTTTGTTAACTAGTTAAGGGAGGATCTCCAAGTCGAGGTCATGATGTTTAAACCACAATCCATGATGCAGACTATCAAGTTGGTTCATTTGACCTAGTCCAAATTTTTAGCTTAGAGGCGGATATCTAAATTTCCACAAGATAAACCCTCTTTTTCTCCTAGATTCTAAAATCAGAATGAAAAAAGACCTATTGCACCCAAACATCTCACCACTACCAAAATGGATGCACGATGCACCCAAGGATTGTGCTACAATTGTGATGAAAATTTTTATCACGGGCATAGGTGCACGCAAAAGAAGTTGTTCCTCATCGATGTTGATGATCTTGACATCAATGACCATAATGATGATGATACTGAATTAGTAGAGGAACCACCCAAATTGGAGGAAGAAAACCAGGATGAACCATAGGCCAAAATGTTTATTCATGCTCTTGTTGGTATTACTACTCCCCAAACCATGAAAGTTGTAGGTTATTTCAAGGGCCTGCATCTTACCATCTTGATTGATTATGGTAGTACACAATTTTATTGATCCCCGTATTTTTAAGAAAGAAAATTGTTATGTACATACATGTAATTCCTTTGAGGTTATGGTAGCAAATGGTGGGACCTTACCTTGCAAACGTAAATGTCGTAATGGTAAGGTCAATATTGGGGATTGAGCTCAAACAAGACATGTTTGCAATTCAACTAGGGGATGTGATATCATATTGGAAGATCAATGTTTGGGCACATTGGGAGTCATCTCATGGCACTTTGTCAAGCTTTGGATATGATTTTCACAGAATGGACAGTCCTACACTCTCCATGGCTTAAAAGTAGGGCCTTCACAGATTATTACTTCCATCTGAATGGAGAAGTTGTTAAAAAAATCATCTCGGGGTGTCATATATTAGATTTTTGTGATCCAACCTCATCCTTCATAGGAGGATTCTATTCCTAAATATTTGCAGCTTATTTTGACCAAGCACAATTCTGTTTTTGTTGAGCCATAAAAATTACCGCCTCACCGCTCTCATGACCATGCTATTCCCTTGATACATGGTAATGCACCACCTAACATTATACCGTACTAGTATCCTCATTCTCTTAAGTTAGAAATCAAGAAGTTAGTACATAAATTGTTAATATATGGTGTCATTCGGCCAAGCAATAGTCCTTACTCTTATCCAGTTTTACTGGTGCACAAGAAAGATGGGTCCTAGAAATTGTATATCGATTACTGAGAGATCAATAAAATCACCATCAAGGATAAGTTTCTTATTCTTATGGTGGATGAATTAATGGATAAACTTCATGGGACTATATTTTTCCAAACTTAACCTTCACTCGGGGTACCATCAAATATAGCTCAAGGATGAGGATATTCCCAAGACTGCTTTTCATACTCATGAAGGTCACTATGAGTTTTTGGTAATGTCATTAGGCTTGACTAATGCCCATTCCACTTTCTAAAGCCTCATGAACAACATTTTTTATCCATTCCTTCAAAATTTCATCCTAGTCTTCTTTAATGACATTCTAGTGTATAGTCACTTATGGGAAGAGCATCTTATTCATGTGAATCAAACTCTCCAATTGTTGGCACAACATCAACTCTATGCTAAGTATTCCAAGTTTTCTTTTGGGTTGAAAGAAGTGGAATATTTGGGATACATTGTCATTAGAGAGGGCATTAAAGTTTACCCCAAGAAGATCCAAGCGGTTCAAGAATGACCGAAACCTTACACTCTCAAATATCTTAGGGGAATTTTAGGACTTACAGGTTAATACTGTAAATTTTTTTGTAACTATGGTAAAATTTCCACAACTCTCACTTCCATTTTAAAGAAGGAATATTTTACTTGGACGAGACCCGTTGAATAGGCTTTCCTAGAATTAAAGCATGCTATGACCACTATTCCTGTTTTAGCCGTATCAAATTTCTCTAAACCATTTTTTATTGAAAGATATTCTTTAGGTCGTGGTATTGGTGCAGTGTTGATGCAAGAAGGGAGACCCTTGACCTTCACTATTAAATCTCTCTCTAGACGTAATTTGGGAAAATCCACTTATACCAAGGTTATGATGGTGATTTTGTATGCAGTAATCCATTGGCAATCGTATCTCATTGGGCATCATTTATCCCTTAAAATAGATCATCAGAGTCTCAAATACTTTTTGGAGCAATGGGTTGCCACCCCTGAGCAACAAAAATGGATCTCTAAACTCATGGGCTATGATTATGATATCACCTATAATATGGGTAAGAAGAATGTTGTGGTTGATGCTCTCTCTCACCAATTTGAGGCACTCAGTATGTTGTGTGCCATTTCATTTCCGGTTCTCCACTAGATCTATTCCTTACGTTAAGAGGTACTTCAAGATTTTGAATTGTAGACTTTGGTTGCTTCCCTACACACTAAACCTACTTCATGTTTAGGCTACACTTGGGATGGATAGGATTTGTGTTACCACAAATGCCTTGTTATTCTCCACAAGTCCCACTATGGGAAATTCTCATGATAGAATTACATGTTGCCCCATATATCAGTCATTCAAGATTTCTCAAAACAGATGAATGACATACGCACATTTTTTTGGAAGGGTATGAAAAAGGATATTCAGGATTTTATGGTAACTTGTGATACCTATAAATGGATGAAAAGTGAAACGATGGGTTGTCTAGGCACTCTTCAACCCTTGCCCATTCTTGACCTGGTTTGGATGGATATTTCTATGGATTTTATTGAAGGATTACCTATATTCAGAGGCAAATATATTAGCTTTGTGGTAGAGGATTGTCTTTTGAAATATGCTCACTTTTGTTCCCTATCCAATCCTTAAACAACATCCACTATTACCCAAATTTTCCTTGATTCTATATTTCATCTTCATGGTCTACCCTCCTCCACCGTGTTCGATCATGACCCAACCTTTACTAATCACTTTTGGCAAGAATTGTTTAAGTTGTAGGAAACTCAGCTCAAAATGAGTTCAGCTTATCATCTACAAATGGATGGCCACACAGAGATTTTATCAATAAATGTTTAGAAATCTACCTTTGTTGATTTACCTATGATCATCCTATGCACTGGTAAAAATGGCTTCCTTTGGCCGAGTGATGGTACAACACTTCCTATCACACAACAACCACGGTTACCCCTTTTGAGGTAGTTTAAGGGTGCCCTCCACACATGCTTTCCTCCTACATTCTAGGTAGATCCAAGGTCCATATAGTCGATACTACTATCATTCAATGTGTTGATGTCCTCTGTCAAATCAAGATGAATTTGTATGTGATCCAAAATTGGATGCGCCAATAGACTAACCAACACCGTTTTGATTGTAGTTGTGATGTGGGTGATATGGTTTTCCTTCACTTGCAATCGTACAAAAAGTTGATCCTCCAGCTTTGTAGATGCTAAAAACTTACTGTAAAATACTATGGACCCTACCAAGTGTTACAGTGGATTGGTGCCACAACCTACAAATTAGCCCTTCCACCTACATCCAAGCTTCATCCTATTTTTTATGTTTCGTCTCTCAAAAAGGTGGTGGGCAATTAGGTGCATGTTCAATCTACACTTCCAGAGTTAGATGAATAAGGTTATATCTTGCTTGAACCCAAACAATTATTGATTGTTAGAATCATACTCTTTGCAACCACACAATTATTGAAGTCCTTATTCAGTGGTATGGGCTTCAGCCAGAATATTCTACATGGGAGTCACTCCATCAGACCCAACACTAGTTTCATCACCTTTAGCTTTGAAGACAAATTTTTGAAGGGGAAAGAATTTTTAGGATCCTATCCTAACGTTATTTTGTAATTCTCATTATTATATAATGAACCACTTCCAACGTGGAGGGATTCTATTATAGTGTTATTTTGTAATACCTTGTAATGCATGTGGCAAGTAAGGCATCTAGCCAAGTGGTGCCATCGCATGTAACTATTATCAAGATTGTAACTGATGTTTGGTAGAATATTCTATCTCGAGTGGCATTTTGCATGTAAGCCAACTCTTGAGCGTAGATTTCTCTTTAAAAGGCATGAAGCCATGTATAGATATATATTTTTGCAAGTTAATGAAATATTGAAGGAGGTTTCCCCCTTGAAGAGGCTTGTTATTCTAAGTTATTTGTGATATTGTTTCAATTGTGCAATTATTTTATGCATAGAGTTATTCTATTATTACATGTATTTCAGTTAATTTTTAGTATTTTTTGTGTGTGAGATTTATTTTAATATTAGGTTCCTTACATGGAGCTACAATTTTTTAAATTCAAGATAGCAAATTGGTGAATCAAATCACCAAGAAACCTAGCTACAAAATGAGACCAAAAGGTATGCAATATTGGTGGTATAAAATTTCATAATTTGAACATTCATATTAGCTTATTATTATATCTTTAAAAACACTGCATTTGAGTTTTTATAGTAGCCAAAGGAAATGTCTCAAGTTTATATCTTCAAAGTTGGAGAAGATAGTATTCCCAAGGGATTAAAACCTACAACAAAGAAAGGAGAAGCTAGAAATAATATAAGTAAAGGAAAATATCAAATCCTTACTATATCTTGGAAAGTAAATAAGTCAATAGATTTCAACATAGAATAGAAGTATTATTATATTTTAAAGGCACAGGTTTTGGCATAACATTAGAATATTGGAGTAACCAAAGAAGAAACCACCAAGCATAGAGATGAGGAGGAGTCATTATTGAAGAGTAGCCAACAAGGAGAAGTTATCGTGGAAGAAAATCCACCATTACCAAGTCTTGGAAAAGAGAAGAGGCACCACCATATTGCATAAAAAATGATCGCTTCAAGAAAGCTAGTGTAACTGTTAAAGAAGGATTGAACATATAAAGGGGTAAGTGATAGAAAGGTATGAGCTAGTATCTCTCTAGAGCTATGTACAATAGTTGACAATACATTACAACAAAGGAGCACAAATATTTATTGAAGTTAAGTATCCAAAAGTAGTGCTATTTATGTAGCAAAGTGCCAAGTGAGCCAACTACCAAACAAAGAGGTAAGAGCACCACCAATAGAAATAAATCAATCGATGCCAAGTTGAGTAACTACCAAATAAGTCGAAGAACAACCAAGCCAATGTAGAGGAGCTACCAACATCATTAAAGAAGCTTACCTAGAGCACCACCACCATTCAATTGAGAACATAGTTGAGGAAGAGAATCACCACAAAATGAGCTTTGCTGAAGTTAAGTGAAACATGATCATGGTTGCATAAACTTAATACAAGGCCAGTGAAAGAAGGAAAATGGAGAGCTAATAATAATTTGCATCATTTGTTATAATGCTTACTACATAATGCACAATTAAGGTAATACACTTGAGTAATGACCAACATAATGCATACTTGTTGAAATAGAAGGAAGAGTGCTAGAATTGGTTGAATATTTCTCATTAATGAGCATTACATTGAAATAAAAGGTGTTGAATAATCAAGCAATCATATGGTATGTAAGGTGAAGAGATAAGGTTATTGTTTTTTATTTGGTACGTCAAACATAGAGCATAAAACACCGTGAGAAGAGCTAAATCAAAGTCTAAGCACCAAGGAAGTGAAACCATAATTACAGAGGGGACAAACAAGTCAAGCACAATGAAAACTCAAATGTTACCAATGAGGTAAGAAGTTGTAATGTTCATCGACAAGTGTTGTAGGTGTAAAAGACACTTATCACCCAGGATACAAAGCGCCAACCACCAAGGAGTACTCAAGAACACTAGAAGAAGCATTAAATTGAATGTCAACTATTAAAATAGAAGTTAAGTGTCAATCATCATGTAAGTAACACCTTATACATGCAATAAAGGTATGGGTCAAAGTGCCACTTATGTACACAAAGAACAGAGAAGAGGAGAGAGTGAAGCAAAAAATAATAGTGCACATGGGCTATGACAAAGGAAAGAGAAATATGCAATTTGGAGAGTCAAAGCATTGGATATTGAGCATCAAAGTGCATTGAATGCATCAAAGTGAATGAAGAGCATATTGAGAGCATAGGTTGCAAAATAAAGTAAGCAAGACAAAGCTTTGAAGCACCATATTAAAGGAGGTAAGAAATATTTAGTCTAATTTAAAACCTTTACGAAATATTTAGGAGATACAAGGCATAATATCGAAGTTAAGGTTGATTAATTCATTATATTCAAGGTTTTTTAATAAAAGGAGAAATAAGGTATAGATTTATAGCATTAGAAGAATTATTGAATGCCTTTGATTTTTTTGAAGAAAGAAGTTTCTAGAAAGATCTTGAAATTACCTCATTCAAATTACATAGAAATATTTTACAAATAGTTTAACTTGGAGGAATAAGAATTTCTACTTTGAAAGAGAAATATTAAATTGAAAATAACTATGTTTTCTAAATTTCCAACTAGGGAGTTATAAGGAATTCAACACCAAATTTAAGTTATTGAAATTTAGAAACTATATTATTGAAAATTAAAAGAAGCAAAACATAGAGTTGTTAGAAAGTTGGAAAATTTACTTTTTATATTAGTCTCTTGCTCAAATTAAAGAGATATAAGGAATCCAAATTAAAGATATTGAAAATAGAGAACCTCATCAAAATTGAATTTGTATCAAAATATCTTTAGCTTTCTATTCATAAATAAGGAGAAATAATGTGATTATCTTGAAGAATAAAAGTTGAACATTAGGGTGTAAAAATGTTTTTAAATCAAAGGTAATTGTTGGTCAAAGAATTTGTCTAACGGAAAGGTTTGTGCACCCATAAACCTTGATCAACATTGAAACATCAGGGAGTTCTGAAAACTGTAGCGGTCAATATTCAAAGAAGGCTATTTCCTTGAAGTCCCAGCTAACTATTCCTAAATATGGGGGATAAAGTGTGCTGAAATAAATAAGAGCTAAAGCCAAAACTTATAGTGGTGTATATTAAGAAAAATAAAGAATCATGCAACTAAAAAAACAACTATATAATAGACCAACCAGTTTTACAATCAGTTATAGAACATTGAAATTTAATATACTATATCTTATCAGACCACAAATTCCACAACAGAAATCCATGATTTAGAATAAACCCCATAAACATTCAACATACTAAAATTAGAAAGAAGTGGTCATCCATACATACATATTCTGCAAATGTATTGAACCATAGGCCAAAAAGTAGTTACTTTGTATTAATATGCAATTTTTTCGCTTCTACATATGAATTGTAAATGCCTAGGATCCAATCAATTTTTTTTTTACATCCTTGTATATATAGGTATTTCTACAATCTCATGATTATCAAAACATAATTATCTTAGAAGTCGATTGTTTTTATGTCAAAGTGAGTGTCAGTTGATTGGATTATCTACAAGTATGGTTGCTCCAACTGCCTCATCATGACTTGCTGATTTGACCAAATTTTGTGTTATGCTAAGTAGTGCTAAGACTGTTGCTTGCATCTGGTTTATTACTTTTTACTGATTAATTTTGGTTGAGTCGTCCTATCACCCACATGATTCTACAAGCATAACCACCTTACAAATATTATTTTTATAGGCGATATTTTTCCTACAGGTGTCCTAAGATGATGACAATACCCGTACAGGTGGTCCAATGCTAGATTTGATTGATCTAGTTGCCAAGCTCATGCAATGTGAAGTTATGATATCAACTATCTAGAATCTTGGAGGATTACGAATAGGTACTGGGCCTTTAGTGGTATCAACACTTTTTTATCCTTACCATCCAACAATTTTCAATATCAAGTCAA
Source organism: Wollemia nobilis (assembly GCA_028583015.1). NCBI lineage: Eukaryota > Viridiplantae > Streptophyta > Pinopsida > Araucariales > Araucariaceae > Wollemia > Wollemia nobilis. Next base: position 1,367,585 of record JAQPPZ010015128.1, read on the forward strand.
GGATTGGTTACCCCTTTAGGCATCGACCAAGGAAAACTTTTTTGGGCTTCCAAAATTGAACTTTAGTAGTAGGCTAGAGATTTGGTACCCTCCTAGGATCCAAAAAAGTCTAGATCATCTAATACCTTTCAGATTCTGCATTTATTGGTTTCCAGTATATGGGTAGAGATTTGGCAACCTGCCAGGTCTTGGTCAGGTGTAAGTCTTTCGAAAACATTCAAACTTAACTGTGGCCTCCTCCCATTATAGGTTGGGCATTTGGTTCCTTGTCGAGCTTCGTCCAGGAATAATTCCTTTGGCATTTCTTAGACTGAAACTTTTGAACGACCTCAGGGTGTGATTGTGTGCAAATATTTCAGTCGTTGCCACCTCCTCAATAAAGTCGGACATTAGAGACCTGGTCAGGTCTCGATCAAGGACAAAATTTTTGGCCTCCTCTAGACTTAGTAGAATCACACTCCTTGGTCGATCTGGAACTCTAGGACCATGTTGGGCCCCAGTCAAGTACAAATATTCTGACCGTATTCAAGCTTAGCCAATTTTGAACTGGATGCTCTCATGTTGCACAATTTATTTATCTTTAGAAATTTATTGTCAAAGTGCATGTGGGTGGTGTTGAAAATCACCCATATTCTTAGTGGCTCCCAAGGGATTTTTCTCATAAAATCAAATTGACTATCCATATAGCACATAAAAGTGCTAAAAATAGGAGATAGATCACTAAAGTATTTGCAACTGTGCAGGGAATAATGAACAAAACTACGATGATGGATTGGATAATTGAATCTATATTTAACTTCATAGGTCGTAATTGATAGTGGGACGGAGGTGATGAAACCAAAATTATGCATGAGGACACCTGGGAATGGGACATTTCTAGGAGACTTAGGCTAGGGTCCTTAGGATAAATTATGAAAATAAAATTATAAATGAAAGTATGTACAGAGGTGGAAAAATGGAGGAAGAAAGCAAAATGGAAAATACCTAAAATATGAGATATGCCCACAAAAATGGAACATCATGAGTAAATCTGGCTGTAGCTATAGGTTATTTCAGAACCAATCCAGACACCTTAGGAAATCACCATTCTTTTGCTTATTGTGCTTCCTATTCTTTTTTTTCACAACCTAGCCCAATAAGAAGCTCTTCATTATATCATTCACTAGCCTCCAATACTTTGAGCTCTTCCTCATTATACCTTTTCTAAAGTTGAAGGATACTTATCAATAGTGGCCTAAAATAGGCATATACTTTAAACTGGTTTGTGTGAGTTATCACCTCATCATTGCTTGCAATCTAGGTGGATCCTACAAGTGCTATTGATTTGAATTAGGGTTGTACAAACATTTACATGTATTCTATCTTTAGTACTGACGATCTGATTACAATTTATTACTACTACCTTATTTTTTCATTGTGCCAAATATAAATTTTACATGTGCCCCTCAATATTGCTTTACACTTGTTCCAATTGGCTTCGGAGTCATTATTTCTAATAAGATGTGGTACAACTATAAAAAAAGAACAAAAATCAATATAATACATGGATTTTTCTAATCACCCCTTGGTGATGTATGTTGTTGTGACCCTTCTTCCCGTGGAGGCTCCATATATGGAGTTGCTCCTAATGATTCTTCATTCTACAAAACAACCTTAGATTGCTCGACTATGTGGAGTTGTTAGAACATATTTTCGTAGACATTCAAAGGCAGGTTTGGAATTTCTCTTAGTTCCAAGATGAATTCATTTTGTCTACCAATAGTTATAAGGAGGGTCATTGTACCTCTCATCTAGGTGTTCTACTTTTTACAGGATATGAGATAGCCTATCGAATAGCAAAAAATCTTTCTAAACATCTAGAGGCTTAGATAATGAGTCAGTATCTCTCTGGTCTTTCATCTATATTTCAAATGGTTGGGTGAGTGTTTCTTGCTTATGTCATACCAATTTATCATCCCAAAAGCTTGGTGCACCCAAGGTTTTGAGACCTTGTGCAACAACTCTCATTTCATTGGCCTCTTTTTGGATGATGGTAAAACATTCTCTTACCTTATCAATGAGCTCATTTTCTTGGTAGACTCGGTGTGCCAGAAGCCTCCAATATTCTATATCCTTTTTGGACTAAGCTTTCATAACAGGAACATTGTCAGGATATCTCAACATTTTTTGAGTTTCTATGCCTCCTAAAATTTGGATGTGAGACCCTTCTCTGCCCTTTCTATCTCTTATCTAACTGGTCTAGTAGCAACACTAATTTGTTTAAGCTTCATATAGAAAAGGGAGAATATTGGTAGAAATACTCCTTTTATTTTTACCTAGTAAAATTCCCAAACTTTTCTAAGCCAGTCCTTAGAGATTTCTAAGTCGGATGGCTTATCCATTTCCTATTACAACTCATTTGCTGTGATGGATAAGGCTTCCTCACGTTCTGTTAATTTTATTTTCACCTCAACTAGTGCTACATTTTTCTAATTCTTTTTTTCTTATGTCCTCTTCAACTCATCCTCTAGCTCTTTGATTTGCTTATCTTTCAGTTGCACCTCTTTCTTAGAAGGGCCCTTATCAATGATGCATTTCAATCTGATTATGTCATTTATTAGGGCATCATTATTTATCCTTTCCTTAGTAAGCTTGGACTCCAAGGTATCAATTTTATTCTTAGTAGATGCTATATTTTTGTTTATTTTTCTTGAATGTACTAGCAATGTGTATATTTTTGCATGTCTGGCTCAGGTGGTTTTGATCTTTGATATCGTAGGGATATCCCTTCTATATTCTTCTATATCCCAATATTTCACTCTCATCAAGAAGGTAAACTTCTTGACTTTTGGCTTGGCAAACACCTTGATATTTTCTTCCTTAATGGAATCCACTATATCATAGCCCATAGTGACAACTATTTCCTCCTTTCCTTGCAAATGTTCAAATTGATATTCTTCCTCCCTCCATCTTTGTTGGTTCTCTTCTACCAGCTAAATAATAGAGAAGATTTTGATAGTGGTTCATGGGTGGCAACTGGGAGGACCAAAGTGACCAAGAAGGAAGGTAATGAGGTGAGAGGATAAGATAGTATATATTTTGCAGGGGAAGTAATTCCCTACAAACCTTACCCTCTTTTGACTGCGAGTGGAGCGGAGAAGATAGGAGCTTGTGTAGGTGAAACTTGGATGGCGTACTACTGAGACAACAAAGTAGACTCAATGAGTGGTGAGGCAGTTGAAGGTGTAGGAAAGGCTTATAAAAAGATGGGTGAATTGGGAGAAGGGTTTTTATCTACTTCAATTTTAGTGATTTCAGGGATCATCTCTAAGGGGGGTTGAAATTGATAGGGAGAGAACATACGGACCTTAATTGTTCAAATATTCTATGTAACAAAAAGGTTTGTGTACCCACAGGTCTTGACCAATATTAAAATATCGAAGAGCTCTAAAAATTGCAGTGATCAATCTTCAGAGGAGGTCGGTTCCTTGAAGTCCCAACTAACTATTCCTAAATGTGGGGGAGAAAGGGTGATGGAAGAAATAAAAGGATCTAAAGCATAAACTTATAGTGGTGCAGATTAAGCAACATCAAGACATACAAAATCAAGAATCATACAACTAAACAACCAACTACCTAATAGACCAACTAGTTTTACAATCAATTACAGAATATTGAAATTTAATATACTGTATCTTATTAGACCATAAATTCCAGAACAAGTGAACATATACAAAACACATATAGGATTCAGAATAAACACCATAAACATCCAACATGCTAAAATTAGAAGGAAGTGGTCATCCATACATACATACTATGCAAATGTATAAAACCAGAGGCCAAACAGTAGTTACTTTGTATAGAATATGCAAGTTTTTTGCTTCTACATATGAATTGTAAATGCTTAAGAGCCAACCAAATTTTCTTTTACATCCTTTTATATATAATATTTTCTACAATCTCATGAATATCAAAATATCATTATCTTAGAAGTGGATTTTTGTTATATTAGAGGGAATACCAACTAATTGGATTATTCAGAAGTATGGCTGCTCTAACTACCTCATCGTTACTTGTTGATTTGACCAAAATTTGTATTATGTTGAGTAGTTCTAAGCTTGTTGCTTACATCTGGTTCATTGCTTTTCATTGATTATTTTTGGTTGGGCTGCCGTATCACTCGTATGATGCCACAAGCATAATCATTTTATTGATATTCTTCTAACATGTGATATTTATCCTACATTTATCCTAAGATGATGGCAATCCCTATGAAGGTGGTCCAATTCTAGATTTTATTAAGCTGACTACCAAGCTCATGTATTGTGAAGTTATGATGTCAACTATCTAGGATCTTGGAGGACTTCTATCAAGTACCGGGTCTTCAGTGGCATGAACACTTATTTTTCCTTGTCATTTGGTAATGTTTGGTATCAGATCAAGGATTGGGTACCCCTCTAAGCGTCGACTAGGGAAAAATATTTTGGTATTCCAAAATTGAACTTCAGTAGCAAACCAAAGATTTGGTACCCTCTCGGGATTCGAGCAAGTGCAAATCATCCGACGCCTTTCAAATTTTGCTTTTGTTGGCTCCTAATATCTAGGTAGAGAGTTAGCAACCTATTGAGTCTTGGTCGGATGCAAGTATTTCGATGGCATCAAAACTTAACTATATTTTGCAATTCGATCTTCTTTCGTTGTAAGTTGAGCATTTGGTACCTTGCCGAACTTTGACCAGGTGTAACTCTTCCTATAATTCTTGGACCTAAACTTTTGGACCACCCCGAGGTGCGATTGTGTGCAAATATTTTGATCGCTACCACCTCCTCAATCAGGTCGAACATCTAGGACTTGGTTGGGCTTTGATCAAGGACAGAACTTTTTGCCTCCTTTGGACTTAGCGGATTTACACTCCATATCGGGCCCTGATCAGGTGCAAAACTTTAGGGGGAAGTTAGCTACTTACTTCAAACAATGTAATAAATGCACAAGTGTTAATGTGCAAGTTATAATGTGAAAGGTGTCCTCTTGTACAACTAGGTAGAGTGTTGGCCAAGGAATCTCTCTTCCTATATAAAGGGCCTCATAAGGAGATCAAGAACATATCAAGCATATCAAGTGCATTATAGTAAAGAGTAGTAGATAGTGGTAGAACTCCTGTATAGAGTACAATGTAGTTCTTTAGCTTATATTAAAGGAGTAACCATCACCTCCATACTGCATTGTATTTTTACCACTTTCTATTTATAGTATATTTTAGTCATATTGCATAATCACTTTCTCTCATATTTTTTGCATCTTATTAGGACCTATGTTAGATCTATCCCACAACATATATCCTCCAAAGCTAACAAAATTATGGGGTTAGAATCTTGCTCCTTGTCGAGGGTGCTAGAGCGATACGACCTTGGTACTACGGGGTCCAAGGATTCGAACAAGGGTATTCACACTCCCATGGGAGTGATTTTAGCAAAATGACTTGGCCCTCAGACCTACAAAATTATTTTATATTTATCAATTTATCATATCAACATTTTATTTTTATTGGTAAGTCTTTACATTCGAGATAAAGAATTACATTACATCACTATAGTTATATTTATAGTATATTTTTACGATGTAGCATTGATAAATCTTCTATACAAAATTTTGGAACAATGATGTATAAAAATCTTTTATAACTTCAAATTCCAAAAGAACTTCTTATTATATAGTGTAAAGAAAAGAATGAAAAATATTTTCACAATTTATCAAAAATATAATTTATTATAAATATAAATTGTAGAAATTTTTAAATTTGTTGTTATTAATTTAACTTTAATTTAATAATATAAATCCAATACCTAATAATATAATAAAAATCCTATATAACAATATCTTTTTTTTTTTAATGCCTAGGTGTTGTAGGTGAGTCGGAGAGGAGAGGGAAATCCCCCAAGAGAGGTACCAGGTTCAAATATCCACCCTACCAAAAAGCTGAATTGGGTATCCAAAATCCAATTGATAATATTGGTGCGAGCAGGGTCGGGTGCAACTCCTGGGTGACTTTGACGATGTAGAACCCCCTGTTCGGGCAAGGTCGGGTGCGACTCTCGAGTGACTTTGACGGTGTAGAACCCCCTGTTCATGGTCTCTCAGACCAAGGCGGCCTCGCAAGGGGTTTTTCGCTTAAATATATATATATATATATATATCTTTTTTTTTAATAATTTTTAAAATATAATTTAATTTAAATAAATTTTATAATTATAAAAATTATATTTAAAATTATCAATAGTAAAATAATAAATTATTATGTTTTGGAGCAAAGAAGGATTGGCGATAAAAGAGCAAAAAATAGATGCTAGCTTGGTACGTTACGGGATGGGAAAATCCAATCTGTTGCATTAACGTCACCTTGAGGTAGTGTTAGTTCACTCTTTTTAATAGTTACCGCTCATACAGTCGGCTCAGTTTATTCTAAGTTTTCTGGAGAGCTCAATGGCACTGGGGAAGCATCCGCACAAGTTTGTTCTGAAAGTGTATCATAAGGTAAAGGTTCTATCCCTGAAGTTGTTATTCCTTTGCATGAATATCATACAGCTTATGAATGGTTTGAAAGTCATACCTTGGAGGGTTATTTTCTAGGTCGTATCCCATATGATACCCTTATTCGATCTTGGGTCCAGCAAGTCTAGGGCCCGTATGGAGTCAAAGTGGAGAATGTAAAAAATATTTCCAAAGGGTATTTCCTTTTTTGCTTTTTAGACCCAACTCAAGCAGATAAGGTTTTTTCTAGGGTACCATGGATTGTCTGTAATTCTCTGTTGATTTTGCAACCCTACTCTAAGGATTTCCAAGTTAGTGACCAAGTTGCACTGGAAGTCCCAATGTGTATTGAATTCCTTGGTCTTCCAATTCCCCTTTGGGGTTTTTTGCAGACTGTAGCTGCCCCCTAGGTAATTTTGTTTGTCTTGAGCCAAAAAAATTCTTCTCCGCTCGATCCACTAGAAGGATTTGTATCAAAATTGACCTTACCAAGAATTTTTAGGAGTTTATTAATATAAATATTGGGGACCAATCCTTTAGGCAAAGAGTTACATATATAAATTTGACCAATACCTATTATCGATGTCAATCTACAACCCATAAAATTTGGGAGTGACCTCTGATGGAGTGGAAATATAAGGTAAATCCCTTGTCCACTCTCGCAGTTCCCGCTAATGGCTTGCAGGGAAACACTAAAGAATGGACTACTGTTTCTAGAAGGAAAACTCGTGGAGCTAAGCAGTAGGAAGCTTCGGTTTCCACTGTGCAACCTACCCCTATTCCTTCTCAGGACATGTAAGCTTCTACTAAAGATGTTCAGACTCCTGTTGATACGACCCCTCCAATTGTTGGCATGCAACCCCTAGTTCCATCGATGTTTCAATATCTTTTGTCGGGCCCTTCTTTTGCCTCAGTGGTGGTGGCTCCAGATAATTCTTCGATGGAGGAGGATCAAACGTTTAAGGTCTATCGCTTTCACACACCTGTTCATAATGATAAACATTAGTAGCTAAATAGTGATGCTTTTCATATAGTCTCCAACTCTTATGGTTCACTTAAAGGTTTGGGTGATGTAGAGGATGTCATGGAGATCATGCATCCTGACAAATCCCAATGATTTTATTCTCATGGAATGTCTGAGAACTGACAGACCTGATCAAAAAATATTTGGTCTGAAATAATATGTCAAATATTTCTCGAGTGCATGGAAGCCTTGATTTTTTATGTCTATAAGAAGTTAATATTTTTTTTTTCAATCTGTGGTGTGCATGTGAATTTTTATGGCCACGAATTGCTTCTTTTGCCACAAAGTATTCCCTAAGAAAAGGGGGATCCATAACTATCCTTACACCTCGATTACAGAAGAATGTTGTGACCTGGGGTGTTGAACCATCCTATCAAGTTGTCAGGATTTTGCTCGAGATCTATGTAAAACCATTTGGGGTGGTTAATGTGTATGTCTCGAACATCGCTTTTGATCGATGTGAGCTGTGGAGATGGCTTATCATGAATTTACCATTTTCCACTTGGATTCTCTGTGGAGATTTTAATATGATGGAGAAATAATTTGATAAGGTTAGTCATGCCCCAATGTGGTGGTGCTTAGGTGAAAGGGAAGCTTGATTTTTATGAAAAGAAGCTTTGTCTTTATGACCCTAATTTTTAATTCTCGCCTTTTGACTTCCCTCAGGCTCTTTGGTACACCTGGTCCAATTTCCAAGCTACTTCTGCCAGGGTTTTGGAAATAGGATAGAGCAATGATTTTTGAGTGTGACAAATTTAAGTTCTCTCGTCTTTTGCCTTCTTCTTCGTATGTGCTAACTTTCCCTGGTACTACACTATTTGATCATTCACCTATTTTATTCTCGATGGCAAAGTTAAACTTTCAACCTAGAGTGCGTTCTTCACAGTTTGACCTGAATGCTTATTTTTTGCATAGCTTTAGCATGAAATATCATATATGCTGCATTTTGAATTTGATTCCTAGACCTGATGGTATTTCTATAAGGATTGAGTGGTGGAATGCTACCATTCAATGAACCACTAAGGTGTTGCAGACTCTGGGTGTTGAAGTTGCAAAGTGGTAGAAAAAAGGGTAAGTCTGCCTTGTAGAGTGAGCTATCCAAAGCTTATCTCAGGCTTGAAGCCTCACCTTTTAGATCTCTTGCTCAGTCCCAAGTTTCTTCCATTCGGCATGAGCTAAAAAAAATTGATTTATATGAAGCCAAGGGTGTTCAATTACGTGCTCGGATGCATTGGCTCAAAGTGGAGGACAAAGTGACCAAATATTTTTTTTAACGCCTCAAACCGCTTGCTTAGTATTCCAATTTTCAATCCATTCAAGTTGATGGGCAGATATTCAGAGACATTTCAAACATTATCAAAGGCTTTGTTTCACATTATCAAGATTTTTTTTCTTCTCAACCCCTTGATGATGCTAGAAGACAAGCTCTTGCTTATTGTACCATTATTGTTCCCAACAAGCTTTCTCTTGAGCAAATGATATTCTGTGACACTCCTATTTCTTTGGAAGATCTTAAAATGCCTTATCACTCATGGCCAATTATAAGGCACCTGGTCTTGATGGCTTCCCATGTGAATTCTATAAATAATTTTGGGATAATGCTTGGTTCTGATCTCCACAAAGAGTATCTTGAAGCCCTTCAATGTGGTTCACTAGGTTCCATTTTTAACAAAGGCAATGCTAAATTTATTCCTAAGTCTGGAGACCCTAAGCTCAACACTAATTGAAGGTCGATCACCCTGCTTAATGTGAGCTATAGTATTATTTCCAAAGCCCTTGCACTTAAGCTTAAATCTCTCCTGCCTTTGATTGTCAGACCTGAACAAACTGAATTTTTTTAGGGAAGATACAATCTTGATAATGTTCTTGGTGTTTATGAAGGTATGGAGTCAGCAAGAAATTCTAAACAAGATGCTTTATTCATTAAGATTGACTTTGAGAAAGCCTATGATAAGATAGAGTGCCACTTCATCACTGCCATGCTTCAAGCTTTGGGCTTTGGGCCAATGTTTGTGAGCATCATTCTTATGTTATTCCAAGATGCTTCAGTTGTTATTACTTTGAATAATAGTCAATCTCAGTCAATTTATCTTGTTTTTTTTGTAAGACAGGTGTGCCCTCTTGCTCCATATCTTTCATTTTTGCTGCAAAGGCTTTTTGCTATTTGTTGGCCCATAAGGTGGATCAAGGATTAATCAGGGGTATTACTCTCCCCAATTCTGATCGTCAGTTGGTCAATGGTTATTATTTTGATTATTATTTTTTAATGCTTTGAGAAGATGTGCAATCCATTTTCTCGGCTATTAGTTGCTTAGAGGTGTTCTTTTTAGCCTATGGTTCTTCTATTCAATGGAAAAAACATCCTATTTTTGGCAATCTCAATCACAGTTGCCATGTTGGCTACGTCATTTTATATGTACTTGGATTCAGTCGGGTGAGGTATTTATATTTCTTGGAATTCCTTTTGCGTTTCATGGTTCCTCTGCTCAATTGTGGCAGCATGTTACTGATAAAGTGGACAAGAAGCTTTCTTACTGGACTAGTAAGAAACTTTCTCTAGCAAGAAAATTTTAGATTTATTGTAAGGTTTTAGCCACTACCCATGTTTATTATTCATCTTGTTGGGTTTCATCCAAATCTTATTATAAAAATCTAGATAAGCTTCTAAGAGATTTCTTATGGGCTAAAGACTCTGTCAAACGAGGTTTTCATCGGGTAGCCTGGGAAATTTGTTGTTTACCCAAGGACTGTGGAGGCATGGATTTGTTTGATTATCACCGATAAGGTTTTCCCTTTGTGCTAAATGGATCATCCGATCTTTAATTGGGGATGAATCTTGGAAAGTGTTGGTCAGACATTGCATTTATTTTGGTTTGCTTCAGGGGAAGAAAATTTGGAAAGGGATGGGATTGCAATCCATTCTTACTGCCCTTGCCCCTGTTAAAGTTAAAGGTTATTTTATCATTCAGAGTATTTGGAAAGCCTGGGAGGCCTTCAAACCCTAGCTCAAGTGGAAATGGAGTTTCCACAAAGCAGGTGCCTCTTTGCTTTCCATGAATATTTGGTGGTCTCCTGTTATCACTTGGCAGGGCTCTCCCCTGGCTCTGGTGCAGTGGGTCAGAGCGTAGAGGTTCTATAAGCGTGGTATTTCTTCCATTTTTTATTTCTTCTCCTAACATACCAGGAGTTGGATACCTTGGGAAAGTTTTCATCAAATTCAAAATTTAAATCCTTGTGATAGAGATACTTATGAGGTGGTTATTGATAGTATTCCATTTTCTATTTGGTATAAACAACATAAGAATTTTTAAAAAATCTGGTGGTCAGATTGTTGTTGGCCTGGGGAACTTCCTTTTTTGTAATATAAAGCTCATATAGGTTATAAATGGATCACCTTGCAAGTTCCAATGGTTGATAAGCTCACTATGATATGGGACTTAGTCTCTCTTCCCTCCCGATGGAATAAGAGGTTTCGAATTTCTTGGGCTACTTATATTGAACTTAAATAGAGTTTTTTTGCTTGGAGCCTCTTGCACCAGGGATTGCATGTTGGCAATAGGCTCAAGCATCTAGGTGTTCATAATTCCATTTGCCCAATTTGTAGACAGGTGAAAGATTTACTACATGTTTTTTAGTTTTGTGATCGGGCTCAGTCGGCCTAGGAGTGGCTTCTTGAAATTTTTAGACATTTTATGCAAGAGGATTTTACCTGGGTGCATCCTATTTTGGGTGACCCTATTGCTTTTTCCTTCAACTTGGGTGTTGTTTGGAATATTTTTAGAATTGGTACCCTATTTTATCTTTAGAAGTCCTATAATAGAGTTGTTTTCCTTCAACAAGATTTTGGGTGTGTCTCCTCTATTGCTAATAAATATGCTATATTCTTTGATTGCTGGTTACAGATTCAAGTGCAAGTTGAAAAAGTACATGTGGATATGTAGTACTTATGTACCCTCATGGATCATTAGGGGAATACGCCCTGCACTATGAGTTGTGTGTCTCTTACTTCCCCTTCCACGTCTCAGTTGTCGACTCACCGAGGGACCCGTCGTCGACCACAACCCTCTGCTACCAGACACTGGTCCTAGTACCCCCACAGTTCAAATGTGGAGAATCTAGAGCTGGAGGCCCATCTCGCCCAACCTCTAGTTGGGATGTTTGGCCTTATAAGAAAGATGATGCCCCTGGTTGGGGTGAAATTATACCAAATGCACAGACTTGTACTGTTAGTGGTACTACTACTGATGGTTGGGGGGCTCCGTCTTCTTCAATCGTTGGATGGACTTATGACCTTATGGAGGAAAACTTCATGCCTTCCACCTGACAGTGATTTTTCGACTCCTTTCTTTCTGAATGCATATTTGACACTATTTTGATAGTTGTTGTTTGGCTTTTTGTGGACTGTTTCTGACACTCTTGTGTACTCCTAACCACGATGATTAATGTGTTGGTTTACGAGGTGTGCTAATCCCACCTACCGTTTTTTATATGATTAAACATTATTTTATTAATATAATAACTTTTTCATCCAAAAAAATAATAAATTATTTTAATTCATAATTATTATAAACATAATTTTAATATTAAATTTAAAAAAATTAAATTAAATCTAAACCTATTATCTCATATGAAATTAAAAATGTTAAAAAGATCAACATATTCTATGGAAACGTTTTTAAACGATTTTCCAAATAAAAAATCAAACTAAAATAAACATTCATTTTAAAAAGTCTCAACTTTTCTTATTTTATTATCCAAATTCCACACAATCCAAAAGTGTAGTATTCATCGCTTATTACAACTACTTATTATCCAAATTCCACAACAACCAAAAATGTGTCGTATTCATGGCTTATTACAGACTATTTTTCATGACCCTTTATATTTTTTTAGTTAAATCAAACTTTATATGACCTATAGAATTTTTATACCAATTATTGTCGTATTCATGGCTTATTACAGACTACTTTTCGTGACCCTTAAAAGTAAGTCAAATCAAACTTTATATGAGCTACAAATTTCTTATCAAAGTGACATAAGAGTCAAACACGTCAATTACATTAAAACAGTCTCGAATCGAATCAAATAATTGTCCATTTTGCCAAAAGCATCGTTCTAGACATTGTGCGACGTTTGCTTTAGGTACAACTGATAAATATACACTGAAGGCAATAAACCGCCCACACGCTTCGCTTCGCAATTGGAGTGTTTTGGCGTGATGTTCCTTATAAAGAATAAAACTTTTTTATAATTTTTATTAAAAAACGAATTTAACTAAATAATTTTTTTATATTTTATTTTAAAAAAATATATAAAAATATAATATAAATCAAATTTTAATATTATATAATTTTTTAATTTTCTTTTTTATAAATAATTTTTTTAATAGTTAAATGTTTTGTGCTTTGGCTCAACCCAAGTGTTGTAGGTGAGTTAGAGAGGAGAGATAATCCTTCAACGAGGTCCGAATCTCCACTTACCAAAAAGTTGAATTGGATACCTAAAATCTAATTGATAATGTTGGTGCAGGCAAGGCCAAGCGTGACTCCTGGTGACTTTCTGGTCGTAGTCTCTCAGACCAAGGTGGCCCCCCCAAAAAAAATTTCCCTTAAAAAAAAAAAGCAACAGTTCGCACTTTGGCTCTTAAAAGATGTGCGATGGTGTGTTTGTATATGTATATAAAATCTAATTATACATAATAAATAAATAAAAATAAAATATTACTTTTAACACTTTAAATTAAGTTTTGTTTTTTTTTTTTTAAAGGATTTTGTTCTTTTCTTTATTTATCTTTTTCCTATTATTTTTTTTTGTTAAGCATTTGTATGGGAAGCGTCACTCTTTTAAATACAGTTTTGTTTTTATCAAAATTTTATGTTAATATTTTATTTTTTATTGGTAAGTAAAAAGTTTGAAATATATTATAACAATGTATATTTGTAATATTTTTTTAAGTTATATATTTTTTAAATCTTCTTTACCAAATTTTATGAAATGAAATTTAATATATTTTTATAACTATTGATTTTAAAAAGACTTTTTGTAATATTTTTATAATTGATAAGAAAATAATACAACTAAAACTTTCTCATTGCAATGTTTTTTTTTTTTAATTCAACTTTAAAATGCACTTTTTAAAATATATAATTTCATGTTATTTTTCAACTTTATTATTTTTTTAGTATTCTATTAACCATTTTAATAATTCAATTTTATTTTTATCAAGTTTCAATTCATTGTTCTTATAAAATTCTTTTATAGTGTAATTTTAATTTTATTAATTTGTTGTCGTATCACTGCTTTTATGGGTAATTCTTAACATGTGAAGATAAATGAAAGGATGGATTATAGACTACAATTTATAATATTTTATATATTTTAAATATTTTTATTATTTATTGTGGTTAAATTTTTTTATAATGTAAAAAATTTTAAGTTTTTATACTGTATTAAAAAAAATTACATATTTTTCACTTTTAATGGTTTATATAAAATTGAAATGGATTCAACCTATATTAAGTCAGTATCAAATAATAGTATTATAACAACTTAACAATCATACATATATACATGGGTATTCTTCTTCAATGTTAAAAAATTAACACTTGAATTAATAATATTTGATTTTCACATATCTTTTACACAAAGTAAAAAATAATAAAATTGTATTAGATATTGATATAACTTTATATTATAAGATGGCCATATTCTTGGTCTTCAAAAGATTAAGGTTCATAATAAATTTCATTAAAAGAAGTAGGAAGGGGAAAAAATTAAATATGTATATATTACATGAGTAATGTTGACAGGCAGTTGCCCTAGTGGCTAAATATAATGGTTGTTTTTTAAGTGGTCTTTGAGGGTGGTTGTTGATGTAATTTGTGAACGTTTAAAAAAAAAAAAAAAAAACTTATTGTTTTCCATATTTAAACTTAATACTATGTAATGTAAACTTATTTAAACTTAATAATTATATTAAAGAGCATAACTTGTTAAAAATATAGATAATGTAAATTTTTGATATTTAATTCATTTGTATTAATTTTCCTACATACTAATATATATATATATATATATATATATATATATATAAACAAATATTATTTTTTCAATTTATTATAATAATATTTGGAGTAAAATTTAATTAAAACAAATTTAATTGTGAAGATATAAATGAATGATTATAAAAATAACTTTAAAAATATTAATAAGATAATAATAAAAATTTAAAATTTAAATATTGTAAATATAATTTTAATATTAGATTGAAAAAGTAGATCTAAACATTTTTTATTTGTATGATATTTTAAGATATAATTTTAAACTCTCATTCAAAAAACCCAAATTCAAATCTCAATAATATAAAATATATAAAAAAATATTTGAAAAAAAATTATAAACATTTTATTTCTCCATTAAATTAAAAAATGTTAGCTCAATTGAGAACCTTTTCCTTTTATAATTTTTTCTCTTAAAACCGTGAATATAAAAAGTCAAGCTTAAAGCAAACATTAAAATTTAAAGATTCCAACTTTTCTTTAAAAAATTATCTCTAAATGTCGCACATCTTAAAATCTTATCATATTCATAATTATGGTACCATTGTGCACTACACGTGACCTCAGCTATGAAGGAAAACTTTATAGAGAACTTTTATTGTACACTAAATTACACCTTTATGTTAAATCAAGCTAAGAGAGAAAATTTACATCCCATCAATTTGAAATCGAATATTTCTTTCCAAAAGCGTCATTCTCGACATGCGCTGCGATGGGTTCAACCGAAAAGTATCCTGCAGGCCTTGAACTTATCTCTTTAATTATAAATATGAATGAAAGGCATAAAACCCCATAAACGCTTCGTCTCGCTGTAAGTTAAAGTTGTACTAGAGGATTGGTATGAGGAGGAATCGTCCTCTCATTTATATATAAATGCTAGGAATATGAACAATAGTTTTGAGGATTTACATTTTAGAACGTTGGTTAGTGTTTATATTTGTATTCCAACTTTTGAAATGTTGCCGCTTGTGAACAGTTGCTTGCTTGTTGTTTATTTTCGCTTTTAAGATTAACGACTTTCACGTAGTTTGCAACTTTGGGCTGTTTACCAATTAAGTTATATCTCTAGATTTATCGTGGCAGAGATAGTTGTAATCTGTATGTTTAATTATAAAGTTTTGAAAAATAATTTGAATTTAAATAATGATAATCTAGTTAGGGTTGGAAGGTGGTTTTTAAAGATGTAATAAGACTCATCCAAGACATTCACAGATAAACACTATCAACAAAACTTTCATTATTTAATAACTACACATTTTATTTAAAAAGTAAATGAAAGTATATGATGGCCATTTTAATTCTACTGAGCTTTCATATTCTGATCTCCGTAGATATAAGTGAAAACAATCATGACACTTATTTTAAAAAGCTATATTATATTGAAATTTA
Organism: Wollemia nobilis; assembly: GCA_028583015.1. Taxonomy (NCBI): domain Eukaryota; kingdom Viridiplantae; phylum Streptophyta; class Pinopsida; order Araucariales; family Araucariaceae; genus Wollemia; species Wollemia nobilis. The sequence continues at coordinate 1,383,566 of JAQPPZ010015128.1, forward strand.
AAATCCATTATTTTAGTAAAACTATACATAAAAGTTGATGGTAAAATTATTTATTATTATATGCTTTATTGTTTAATTTTTTTAATACGATGCTTAAATGTGATAAAAATTAGAAAATATATTTCTCTATTTAAATCTGTTTAAATAAATTTAAAACTACATTTTTGAATATTTTCTTTATAAAAAAATATATTTTAGTTTCAAATCACACAATTTTTGTTACTTAATATTTTCTTAATTTTTAATATGTATTTAAAAAAGAATTTGAACAATTTATATTAAAATAAGATCATTTACAAGTTGGATAGGACTCCTCTCAGACTTAGCTAAAGAGAACACATGTTTACAAAAATAAAATAAGATTTGAGTTGGAGCCAAATCTCCTAAGTCATATTCCTACCATGGCTATCCACCTGTTTACAACTATAAACGAAGATTTGCATTGGATCCAAATATCCTAAGCCATATTTCTACAGTGGTTATCCAAATTAGCTAAACACTGGATTTGATTACCAACTTGCCTAAAAATATCATCTTCAATAGCCATGTCACTGTGCCATTGAACCCCTACCTCCTTCTTAGTACCAATCTTAGCTAGGAAGTCTACCACTTTATTTAAATCTCTACTTACATAAACTGGAATCATATCATGTAATTCCCTTCACAATTCCTTAATTTGAGTGACAAGAATCCTTAACCTCCATGTATTCAAAGTAAAGTTCCTCATGCAAACTAGAGCTTTTACCAATATTTGTGAATCTGGTTCTCGGATTACCCTCCTGTAACCTTGTTTTACTGCCCAAATAAAAGCAAATTTTGATAGCTAAGGCTTTCACTTCATTGTTTATGGCCCTTCCTAGGCCTTGCAATTCCCAATAAAGCATTGTCCCAACATGATTCTTGCAAATCACTCCAATTCTAGCTCTACTCAGATTGCCTTTTATAGCTCCCTTAGTATTAATTTTAATTAAACCTTCTAGAGGTGATTTCCAAATACCTATGTCCTACCGCTATTGGACTTCAACTTTCTTATCCATTGTCCCTATAACATCCTGAGTTTCCTCTTTAGAATACACTACCACAAATTTTATGATTTTGCTCCAAATGACCTGCTAAAAATCAACTAAATATGAAAAGGTTTCTCGAAATTTTTTGCTATTTCTCTCCAACCACACTTACAACAAAATAAAGTTTAATCCAAGCTGCCAACCGATACAAAGAGTTTTAGATTTAAATCTACCCCTCTTCCATCCTTCTCAAATATTAATCTGATTCAAATCACCATTGATTCAAAATTTAAAATATAAAAACCATCACTCTCATATTTGGCATGTGAATGGGTACTCAAACATCAAGTGGTCAGATGTTTCCTCGCTCTTGTAGCATAAAACACATTGAGATGGACCAATGATTCCCCTACGTTTGAGATTATCAAAAATAAAAATTCCATTGTGCATGAACTACCAAACAAAGAAATTTACTTTCAGCCAACCCTTAGACTGCCAAATATTTCTTCAATCCTCAACCTGATATGTATGAGGAGGCTCTGGTAGGTTCTTATCATATCCATACTTCATTGTGTAGACACCAAGGCTCCCATAGCCCTAAGCTAATTCATCCTCCTCATATCTACCTTTGAAAAATATTTCTACCAAGATTTTAGTCATGATGGATGTTAACTTCAAAGGGATTGGAATTGGTCACTCATCGAACTTCTTAAACTACTTAAATTTATAATCCCCTAGCTGACTAGTGTTGAAATAGATTTTAATTTGAATCCAACCCTTGGTTTCCATGGCTATTTTTATTGGTTGTAATTATAGGAATTCAACAATGATAGGTGGATATTGATCTCATGAATGTGTCCAAAATTTTGCCTTCTCCACTCTCTTTACTTTTCAAAATAATCCATATTTCACTACCTGAGATCTTAACTTTAGAGTCTGCCACACTAAGGACCCATTACCATCCATAGGTAAATGATCCACCTCATTTGGGTTTACTTATCCTAGATATTTACTAGTTAAAAATTTATTGAATAAAGAAGTTGGTTGGGAAATCTACCTCCAGTAAAGCTTTCTAACCAAAGCTTTACTATTTAACTTTGATCTCCTCAATCCTAAACCTCCCTTTACTTTGGGGTGGATAACTTCCTCCCAACCTACTAAGGCCAATTTCCTCTCTCCTTTTACTCCTCTCCCAAAAAATATTCTAGCCATCTTGTCCAACTCTTTCCATATGGTATATGGGGAAACAAGGATAGAAAATTTATAAATTGGTATGGCTTGAATGACTAATTATAAAAAATTTAATCTACTCCCATAGCTTAACCATTTGTGAGACCAATAATTTATTCTTTTCTTGATACAATCTAAAATATTCCTTTAGATATATATTTTTAGTTTTTTTAAAATGCAAAGGGACCCCCAAGTATACCACTACGAGAGAAGTCGTCATAAATCCTAAGATCTCTAAAATTCTATCTTAAAGCCTTTGATCAAAAATTGAAAAATACCACTTTAGATTTTTTATCATTGATGACTTGGTTTATGGCCCTAAGGTAGACATTAAGTGTATCTCTAGTCATTCTTGCTTCCCTAAAGTTGGCCACTCCCACAAATCCTATGTCATCCACAAACTATAGGTGAGTCAAAACTTTATCATCCATCTTGATACCTATTAGCAAACCTTGTTATCTTCTCCTCAAGACGAGTCTATCCAAGCCTTCAACCAATATGAGAAAAAAATAAGGGGAACAAGGATCTCCTTGATGAAGGCCTCGAGTAGCTCTAAATGGTAACGAGGGAAGGCCCTTGATTAATACCGAGTATGTAAGAGTAAAAATACAACTCATAACACACTATATCCAATCCTAAGAGAAACCAAAGATTACAATCATATTTGACAAGAAGGCCCACTCCACCCTATCATAAGTCTTTGACATATTCAATTTTATGAACATTCTCCTATTGCCAGAACTTTGTATTGAATGGATTACCTCCTGAGCTAGAACCACACCATCCAAGATCTGTTTGCCCTCTACAAAACCCCCTTGCTTTGAGGATATAATGTTATGTAGAAGAGGTTTTAGTTGCTCAACCATTACCTTTGTCATTATTTGAAATATGACATTGCATACGACAATAGGTCTATAATCTGAAATATGCACCCCCTCCTTCCATTTCAAAATTCAGGTAATGAATGTATGATTTAATTCTTTAAGTATTCTTTTACTACCTTTGGACTTCTCTATAACAACCATTACATCCTCCTCCAAGTTGTTCCAGAATACCTGAAAAAACATAATTTGAAAGCCATCTGGACTTGGTGTTTTTTCAGTACTCATTCAAGAGACTACTTTCTTTCGTTCCTCTTTTTTAATGGGTTTAAGTAGGACCTGAATTTTATCTTTAGAGATAATAGAGGGTATGACAACAAGAATTTTTTTTGAGCATCTTCATCTTGCACCATACTTTCTTTAAATATTCTAGAAAAATAATCCATTGAATGGAAATGCATACCTAGAATTTTATCAAAGAAGTGTCCATTCTCATCCTGAAGAGATTCCATGTTGTTCGTTTATCTCCTAGCACAAGCAACTCAATGAAAATTTTTAGTATTTTTATCACCTTTTAATAACCAAGTGGTTCTTGCCCTCTATTTTAAGTATATATCCTCTTGGTTGTCAATGTCCTCCATTGCTTTACGTAATGCATCACCCTCTTCTTTGAGATGCTCTATAATTGTTCCTTCTTTGAAGTGTTTTTGAACCTCATTCCATCTGGCCACCAATGGAGCTCTTTAGACCTAGAAGTCTGTATTGTTAGATTACCTCCATTGTTTGAGTTGATCCTTGATATAATGAAGCTGCTTTTGGAATCTAAACATTGTTGTCCCATATGTTGGATGTTCCTCTTCCCACCACTATGAAATTGTATTTTGAATCTCATATTTTTGTAACTAATTTTTTTCAAATTTTAATGGTTTGTGATGCTACACTGTCTTGATCCCCCCTTCCAAAAAAATGGAAAAGTGATCCAAAATTGAACCCTCCAAAATTTAAAATTTTATATTCCATTTCACAAATACCTCCTGTAAAACCAAAAAATGATCTAACTTCACCTTCCTGCTATGTGGCTCCCTCCTCTTATTAGTCCAACTTGAAAGCATGAGATTTTGGAAAATAAAAGGAAAACTATAGCTATGCAATATAAGACAAAATATAACGCTTTAATCCTGTGCACGAAACAAAGAAAGGAGATAAATTGGAAATGAAAGAAAGATGTATGAAAGCACAACCCTCTTTATTCAATTTTCTTATCCTCGGTTACAAAGACGTCTCCTCCCTTTTTAGGGGCTAGGAGCGTTAAATGGATCTTTGTTACAATTGTGACTTAGTCTTCCTCCTTCCGCATGCCCACATTTGAAACGGGCGAGCCAAAGTGTTGCCGCCGCTTATTGCTGATGAATCCTTGCTCCTTGCGGTTCTTCCTGCGATCAAAGAAACACAGAGACGTTGTTAGTAGCACCTGCTGCAAAAAGGTAGAGCGTTTAACTTTAGAAATCGATAAGAAATACGTGCGAAAGATTGATTAAATGCGTGCAACCAAAACAACTCTACGCAACCTGCAACTCTGACAGAAATCAGAAAACGTCACCAGATGGCCACTGCCATTGAAACAGTCGGCCAATCCACTGTCGAATCAATGTTGTTACCTACAGGTTAGTGGGGTAACAAAAACGATAAAAGCATGATAATACTTGATGAACGTCTAAAGTCGCGATAGCATGATAATATATTTGATAAACGATTTAAACAGTCTAAAGTGTGATGCAGGATATATATTCGAACAGAAAGCATAATCTATTTAAACACTGTTAACTGCAGGATATATTCGAAAACAACATAAATTAGATTAAGAATAAGAACGTGCGTAGGGTGCCCAAGCGGGCCACCCCATTAAAACTTAACTTCGATGCCAATCCACTAGGGATGGGCTCAAAATCTAAGATACTGTAGTGTCGGCAAATTGGTGGATTACGGTGGTAAAATGTCGGGTTTAGATCCGATTCACGCTTTCGAAAACCACCCAACAACCTCTCTTGCGAAAGAGATTCTGGATGTGAAAAAGGTGAATCGAAACAGATGCAATCGGGTCTCTGGTTTAGCAGCACTTCGTTGCGTTAAAAAAATGCTTGTCAACCTCTCCTTTCTGGGCGGGAAAGTCCACCGTTTTATAGACCCATGGGGTCTCTTTGGAGGGGGCACGCAGGGATGCCACGTGGCGGCCATGCCTTCTCAAAAGGGAGGAGACTCCGCCTTGACTAGGGCTTACCTGACTGCCCTCGCAACAGTCCGCTAACTGCCAATCTGCCCACCTACGCGCGCATGCACAGCAGGCGGCAATAACTGACTGTTCTCGGCTGCCACTTGTCTAACGTCTGCTCTGATGGTTTTAATGTTGCCTCTGAATGCTTTAATGTCGCCTTTGATTGGTTGAATGTCGCCTCTTATTGATTGAATTTTTGCTTAGGCACAAAATGCCGAAGTGTCGCGATATCGTGACACTTCGGCCGAGGTTCCCCTTTTGGGCCTTTGGTGTCACGATTTCGTGACGTCGCGAAATCGCGACACCCTCGGCCAAGGCTCCCCTTTGGGCTTTAGGTGTCACGATTTCGCGACATCGCGAAATCGCGACACCCTCGGCCAAGGCTCCCCTTTGGGCTTTAGGTGTCGCGATTTCGTGACGTCGCGAAATCGTGACACCCTCGGCCAAGGCTCCCCTTTGGGCTTTAGGTGTCACGATTTCACGACGTCGCGAAATCGTGACACCCTCGACCAAGGCTCCCCTTTGGGCTTTAGGTGTCGCGATTTCATGACGTCGCGAAATCGTGACACCCCTCCCCTTGGGCTTTAGGTGACACCTCGGCCAAGGCTCCCCTTTGGGCTTTAGGTGTCACGATTTCATGACGTCGCGAAATCATGACACCCTCGGCCAAGGCTCCCCTTTGGGCTTTAGGTGTCGCGATTTGCAACGTCACAAAATCGCGACATCATGATATCGTGACACCCTCGGCCAAGGCTCCCCTTTGGGCTTTTGGTGTCACGATTTTGCGACATCGCGAAATCATGACGTCACGATTTCGTGACACCCTCGGCCAAGGTTTGCTTTTGCTTAAGGCTTGCTTGTTCTTGCTTAAGGCTTGCTTTTGCTTAAGGCTTGCTAAAACGACCAGCTTTGTTTTGTTTACTTTTCGACCTTCTAAACTGCTGTGTAAGTGGCTAGGACCACTGTTTGACCTCTGAGGGCTGCCCTGAAAGCTGTGTGTGTCAATGCGATCAGTGTTTGTAGTCACATAATCGGATTGGTGCTGTTTTGGTGTCTACAGATGCCCCTTTTTGGGAAGCGCTGCGGGTGACGCAGTGTTGAGCAAAAATAGATAACCAAAGCACTAATGATTAGGGTTTCTTGGTAACCTAACCAACTTTTGATGCCCCAAGTATGGAAAGGGCATGCATTCTTGAATCCTTGCTTCTGACGAGCTAAGGAATTTGATTTCAAGTGTTAACCTATTTTGGTGAGGTGTGACTTGAGCTTGGACATTGATCAGTCATGATTAGGCAAAGGGCGTAACCTTTTGTCCACAGGGGGAACCTTGTGTTCATGCTTTGGGAATGCCAAGTGTTTGATCAATTTGATTATTGCTTGTTTACTGCCCCAAGTAGGAGCGTGATTGTCTTTGTCAATGATTCTTTGAATGCATGTCATTGCTTTGATTGGGTGTGTGCTTGTTGATTGGTGACTAAGTGTGACTACCCCCTCAAGCGACGAATCGATGAGGGAATGACCTTCATGAGAAAAGCGACGAGTCGCTTGACCCAAGATGACTTGTGCAAGGGTGCCTTTAGATGTTTTACCATTTAAGCATGTGCAATTTCCTGACATTTGGACCTATTTTTGGTGGGTGTTAACCCTTTTGGTGATGCCATAATGGGGTGAAATCATCAAAAACCCGTCTTCCCGTGGAGCGGTCCGGCTATGGTAGCCTTCTTGGGGAAGTAGGAGAGTGACAATTTGAGCCCCGACATCGATTTTTTATGCCAAGAGGTTAAGTGCAAGAGCACTTGTGTCCGGCAATGCTTATTGCTATGTTTTTGTGTTGCATTTTTGGGATGTTTTTGTTGTTTTGATTTTCTTGCTTTGTGTATATGTCATGATTTTATGTTATGCACAATGATTGATGTTGATGGATGCATGCTACTTTATATTGATGTATGCATATGGTATGATAAATGCGATTGTTGTATGTTGATTTATTTTGATGGATGCATATGTTGTGATGAATGCAAATGTTTTTGATTTATATGTGATATGCAGAAATGAAATGGATGGATAGAATTTGTGATGTTTGGCTATGGCACCATAGACTGTTTAGAACTCTGTTATTTTGTCTTTTAGGCGATTGCTGTGATGCATGACTTTGTATGTATACATGTGGTTTTTCTTTTTTTTGTATTTTCTGATGGTATTGTAAGGATGAAAAGTAGCGCAGTTGGTTTAGAAATGTAGCTAAGGTTTTTTGAGACTCAGATGGTTTTAACTTACTAGCCATGATTGTACTTTATCTTACAAGACTTTTGAACAAGGTATGAATCGGACTTGTTTTTGACCAAGCTATTTCACATCCCTGTGTGTGCAATTGAGTTCATTTATGTGGTATTTGTCAGGATACCGCCAATGCCAGATGGGCTTTCAACCGAACTCGTACCGAGGATCACCTAATTAGCTCCACTAACTCCTTTGTTGTATTTAGTTAGATTAATCTGCGGTGTTATCCAGGATACCATAAGCTAGCTCATCCTTATGCAAACATTGGTCTACACATACGCAAAGCGAATGTGACAGACATATCGTCATGCGGGTAGGATACCACCATTGCCAGATAGGCTATCAACCAAACTTGTAATGAGGATCACCTAGATGGTTTTCGAATGCTGAGAATTCCAAGGATTCAAGTTCGAGATATTTGTTGGCTGAATGATTTAGAAAGTTGCTCGTCCATATAGTGATGAAAATCACTATTTATTTTCTATTAATTCTTTTTGAGCAAGGATTTTGAATAGTAGTGATAACCATTGTTATTTGATTTTGTATTTTGAGTATTGTGAGTTTGGGCTGGTGAGTGGCCTTGATCCTTGTGGACTTGGGGACGACTACGCATCCTTTGCAAGGACGTGTAGTACGAATCCTTACGACGTTAGGGACCAAGGGGGTGATGGAGATTATGGAGTAAGGGCATTGATCTTTTAGGCCTTGGGGATGACTACCCATCCTGGTTAGGGGCGGATAGTACGAATCCTTACAACTTGGAGACCAAAGGTGAATGGAAAGTGTTAGGATGATGATTTGTTGGAATTTTGTTTGTGAATGGTGTTGATCCCTTTAGGTCTTGGGGATGACTACCCATCCTTGGTAGGGACGTGTAGTACAAATCCTTACAACTTTGGGAACCAACTATGATTGGGATTTGGTAGTGGTGAAAACCACTGTATATGGAGGTGAATGGATAGGAAAGAGCTTGTCCTTTTGTCAATTCTCAGCATTCTAGAACCATTCGCACAGGGGGATGAGCAAGATAACCGTTTCACTTATGGTGACCTGGATTACTGCGTAGGTTTCATCTTTCGTTCACACAACTTGGGAATTTTTATGTGTTTTAATTTGTGTTGGGATGTTACGTAACAAGGTGTATTTCAAGTGTAACTCTACCTTCGTAAAATCTGTTTGACTTGATACATTACATGGCTAAAGAGCAAAATGATGACTGAATCACGAAAACTCTTGATACATTAAAAGACCACTGACTCTAGTGTGGTAAAAAGCAATGCATGGTGTTTTTGTTGTTTTTGTAAAATGGAACAAGTGTGGAACAAGATGGACTAGCAGAGCAATTACAGCCTATGGTGCCTTTGACCCGTACGACCACAAATATGCAATGTATGGATGCAATGCTTTAATGCAGCTATGTATTTTTGTATTTTTGATGGATTGATTTTTGTGAATATGAAGATGAAGTGCGAGAAGAGCTCTCTATTGATGAATTTGAGTATGCCTAGAAATGAGATGCAAAATTTTTGTTGTTTTTGATGATTTTTGTTGTTTTTGAATTTTCTTGATTTTTGACCAAGCGATTGTGGAAATCCTTGGAGCATTTTTGGAATTGACCAAGCGATTTTAGGGATCCTTGGAGCATTTTTGGGATTTGACCAAGCGATTGCGATAATCCTTGGAGCATTTTTGGGATTGACCAAGCGATTGCAAGAATCCTTGGAGCATTTTTGGGATTGACCAAGCGATTGCGATAATCCTTGGAGCATTTTTGGGATTTGACCAAGCGATTGCGATAATCCTTGGAGCATTTTTGGGATATGGCTCTCTTAGATATGAAATGGTCGCAAATGACTGATATTCAAGGGTTCTGTTTCCTTGATACCGTCAAGAGAAGCTAGCCAGTATGTCCCGGGTCCTATTTTGCTATCAATGACATATGGACCTAACCAATTTGCCGCAAACTTGTCCCTTAGGTGGGATGGCAAACTAGAATTCTGCTGGTTTTCCTTCAAAACCAAATCACCAACCCGAAAGTCTCTGAGGTGAACTTTCATGTTGTAAGCTTTCTTAAGTCGCTCTTGATAAATACGTAAATGCTCGAGAGCATTAACGCGTCGTTCATCAAGCAACGTAAGCTGGTCTAACCGGGCCTGCCGTGCAGAGTCATCATCGATGAACTCCTGCATTGATATGCGCAGGGAAGGAATCTCCAACTCTAGAGGCATGACTGCCTCGGAGCCATACACGAGTGAAAATAGAGTGGCCCCAATGGGTGTCCGAATGCTAGTGCGATAGGCCCATAGGGCAAGTGGGATTTGAATGTGCCAATCCTTATGACTGTCTATGATGGTATTTTTAAGGATGGCAACTAGCATTTTGTTTGACGCTTTTGCTTGCCCATTCGCCTGCGGATAATAGGGTGTCAAAAAGCTGTGCTGAATCTTGTACTTTGTGGTCAAAGCACGCACGTCTTTGTTCTTGAAAGGCGTCCCATTATCCGAGACTATTTTGGATGGAATACCAAAATGACATATGATGTTATGCAAAATGAACTCCACAATGCGGGGTCCTGTCGTAGAGGTAAGCGGAATCGCTTCCACCCACTTGGTAAAATACTTTGTGGCCATTATGATAAACGTGTGACGGCCTGACGACGTAGGGGAGATCTTTCCAATTAGATCGAAGCCCCACTATGAGAACGGCCAAGCAGACTGGACTGTCTGCAAGGCCTGGGAAGGTACGTGCATCAAATTGGCATGATGTTGACACTTCACGCACTTCTTGACATATGCGCAACAATCTCGCTCTAAAGATGGCCAATAATAGCCCATGCGAAGAATGCGCTTTGCGATGGCCATACCACTAAAGTGGCCACCACATGTACCATCGTGCGCTTGGGCGACTGCCCAAGTGGACTCTTGCTGGTCCAAGCAACGAAGGAGGATTCCTTCATAGCTACGACGATACAAAATGTCTCCTATCAAGACATACTTAGCCGCTTTCTGCTTGAGTGCTCGTTTTGCGGCATGAGTCAATCCAAGCGGGAGATTACCTAACTTGAGGTAGTCTCTAATGGGTAAATACTAGTCCTGTTGATCAGAAACCTCGACAGTATGAACAACCAATCCCTCTTGAAGTTCATCCCTAGCAAACGCTGAATGGGATAGAACCTGTAAGAATAGCGTTGTGTTGCTATTAATGGGAGTAGGGGAGAACAAGGACCCCCAGTTTGTGCATGCTTCGGACGATCTCGGATTCGAGAGAACTTCTCCGAGGATGGTTCAATCTGGATCATGTGGATTCCTGGCGTCAAGTCCGAGCTTGCACGCTCCATCATGGATTGCGATAAGGTTTTGACTTGAATGGTTGTCATATCACCGGAAAGGTCTTGCGGGATTAGTGACCCCAAGGAGGCCATTGTGTTCACAAAATGATTCGATGATCGAGGGAGTGCCTCGATGTCATACCACTCAAGTTTTGCCAAGAATTTGTCCACGAGGGCTTTATAAGCCTGTAGGACTGGGCATTTGCATTGATATACCCCTTTGACTTGATTGACTATTAACAGCGAATCACCAAAGATATTCAGTCATTTGATGTTCATGGCGATTGTTGTCTGAAGACCTAGGAGCAAGGCTTCATACTCTGCATTATTGTTGGTGCACGGGAAGTTTAATTTAAATGACAGGGGCATTGGAGCACCCTGCGGTGTGAAGAATACAATTCTCGTGCCACCACCTTGCTCACATTTAGAACCATCGAAGAATAGGGTTATGTCGGCCTGTGACTCGAGCTCATCAGAATCTGGCGATTCTGAGACATGGAAGACCCCATCATCGGGTAGTTCTATGACTAGAGGTTGATCGTCTTCAAGAGGAGCCTCTGCTAGTTGATCGGCTATGACTTGTCCTTTGATAGATTTTTGTCCAATAAACTCTATGTCAAATTCCGTCAACAACATGATCCATTTCGCCGTGTGACTACTATGATAAGTACGACTCATCATGTATCGCAATGGATTCTCCTTAGACACAACATACATAGTGTTGCTCAGCATGTAGTGGCATAGCTTTTTGGTAGCAAACACCACCGCCAAGCAGAGTTTCTCAACGTATGCATAGTTAAGTTCATAACTGACCAGGGTGCGGCTAAGATAGTAAGTAGCCTGTTCCTTGTGAAGTTCATTCTTCTGGGCTAACATGGCGCCCAAGTGCCACCTCGATAGCTGAGATGTATAAGTAGAATGACACTCCTGGTCTAGGTGGTGCCAATACTGGCGGTGAAGCCAGGTATTGTTTGATTTCGTCAAAGGTTGACTGGCACTCGTCATCCCAATGAAATGTAACCCCCTTGTGCAATAATTTGTTCATGGGTCGGCACTTGTCAGATAATTGTGCTATAAAGCGTTTAATCGACGTGACCTTTCCTTGCAGACTTCTGAGTTGCTTGATTGTAGTTGGGGGAACCATTTCAAGGATTGCCTTGACTTTCTTTGGGTCCACCTCGATTCCTCGCTTTGAGACTATGAAACCCAAGAGTTTTCTAGATGTGACGCCAAATATGCACTTCTTGGGGTTTAGTCTAACTTTATGCTCCATGAGGCGATCGAGGATTTTGCTTAAGTCATCGATATGATTTGAGCGCAAAAGAGACTTGGCTAACAAATCATCCATGTAATCTTCCAAAGTTTTGTGCATGTAGTCGTGGAAGATGTATGTCATGGCACGTTGGTAGGTGGCACCAGCATTTTTAAGGCCAAAAGGCATGACCTTATAACAAAATGTCCCCCAAGGCATTGTGAACGCCATTTTTAGTTGGTCTTCAGGATTGATACGAATCTGATTGTATCCTGAGAAACCATCCATGAGGGAGAGCATTTCGTGACCTGTTGTAGCATCTACCAACGCGTCGATGCTCGGCAAGGGGAAATCATCCTTAGGACTCGCTTTGTTTAGATCTCAAAAATCAGTGCATATGCGAATCCTCCCGTCGGGCTTCTTGATGGGAACCATGTTGGACAGCCATGGCGGATAATCCATGCAGATGACAAACTGTGCATCCAACAGCTTTTGCAATTCATCTTTGACCATCAAGGCCACTGTTGGGTGCATCTTACGTAGTTTTTGCTTTACAGGCTTGATTGTCGGATCAAGCGTTAAATTATGCATGACTAGCTACGGGTCTAGTCCTGGCATATCCTTGTACGACCATGCAAAAACCTCCTTCTTCTCTTTGAGAAGGGCAATGTAGTCGGCTTGCTCTTCGGGGGAAAGACTTACCCCCAACTTGAGAATCTATGGATTCATTGGATCTATGTCGATATCTACATCAGTCGTCTCCTCGACTGACATGTGGGATCCGTCCTCCAACTGATGTGGAGTCGGGATCAAATGGATATCATTAGCTAAGTTTAGATCTACGTTGGGAACCTCGGGTTCCTCTTCAGCCTGAAAAATATCTTGAGTTGTCCCTGGGGTAAAATGAGGCATTTCACCGAAAGGCCAGTACTCTGATGGTGATAAAGGTGAATTGACGCGATCCCAGTCGATGGCATCTATGTCTAGATGCAATGACCGTGCTGGATCGACCGGATTGCGGATGGGTGCGGTCAAATCAATGGAGATCATGTGGATGGAATGAATTTGGTCTCCATTACCGCGGGTGTGATAACTTGAATCTTCTGGATGCTCCCTATACTCTGGATCTAGCTCTAGGGGAATGGGCACGAACGGATCGGCCCTATGTGCGGATAGGAGGACAGGGTCTTCCCTCGGCACTAATGTCATGATAGGGTCTCGGGATGGACGGTGCTCATCATGAATTTGGAGCCATGGATCCAACACTTGGTCCCACCCCGCTGGGTCTACCCACCATTCATGCCCTAACCTTATGCCCATCTGTCCCATCAGATCTTCATGAGTTAAAGGGCGATTATGCCATCGCGCATGATTGAGATAGTTCATCTCAGTCTCATCTTCTGAATCACTTTCGAAGATCCAAAAATGTTCATTCTCTTCAAGAACTGTTACTTGCGACATTGAGGGTTCTCCTTGTTCCAACAAGTTAATCTGGTCCCATTGTGGTTGTTCCACTCTTGGTGGAGGGACCTGATTCTCTTGACACTGTATTGACTCAACTGGAACCTCTAAGGGGAACAACTTCAAAAAGATGTCCGGACACCGTTTATGTTCTCTTTGGGGATTAGTATCCGAACTTTCACCTCTCTCTAGCAAAGGAGGGGGATTACTGATGTTGCCAAGGGTGTTTGTTGACCATGGGAGGTAATCTCCCAATGTATATTCTGTATTTGGGTTGGCATAAAGATCCGGTGCCAATCCCCCCTTGTTGCCTATTTCTAGGCCTTGCATATTTTCTACCAAGATGTCTAAGGGCAGGGGGTGGTTGAACCCTACTCCCGACTTATCATATGGCATCTGATATCTTGGTTGGCAAAGGACACGCATCCCTTGCTCATATCTGCCTAGCCCGTATCCATGCCAATTGCATTGGCCGAGATATCTTAGAGCAAAGTTCGGGTTTGACAGATAGTTGATATTTTCAGCAAAAGGCTCTTCGTCTTCTTCCTTTTGCTTGCATGGTTCAAGACCATGATCAAGGCCCCCATACACAAAATTTGTCTGGTTTGGTGGGTAACCTAGAGGAACAACTATTCCTATGGGAAGGCGAGGTCTCCCCATGTCCTGTACTGATTCTAATGCGGGCGTTGCCACAACATTCTGCACTAAATACTCCCCCAGGCCTGTACTGGCCATTTCAATAGTGATTGTTGATGCTTGGGAGGGAGGGAACGGGAGTCCTTCCTGAGTCCATTCCATGTTTGGTGGTTTAGGAGTCTCAGCTTCCGTTGTGCTAGGTATTTCCTCTGTTGATACCGTTGATATTGTTGGCAACCCCTCTTCTAGGGGCTGAGCCTCTTCCATGATCTGTTTTCCCTTGTCCTTCTATTTAGCCATGACAGGTGGCATTGGTAGTGAAGGAGCAGATGATGAAGACTCACCTGGCTAGGATTTTTCTATTTTGGTCACCAGTGGTGCCTACGGTATTGGACCCTGTTTAGATGGATTTAACTGGAAATCCAAATGCGTTGAAGGGAGGGTCGATTGAGGCATTAATTGCATCGCATTGCAATACTTGAAGGGTTCTAAGTCCATCGGGACTACATGTATTTCTCCTTCAAATGCATACTTTAAGCACTGGTGAGCGATCGAAGGGACACACTTCATGTCCCTGATCCAAGGCCGCCCTAGCAGTATGTTGTAAGCCATCTCGCCTTCCAACACATGGCACAATGTAGGTATTGTCTTTTGTCCTACCTGGACAGGCAGAACAACTGTGCCGACTGTCGAGCATATTGCATCGTTGAAAGCTCGTAGTGTGTATGTGGAGGCTGTGATATGAGAGGCTGGCAGCTTCAAATGTTTTAGTGCTGCAGTGGTAATGATGTTACTGGACGAGCCAGTATCTACCAACACTCTCTTGTACGGGATCCCGTTGACCCGCGCGATAACGTGCAGGGGTGGATCTACCATGTCATTCGATATTGTTTTGACTTCATCCTCTCTAAAGGTAATGACCGGCTCCGTACATCATTTCACATGTCCCACGAAGTTGTTGAAAGAATTTGCTTCGTGAGTCTGTAATTCGATGGCTTTTAAAATTTCCATAAGAGCTTCCCTATGAGGTGTTGACTGTTGAATAAGCTCGTAAATGGAAAGCCTAGCCGATGTGGTCCGCAAACTCTGCGTGAGTTTGGTCCGTATCGTGACCTCGGGTCTAGGCGGAGGCAACTGCATAGGGCATTGTTGAGGCTGCGACGTTGTTGGAACTTCCCTTGTAGCTACCTCGGGGGCAACTCCTCGGGTACTTTTTGTTCCTGGTCACTATGCTGATCATTCCCACAAATCCTTGCATGGGAAGATTCTGTCGCACCTCATTAACCCGGAGAGGTTTTTCCTGTGCCTCATGGGCAGGCAAAGGGTCCTTGAATACCCCCATTTGTTGATTATTTGGCGCTATGGGGTTGTCCACGGCCAATGTTTTATTGTCGATCAAATCTTGGATTAATCCTTTGAATTTCCAACATCCATTCAAGTCATGTCCCCTTCGCCTATGGAATCTACAATATAATTCCTCTCTGTATCCCTTAGGCTTGGGAGCGTTAGGATCTACAGTTTGGATCTCTGGAAGGGTGACTAAATTTGCCACTGACAAGCGGTCAAATAAGGAGTCCCTAGACTCCGCATAAGGGGTGAATTGTCGCCTAGGGCGACGCTGTTGATTCTGCTCCTGTTTCTTATTATCTCTTTCATAACTAGGAGGCACTGCTGGTAATTAGCCTTTTGGGGCTGTATTTCTTGCATAGGCTTGGGGACATTTATCGCAACTTGATTAACCGCAGCGGGTTGTGATTGCGTTGTCCCGGTCTTAGTGGTTTTATTCCACTCTTTCTTTTTAGGCTTGGCGATTGTGCCCTCACCTATTTTGATCTCTTCTATAACTCTGGCTTGCGCCAAAGCTTCTTCTAAGCTGGCGTATTGCTGCAGCAGCAATAGCCCAAAGATTGATTTTAAGCAACTCCATGCAAACATCTCGTGTGAGATCAGACATAGGGGGAAGGTAGGGTAGCTTAGAAAGCAAAGCCCTCCATCGATTCCCGTATGCTGCCATTGTTTCTTCCTCATATTGCTTGAGGCTGGCCAGATCACTCAGTGATGCCTTCTTCTTTGTGTTGAAGGCAAAGCGTTCAAGAAACGCATCTACTAATTGATCTAGGTTGTTTATGCTGTGTTTTGGTAACTATGTGAACCAATCCGAGGCAGGGCCTACGAATGTGGTTATGAATGTCCTAAGCAACAATGCATCATTATCTTGGATGCCGAAGCATTGGCTTAGGAATCTTGTGACATGTTCTTGTGCATCCTCTTCACCTTTAAAGACCGCCAATTGAGGCAACTTGAAATGTTCGGGGTAAAGAGGTGTGGGCACTGAGGGATGCACTTGGATGACTCGCGGAGTTGACGTAACGTGGGCTTTTGATGCCCAGAAGCTTTTGTCTCCATAGACTCCAAACGCTCTAATAGCGCTTTGTATGCATCGAAAGATTTTATTTCTTCCTCTTTTGTTTGCTCCCGTTGTGAGTTATGGGAGACTGGAGGCCTATGGGGGGGTGGCCGAGTGGCAGCCCTCCCGCCTTGATGGGGCATTTTGGCCCATTCTATTTCTAGTTCATACTCCTCATAAACTTCTTGAGGAGTCTCTAGGCGAGACCTATGACCCTGATTGAGTCCCCGCTGAGGGTACCCATCATTGTTTCGGGGAGTGGCCTCCCTCTCGGGTCTATAAGGTCTCGGAGGCAAAGCTTGACGAGGTCACGGAGACCTGTCCTACACCAAAGGGTTGTGCCTCGCATATTGTTCTACTCTTTGGGTGCGAGGGGTTGGCACCCTCTCAGGTAGTTTATAGCGCAACTCATCCGCTTCATGCTGCATGCGCTCTTTATTAAGGCGGTATAAGTACTCTAACTCCTGATGACCTTGCTCAAGCTGCATGATTCGGGCTTGGCGGGTGGCATGTCTGGCGACTGCCGGGTCAACTTGGTCTGCCCTCTTTTGCTCAGGAGGCTTGAATGTTTCTCCTATGTGTTTGCCTCGATCTTGATGATCTAAAATTTCAATGGGTCGCTTCCCTCTGTCGAGGTAGGTGGCATTTACTTAAGGCTCTGGCATCGATGGGTGACCATGATATCTAGCAAGGTGCGGAAACGCAAGGTTCCCACGCTGTATGTTGTCCCCGAGGAATGCGATGGTCTTCCTCGTACTCCCTTTCATGGGTGTGAAAGGGGCGGGCGGAGTGAGCTCGCCCTGTGTGAAGAGCCCTGCGCTCTGGATTTTGTCTTTTTATTCTAATGGGAGGCAAAGGAGAGGTACCGTATTCACGTTGTCTCTCCTCATGGACACTATGCCTCTCTAGCGCTTCATCGTGCTGTGGCCACTCAGATCTAGCCTCAAAAGGCGATTTTCTATTTACATTGAGATCTACATGTAAAGCTTCTTCCCGAAAGGGGCTGTGTTGAATGGGTATACTCCAATGAGGAGGGTCCCAATAATTCCTTTTTGATGTGGCCTCGATGTGGACTCTCTTGTAGGCCAGACCGCCAAGGCGGTATGGCCAAGTCCTCAGGGCTAAAGCGAAGGCGACCAGCGCCCTCTCTTTGTGTACCTTTCGCAGCGTCCGCCCTTGATTGGGCTTGGCTACGGGTGTACACCATTGTGGTGCTTCTCTACTAGCTAAGCAGATTTTTATCTCGTTTATGATGATTTTTCTTTTTGTTTACACTAAGCAGAAATGAACACACACATACACAAACAGTGATTATCTCTTTTAAGGATTAATAGTGTGTCCTAAACCGGTTTAGTGCATTTTGATGTTTTGTTTTGTTTTTGCAAGTTTTGAAGAACGTTTAAATGCATAATGTTGGCTCATATGACTCCCATAAATGGTCGCCCCTTCAATATACCATTGTCGGACCGATATACCAACCTCTCTATATACCCGCCCTTACGAGAGGGAAACTATAGGTACGTGAGAGCAGATGGTACGTGGAACATAGGCGGTACGAAAGGGGGATTGTCCTGTTAATGACACCTACCATAGAAGACTTATCCTCGCGCGCATGGGAATCACCCCAGAGACACTCGGTCAGCTTTCGTCAGGATTTACGCCTAACAACAGTGACAATCGGGGAAATGGATGCAAAGCTAAGCCAAGGTGGTGATGAACCCACCGTTGGTCTTGCTCAAGGGCTGGGGTTTTACGACCAGCTCCTTGGTTTAATTTACCACGTGATGTGTGTGGGGTTCATTTTATTAAAAAATGAAACAAGCATGAACAACTTTCCCTAAGCAAGTAAAAGTTGACAAAAAAGTAGAAACAGAAAATAATAATAATAAAAAAATAAAAAAAATGCAGGTACAACTTTGGAACCTTACCTTTTTTTCTGCTCAAATCGGCTGTCTTTTCCGCCCAAACCAGCTGTTTCTGATTCGGCCCGGTACCTTTAAGCAAAAAAAACGTAAATTTCAATCAATTTTTGAATCTAAAAAAAAATAGGGGACAGAGTCCCACCGTGATCGCCACTGAAAGCATGAGATTCCAAAAATAAAAGGAAAACTATAGCTATGCAATATAAGACAAAATATAACGCTTTAATCCTATGCATGAAACAAAGAAAGGAGATAAATTGGAAATGAAAGAAAGATGTATGAAAGCACAACCCTCTTTATTCAATTTTCTTATCCTCGGTTACAAAGACGTCTCCTCCCTTTTTAGGGGCTAGGAGCGTTAAATGGATCTTTGTTACAATTGTGACTTAGTCTTCCTCCTTTCGCATGCCCACATTTGAAATGGGCGGGCCAAAGTGTTGTCGTCGCTTATTGCTGATGAATCCTTGCTCCTTGCTGTTCTTCCTATGATCAAAGAAACACAGAGACGTTGTTAGTAGCACCTACTGCAAAAAGGTAGAGCGTTTGACTTTAGAAATTGATAAGAAATACGTGCAAAAGATTGATTAAATGCGTGCAACCAAAACAACTCTATGCAACCTGCAACTCTGACAGAAATCAAAAAATGTCACCAGATGGCCAGTGCCATTGAAACAGTCGACCAATCCACTGTCGAATCAATGTTGTTACCTGCAGGTTAGTGGGGTAACAAAAACGATAAAAGCATGATAATACTTGATGAACGTCTAAAGTCGCGATAGCATGATAATATATTTGATAAATGATTTAAATAGTCTAAAGTGTGATGCAGGATATATATTCGAACATAAAGCATAATCTATTTAAACACTGTTAACTGTAGGATATATTCAAAAATAGCATAAATTAGATTAAGAATAAGAACGTGCGTAGGGTGCCCAAGCGGGCCGCCCCCGTTAAAACTTAACTTCGACGCCAATCCACTAGGGATGGGCTCAAAATCTAAGATACTGTAGTGTCGGCAAATTGGTGGATTACGATGGTAAAATGTCGGGTTTAGATCCGATTCACGCTTTCGAAAACCACCCAACAACCTCTCTTGCGAAAGAGATTCTGGATGTGAAAAAGGTGAATCGAAACAGATGCAATCGGGTCTCTGGTTTAGCAGCACTTCGTTGCGTTAAAAAATGCTTGTCAACCTATCTCTTCTGGGTGGGAAAGTCCACCATTTTATAGACCCATGGGGTCTCTTTGGAGGGGGGACGTAGGGATGCCACGTGGCGGCCATGCCTTCTCAAAAGGGAGGAGACTCCGCCTTGACTAGGGCTTACTTGAATGCCCTCGCAACAGTTCGCTAACTGCCAATCTGCCCATCTACGCGCGCATGCATAGCAGGCAAAAATAACTGACTGTTCTTGGCTGCCACTTGTCTAACGTCTGCTCTGATGGTTTTAATGTTGCCTCTGAATGCTTTAATGTCACATTTGATTGGTTGAATTTTGCCTTTGAATGCTTGAATGTCGCCTCTGATTGATTGAATTTCTGCTTAAGCGCAAAATTCCGAAGTGTCACGATATCGCGACACTTCGGCCAAGGTCCCCTTTGGGCCTTAGGTGTCACAATTTCACGACGTCATGAAATCGTGACACCCTCGGCCAAGGCTCCCCTTTGGGCTTTAGGTGTCACAATTTCGTGACGTCACGAAATCGTGACACCCTCGACCAAGGCTCCCCTTTGGGCTTTAGGTGTCACGATTTCACGATGTCGCAAAATCGTGACACCCTCGGCCAAGGCTCCCCTTTGGGCTTTAGGTGTCACGATTTTGCGATGTCACAAAATCGTGACACCCTCGACCAAGGCTCCCCTTTGGGCTTTAGGTGTCACGATTTCGCAATGTCACGAAATCGTGACACCCTCGACCAAGGCTCCCCTTTGGGCTTTAGGTGTCACGATTTCGTGACGTCATGAAATCGTGACACCCTCGACCAAGGCTCCCCTTTGGGCTTTTGGTGTCACGATTTTGCGACGTCGCGAAATCGTGACCCCACGCCCTTTGGCTTTTGTTCGCACTTCCGCCCCGCCAAGGTTCCCTTTTTTCTTAATCTTTCCCTCGGCCAAGGTTTGCTTTTGCTTAAGGCTTGCTTGTTCTTGCTTAAGGCTTGCTAAAATGACCAGCTTTGTTTTGTTTACTTTTTGACCTTCTAAACTGTTGTGTAAGTGGCTAGGACCACTGTTTGACCTCTGAGGGCTGCCCTGAAGGTTGTGTGTCAATGCGATCAGTGTTTGTAGTCACATAATCAGATTGGTGTTGTTTTGGTGTCTACACAAGTATAGTTGATTCATGGGCATTTAATATCCACAAAGTGTAATGCATGGACTTGGGAAATCATAAGTCGATCCCATGGGTCCAAAATTGGGGTTCCCCCTTCCCAATATCTAGAGGATATTTTAACATTAAAATCCCCAACAACAAACCAGTCTACCTCCTCCCTTGAGATTCTCATGTTATGCATCACTTTCCATTGATGCATCTGAGCATCTAGGTTTTGAGTCCCATAAAAAATTATGATTAAAACCTGCTAAATTATCACATTGTTCCTAAAATGAGATGTGAGGACACTCCTCCAAGCTATATGTTCTATTATCATCCATTCAAGAGAGTTCCAAAAAGTAATTATCCCCCTAAGGTCCCTTGGGCAATCACTTCCATATGACCAAAACCCCTCCAATGTTTATTTATTGTTTTACACATAATATCCAATGATATTTTTATCTCTTGGATAAGCACAAAACTTGTTTTACATTTTTCTAAGAGTCTTCAAACAATAGATTGATGGGTTCTACTGTTTAAACCCTTCCATGATTGTATAATCATTGGTTATCTTGAGAAAGGTAAGATTTTATTGGCCTCACCGATCCTCTAGTGATCAGTTTGTCTCCTTGAAATGCTATCAATTCCTTATTTGATTTTCTACCCACTCTTTGAGAGTTGATATTTTTTGATCTATTTTCCACCTGAGTTATCCCTAGAGTTGGTCTTTCTTTATTATTTTCTGCTATACCCATGATGACATCCTTAATTATCGGTTGCTCTTGGTAATGCACTATCAATGTCCCTACAATCTCTGATTGTGGTAACTCACTGCACTCAATTACCTATTGTAGGATGGGAGGAGGTGAAAGAAGGGCTTGAACATGATTGTTATTATTTCCATCAACACCTTCCATGAATTGTTCTTCTTCCTGGTCCACCAATGTCTTTAAGATCTCATACCTATTGGAGGGCTTGAGTTGGATTTTCTCTTTGCTATCTTTTTTTTTTGTCTTCTGCTTCTTTTGGGCTACTCAAAAACATCTCTCTACGCTTATTTTCCCTAAGAATATTGGTTGTTTCTTTATTGATTGTGGACTTACCCTCATTAATAATATTTGACATTCTTAGAGGAGCCTCCATTTTTATGCTCATATTATTTGGGTAGGATCGAGCCAAATGCCCATGTTTGTGGTAAACTCTACACCTGAAGGGCAATGTCTCATAATCCAGTTACTAAATCCAAGATAGTCCTGCAAGTTTTAGTTCAACCTCTACTAGAAAAGACTATCTGAGATCCATTTCCACGCATAATCTAGCATAAACGGTTGTGTTTCCTTCCATTGTGTCTCTAGAAACACCCAAATGTCTTCCAATTTTTTTTTATGATTTCCAATACTTTCTCCCTCTAAAAATCCATTGGAAGTGCATATAAATAGATCCAAACTGGGACATCAGTATGCTCAATTCGAGGATCAAATACCACTCTCCAGGGT
This sequence comes from Wollemia nobilis, assembly GCA_028583015.1. Lineage (NCBI taxonomy): Eukaryota > Viridiplantae > Streptophyta > Pinopsida > Araucariales > Araucariaceae > Wollemia > Wollemia nobilis. The sequence goes on from JAQPPZ010015128.1 coordinate 1,405,986, forward strand.
TGAACAAATAATCCTACCAAACCATTATTCCTCTTTTCTGATTCAAAAGCCCTATTTCTATCAAGTGAAGAAAAAAAAATAATAATATCCATTGCTAATAAACCACAAAGAATACTCACCAAGAGGCTCCCACTTTTACCGGACCCAAGAATGCAAAAAAAATACGGTAGGGTGAATATCCATGAATTTACAGATCAGATCATGATTGGCTCTATATAAGACTATTTCTTCTACCATATTTTGCTCAATGACAATCTTTGGTCTTGATTCTAACTGTGGCAAACATCCATTGACTCGTTGAAATGTTGATCTTTTTATCGCAGTCATAAAGAGCATTTTTAATGTAGTCTCTGCTGAAGATTTATCTTTTAACAAATCTACAAAAAAACTGTCTCTCTAAAAAAAGATTCAGAGGTGTCCCCATTGAACCCTCTTAGAGTAATAATATTATCTTCAATTTTACAGCAACCAAAAATCTTTTCATCTACCTTTTTCTAAACAATTTCATTAATTTTTAATATTCAAATTAAAACATTTTATATATTTTAATTACTTGCACGTTTTTTTAATGCCCCATATGTTGTTCCTTATAGAGGCTTATTCTGTTTTTACCATTCCATTCGTAGAGATGATAAGAAGTACAAGATGTTTTAATTATCATAGTAGAATAAGAAAATATTTCAATTATTATTGTAGATGAGAGAGAATAAAAATAATAAGTCCTCGACAATCTTACCCAGGCGACAAGGTAGAATGGAATAGAGAACTGAACAAGTGGTTCCCACAAGCCTTCGGAGTGTACCACTTTTTCAATTGTTTTCGTCATCAAGCATGTAGAAACTTGGACTAAACAATTCTTACAAAAAGTCATCATTGATAAATTGGCGACTATTTCTTGATCGACATACATCAAAACATATAATTAAGAAAGTAATTAATCTCACAAAGAATCATGACTTACACTAGAAATTACATAGATTTTATGGTTTATTCACTTGTATTTTTCTTAATATTATTGGCTTTCTCATTGAACCTATTGAAATACCATGTTCATCTCCCATTGTTTTAACTTTAATGAAACGAAAAACCATCCAACCTACAGAAAGTCCGAAATAGGATAGAGAATAGAGCCAGGGAGAATAAGTATTGTCAGTAGCAGGTTGGGAAGAGGGATCAAATTTACAAGAAGTGTTAGTGGAAATGGCACAAGCATACCAGAATGGCCATCAATATAGGATTCGCATCGCCCATATTGTCTTAAATTTTTTTAACTAACTCGCAAAGTCAATGTAAGCCTAATCTAAGGAGCTCCCTTACTATTTGTTTTTATCTGACAAATAGACAGATATGGGTTGTGTCTATATAATAGACCAATGGAGATTTTAAATCTTAGTCGGTTACCTGAGCTCGTTCCTGGATAAAGTTGGGATATCATAGAATCGTCGGGCTTGAAGAACAACACAACCGATGAGATTAGATCGACCATGAGTGATGTTGCCACCTCGGATCCCACACCCTGCGTTGGCCGATATGCTCCATGCAATTCGCTAACATGTCAACTATGGCCTCTCTCCGTTTGCATGGTTGTCATGGGCCATCCGAAGGTCATATCCACTACCATACCTTTAGAATATTGTTACTCATTCAATCAGACCACATGACTTTGGATCTCATAGTGAAGGTTTAAGGGTACGGTTATGCATCCTATTAATTATTATTTAGATCACTACTACATCTCATATAACCAAATCGGTTCTACTCGGCTTTTCTATACCGCCTAATCCTTCCTTATGTTTCGTTTTGTTAGAAATATTAAACCTGATGTTCACCCACTGTCGCTGGTCGCTCCGAAGAGGGAATCGCTCACTTAAGGGAGCGACAATAGGTTTTTCGCCAAGAACTTCGATTTGACGCTGCACGTGTTCTTTGTCCAATCAGCCACTACTTTCCATGTGCGAGGTTGGTGATTGGTTATTTCCTTCGTGCGGTGTTGTTGATTGGTTCATCCTCCCTAGCTATATAAACCCTAGTTCCACTGGCATTTTGTGAGGAGGATGTAGAATAGCAGCAGCAAAGTAACAAATAGCAGAAGGAGGAAAGCAGAGGCAGAGCAGTCATAAAATTTTGATAGTATCGAACAACAGTTTCAGGTTCCTCTTTGTTGTTCAACTTATCCTGTATCTTTACAGATATGTGTAATCCCTCATAGGAGGATGATTTGTATTTCAGTTGATGATATTAATATAAAAATCTGTATATTTGTTGTGTTAAAATTTGTATTTCGCAACATCGCTATTTGAGTGAGCACACTTTGACAACTTTTTTAGTTTGCTCCTTATCGCTCCTTTTGGTAAGCGATTAAGAACATCGCTCTTTGTTTAAAGCAACCTCCATCATCTATTTTTTACTTAAATATTTTAAAATCTACCTTCTATTTTGTCTTATTTACTTTATGAAAAATACTCCCGCGATCGCTCATTTACCCGAGCAATTCCAAGTGTCACTTGGAATTCGGGTGACGGCAGGCAAATCTCCTTCTGGATGGCGATCACTATCCTTTCCACACTTAGTCAAAAATTACGAGAGTAAACGAAGCATAATTCCCATCCGCTATTGCTCGATTTGAAGAGCGACGCTTGACAATGCTCATTTTCTGAGCGACTGTCGGTTGTCGCTGGGTTCTCCTTGCGACGCTCGGAGTTGTTGGTGCCCAACAACGACTCCCACCCGTTGTCACTCGGTGTGGAGAGCGACGCCCAACAATGCCCATTTTTCTAGCGACCACCGAATGTCACTACTCCTTCGAGCAATGCCCAGAGTCGTTGTTGGGAGTCATCGACTCCCGCGCTCGCTATATTTCTCAGCGACTCTTGAGTGCAGGCTATCCTTGGCAATGATCGACGCAAACTAAAAACTTCAAATTGGTATCAGAGCATTAGTGCCTTGATGTGGAATATAGAAGCATACCTTTCGGTAGTAACCATTCGCTGTAGTTGTAGATCCCGTGCTTCAACGGTAAGAACTATGATTACTGGAGCATTCAGATGAAGATCCTATTCAAATCTCAAGAGCTATGGGACTTGGTCAAGAATGGCTACCCCGAATCGGCAGATGCAACAACATTGACCGCCCTCTCCCAAGCAGACAAGGACTTGTTGAAGGAGAACATGAAGAAGGACAAGAAGGTCCTCTTCTACATCATGCAAGCGATCGAGGAGACCATTTTTACGTGGATCATATCAGCCACCAAGGCAAAGCAGGCATGGGAGATTTTGACCAGCTCGTATCAGGGCACCAACAAGGTGAAGTTGGTGAATCTGCAGATGCTTAGGAGGGAGTTTGAGAACCTGTAGATGAGCAAATCCAAATCCATGAGTGATTTTTTCACCTGGACAACAGATGTCACTAACTAGATGTGGTTGAATGGATAAATCATGCAGATCCAGAGAATCGTGGAGAAGATTCTCAAAAGTTTGCCTATAAAATTTGACTTGATATTAATAGCAATCGAAGAGTCAAGGTATTTGAAAACCCTCTCGGTAGACGAGCTCATGGGTTCTCTACAAACGCATGAGTAGAGGCTGAGCTGCTCATCTCAAACCTCTCTAGAGAAGGCATTCAAGGTGCAAGTTTCATTCTAAGACAGTGGCAGGCAAGATTCTCACCATGGCGCCTTTAGTTCTCAAGGAGGAAGAGGTAGAGGCAGGCATGGGAAAGGCAAGAAGTAAGGAGATCGAAAAACCCTAGTGAGGGAGAGACTAACTACAACTTCCATCAGCAAGGAGGAAGAGGCTATGCTAAAAATTATTCAAGTGGATCTGGTCAAAAGAAAGATAAATCAAAGGTCTAGTGCTACTATTGCAAGAAATTCAACCATTACATATTCCAGTGCAGAAAGAGGATGACCAAGGAAAACTAGTAGCAAGCCCATTACACGGATGAAGCTGGAAATGTGAAATGAGGAAACGTGCTTTTGAATTGCAATATTGAGGAGGAGAGCTAGAAGAACATCTGGTATCTCGACAGTAGGTGCAGTAATCATATGACGGGGAATAAGGAAATTTTCTCAGAACTGGATGAAACAGTCCAGTCCGAGGTCAATATGGGAAACAATAGCAAGGTTCCCGTCATGGGGAAAGGCAAAATCCTCATTCGCACCAGGCACAATGAACATAAGCAAATCTGTTATGTCTATTATATGTCTAGTCTGAAGCACAACCTGCTGAGTGTTGGACAGCTTGTGCAGAAGGGGCATACAGTCCAGTTCAAAGACGTAGTATGAACATTTAGAGATAAAGCGCATGGGCAGATTACAACGGTGTCCATGACGAAGAACGAGATGTTTCTGCTGCATATTCAAAATGAATCTCTGATGTCTTTGAGTGCAGTCGTGAAGGATGCTACCTGGTTGTGGCATCTAAGGTTTGGTCACCTGAGTTTTAGTGGTCTGAATCTGCTACACAAGAAGCATATGATGAAGGGTTTACCTCTTATTGAGTAGCAAAATCAAGCTTGTGAGGGTTGCTTAGTTGGCAAACAACACCGAGATTCATTCCCTTTAGGGTAATCTTGGAGAGCATCACAACCATTGGAGCTGGTGCACTCAAACATCTGTGGTTCGATGCATACCAACACGTTTGTCGAAAACAAGTACTTCTTGACTTTTATTGATGAATTCAATCAAAAGACATGGGTATATCTCATCAAACAAAAATCATAGGCTTTCAATAAGTTCAAGGAGTTCAAGGCTCTGGTGGAAAAATAGAGCGGGTACCAAGTGAAAACCCTTAGGATGGATGGTGGAGGTGAATACATCTCTAACGAATTCCATAACTTTTGCAAGGCACATGGAATTTTGAGGTAGTTCACTGCCAGATACACACTGCAACAAAACGGTGTAGTTGATAGGAAGAACCGAACCATCATGGAGATGGCACGTAGCATGATGAAGGTGAAGGGATTGTCGCACAAATTTTGGATAGAGGCTGTAACTTGTGTAGTCTACCTACTGAATAGATGTCCCACCAAAAGCATGAAGAAAAAGATCCCTCAGGAGGCCTAGGACAGTCAAAATTCATGTGTGGCTCATTTGCATGTGTTCGGATGCATTGCATATGCACATGTTCTAGAAGAGAAGAGGCATAAGCTGGATGACAGGGCAGAGAAGTGTATTTTCACAGGGTACAATGAGAAAGCGAAGGCATATCGACTGTATAATCCTGTGACAAAGAATCTCATCATCAGTCGCGATGTGAGGTTCCTAGAGGATGAAGCTTGGAACTGGAAGTCGAAGACTGGCTAGTCAGAGCCAGCAGATGTTGAGTCTATTGACTTGGAGGAGAGTAGTGTGTAGTCACCTATAACCTCAAGCAGCAACACTAGTGCTAGTAGCAGCACAACCTCACCATCTCTATTGCCTCCACTTGCAAGTAGAATCCTGAACTTGGTGACACCTGCGAAGACGAGGAGCTTGCACGACATCTACGAGGAAACCCAAAATCATGAAGATGAGGAAATTTTTGATTTTGCATTCTTTACTGAGGTCAATCCAATTAAGTTTGAAGACGTAATTCAGAATAAAAAATGGGTGAAGGCGATGGATGAGGAGATAGAAGCCATTGAGAAGAACGATACATGGCAGCTAGCAGATCTTCCAGTAGGGAAAAAGACCATTGGGTCAAGTGGATGTATAAAAAGAAATTTAACGCCCAAGGACAAGTTGATCGGCACAAGGCCAGATTGGTGGCAAAGGGCTACAAGAAGAAGTAAGGCATTGACTATCATGAGGTGTATGTGCCTGTAGCCCGACTTGACACAGTTAGGATGATCCTGGTACTGGCAGCTCAAAAGGGCTAGAGTGTTTACCAGATGGACGTCAAGTCAGCTTTCCTCAATGAAGTTTTGGAGGAGGACGTCTACATAGACCAGCCACCAGGTTATGAGATTGAAGGCCAGGAGGGCAAAGTCCTGAAGCTAAAAAAGGCCTTATACGGTTTGAAGCAAGCACCTAGGGCATGGTATAGCTGGATTGACGACTACTTTTAGGAGAATGGGTTTGTCAAATGCCCATATGAGAAAACCCTATACATGAAGATAAATGAAGTAGGGGAACTCATAATCGTCTGCCTGTATGTGGATGATTTAATTTATACTGGCAACAACAATGCCCTGTTCGACCAGTTCTGAACAACCACAAAGGAGTTCAAGATGACAGATTTGGGGTTGATGAAGTATTTTCTTGGCATCGAAGTTGACCAATCGATAGATGGCATCTTCATTTGTCAAGGCAAGTATGCAATGGATGTCTTGGAGCGGTTCAAGATGGAGGACAACAAACCTGCCATCACACCTGTTGCCACGGGTTTGAAGCTGAGAAAGTTGGACTCTGGCAGAAATGTCGATCCAACTCTGTTCAAGAGGCTAGTTGGCAGTCTCATGTATTTGATTGTAACTCGGCTAAATTTGATGTTCGGAGTAAGCTTGATTAGCTGATTTATGGAGACTTCGAAGGACACACATTGGCAAGTAGGCAAGCGCATTTTGTGCTGTCACTGAGACACAGAACCATGGCCTATTCTACGCCAGATGCGACCAGTTAGATTTGGTGTGCTACACAGATAGCGACTGGGCTGGCAGTACCGACGATCGAAAGAGCACTTTCGGGTATGCATTCCATCTCGATTTGGAAGCAGTATCATGGGCGTCCAAGAAGCAACCGATTGTTGTGTTGTCCACTACTAAAGTAGAGTATGTCACCGCCACGTCAGCTACATGTCAAGTAGTTTGGCTGCGAAGAGTCTTAGGTGAACTGAATCACCCAGCGAAAGGGACGATAACTGTGTTTTGTGACAACATCTCTGTCATAGCACTATCGAAGGATCCAATGTTCCATAGCCGAACAAAGCACATCGATGTTCGGTATCACTTCATCAGAGAGCTGGTTAAGTTCGGGGAAATTCAGCTACAGCTTTACAGATCCAAGGAGCAGATAGTTGACATTTTCATGAAGCCTTTGAAGGAGGAAGACTTCAGCAGATTGTGAGAGCAGTTGGGAGTCAAAGTTCTTGTGAAATCAGGTTTAAAGAAGGGTGTTAGAAATATTAAACCGGATGTTCACCCATTGTCGATGGTCGCTTCGAAGGTGAGCGATTCCGGGAATCGCTCACCTAAGGCAGCGACAATGGGTTTCCCGTCAAGAACTTTGATTTGACGTTGCACGTGTTCTTTGTCCAATCAGCCACTACTTCCCGCGTGCGAGGTTGGTGATTGGTTATTTCCTTCGTGTCGGGGTTGTTGATTGGTTCATCATCCCTAGCTATATAAACCCCATTTCCGTTGGCATTTTGTGAGGAGGATGTAGAATAGCAGCAACAAAGTAACCAATAGCAGAAAGAGGAAAGCAGGGGCAGAGCAGTCGTAAAATTTCGACAGAACCGAACAGCAGTTTCGGGTTCCTCTTTGTTCTTCAGCTTATCCTGCATCTTTTCAGATCTGTGTAATCCCTCATAGGAGAGAGAACGATTTGTATTTTAGTTGATGATATTAATATAAAAATCTGCATATTTGCTGTGTTAAAATTCGTATTTGGCAGCATCGCTGTTTGAGTGAGCACACTTTGACAACTCTGTTAGTTTGCTCCTTATCGCTCCTTTTGGTAAGCGATTTAAAAGCATCGCTCTTTGTTTAAAGCAACCTCCATCATCTATTTTTTACTTAAAGACTTTTAAACCTACCTTCTGTTTTGTCCGGAAAATACTCCCGCGATCGCTCATTTACCCAAGCGATTCCAAGCGTCACTTAAAATTCGGGCGACGGCGGGCAAATCTCCTTCTGGTTGGTGATCGCTATCCTTTCCACACTTAATCAAAAAAATGCGAGAGTAAACGAAGCATAATTCCCGTCCGCTGTCGCTCGATTTGAAGAGCGACGCCAACAGCGCTCATTTTCTGAGCGACCGCCGGCTATAGCTGGGTTTTTCTTGCGACGCCCTGAGTCGCTGCTGCCCAACAGCGACTTCCGCCCGCTGTCGCTCGGTGTGGAGAGCGACGCCCGGCAGCGCCCATTTTTCTAGCGACCGCCGGCTGTCGCTACTCCTCCGAGCGACGCCCGGAGTCGCTGCTGGGAGTCAGCGACTCCTGCGCTCGCTGTCTTTCTCAGCGACGCTTGAGCGCCGGCTGTCCTTGGCGACGATCGGCGCAAACTGAAAACTTCACGTTTTACATTTAAGAAATTTGGGATTGCATACGAGGAAATCAGTTCATATTGGGGAAGAAGATGCTATTGAATATGAAACTCGATCCCCAGTCAGAATTCGACATCGCAAGCCTAACGAGAACTCAGAACGCCAACGATATCTTCGAGCCAAGTAAAGGCAATACGTGGCTTTATCATCGTTAATCAAAGGTCCTCAGGTTGTCCGTAGAATCGAGTTTCAACGATCTAGATATACAATACATCCACCGGATATTTATGCGAGTTTCTTGCAGGGAAAAAAATCAGAGCCGTACTTTTTCCTGGGCCCTCGATTTGGGGTTTTCAACCTTTATAAGCAAATGGTGTGAGTAAAATGGTTTTTATGATTATCGATAAAAACTCTGATGGCAGCGGACGGTGTCACCTTGACAGTCTTTAATAAGCTTGCGTGCAAGTAATTTGGCTTTCCTCAGGAGGAGCAGGTAGTGTTAAGAGTAATGTTAATGATTTGCAATCAGTTTGTAAAGATGAGACAGGTTCACCTTGAAGTGTATGATTATTTTTTATTGAAAATTTATTTTGGGCATTTTATTGAATACGGTGTAGGTAAAATATGATGGATAATTTTTTTTATTTGGTTAGTGTGAGAAACTTTTATAATTAATTTATTTAGTTAGTGTGAGAAATATTTACGATCAATTTCATTTGACTGAGCAGTCTCCTCTCAACCATAATTCTTTATAAAGCTGAGAGCTATGCTTATCAATAGAGAATTTAATATATAATCACCCACTGCACACCACACATCCTCACACACTCGCAATCACCACACACCATATACCGGGTTTGAACCTTGAACCTCCTAAAAAAAGCCAAAGCCTGAACTTTTGTACAGTTCCCTTGGAAGAAGGCATTGATTATTTATTTGTAGATTATAAATTTTATGTATTTGTATGAATTTTATATAAATAAGATGTTATGCATAGTAAACGTGCGGCAGATATCTAAATTTTTTGAAGAAATAAAATTGAGAATAGATAAAATAAGTTTAAAGGTTTTTAAATTAGATTAGTGTTAAATTGTTTTAAGAATAAATTTGATGAATAAGTAAAATAAAATGGGGGTTTTTAAAATTTTAATAATACAAGTGAGAATTAGATAAATAAAAATATAAATTTTTAAGTCAATCAAACTTAAAAAATAAATGCATAAATTCAAAGGAATAAAAAAATTATAAAATAGATGGACTAAAAATTATGGCTTTCAAAAATTTTAAGAATAAAGGTGAAGAGTATATAAAACAAATACAAAGCTATTTAAGTCAATTAGTTCCAAGCTAGAAAAAAATAAAAACATTTCAAAATTTTAAAAATAAAACTAAAGAATTAAAAGAATAAAATTAAAGGCTCTTAATCGGGTTTAAAGTAATATAATATTTGTAAAGATATTTATTCCATCATTGAATAAATAATAAATAAGATATTGTTGTTTTATTAAAGAGAAGGATATAAAACAACAAAGGATTTATGTTTGAGTTGTACTTTTTAATTAAATTTCATCATAATTTTTAATTAATTAATTTATATTATTTTAAATTATATATATATATATATATATATATATATATATATATATATATATATATATTATATATATATATATATTTTGAAATTCTACATTTTAAAAATAGATGTTTTTTTTGGCTTAATCAATTCTTAGCAAAATTATAATTATTCTTTTCTCAATTTTGTTTGATTTTTTAATATGTTTATTTATTTATGTTTGAGTTGGTACAATATCATCATTCATGAGATCGTTAGAAAATTTCTCTTCTATTTTATTTATGAATTTGTTCTTTTTTTTTATTAGTTGGTGGAAGAGGTTTTGAAAGGAACCCTAACCTTTTACAATAAATACATAAAAAAATATGCTGCCTTTTGAAGATAAATAAAGAACAACCAAAAAGGGGAAACAACCTCCCGCTTAAAAATAAATTAAAAAATTTTCTCATCTAAGAGAAACCACACTATCAAGCTTTCAATAAAAAAATTTAAATGCTAAAAGAAACCTTCACCAGCTCCCAAGAAAGGAGGGTCCTACGAACTAGTAGATAAACTACATTTTCAAGCTTTCAATAAAAATTTAAAACAAAGTTTCCTACTCTAGGAAACCTTCACCATCAAGCTCCCAAGAAAGGAAGGTCCCACGGACCAGCAGATAAACTACACTCTCAAGCTTGAAATTATAATTACCTTCCTCTATTTAATTTTTGACCTTGTTTTTCTTGTATATACCTTTTCATAATGATTATAAATAAAGTTAACTTAAGGAAGGTAGTGCCTTTTCTCATCCTAGCTTCCTTCTTTGCATGGCTAAACAAAGTTTTTATTTCTTTGTTATTGTTTGGAAATTTATTTAAATTAGTGTTCCACTTGTTCATCTATATGTTATTATTTCATTTATATAAAATTTTCTCATTTGCGTGAGACTTCTTCATTATAGCCTTAGACCTTTTATTAGTATCAAAACATTTAATTTTATTTAAGTGCCAAACTAAATGAATAGTTATAGCTCATTAAAATAAAAACATATAAAACTATTTAATTTTGAATCCTCTTTATTTATCTCCATTTTAAGCTGAAGGTGTTGATGGTCCATAGTCATACCTCTAAAGCAACATTGATAAAAAAAATATGAATAAGACCTTGGTGGTCTTTCAATCCTATAATTTTAGATTTCTAAATTTTCCTATGGGCCGTGCTTTTTCAATCCTATGTTGTAATTTCATTCCACTTTAATACCTCTCCTTCTCAAATTATTTTAATATTTAATGTTTCTACCTATATTTGTTGTGTAAGCCTAGCCCAATATAGTTGTACTCTCTTACTACATTTAAAATGTTTCTTTCAAAATTAAATCTTTTATTTTCCTTTTTAATAAATAAGACTAAGATCATGATTTTGTTGATATTTGAAAGCATATCCTTCATTTATAAGTTTTTCAAAAATTTGGTTAAGATATGTGTCATATTTGCAATCAAAATAAGCTCATCATTTTATAATAAAAGATTCATTTGTCCTATTGGAGACCCTTAAATCTCATCTTATGTATCAATGCTTCCAACTTATCATTGTATAACCAAAAATAAGGTAGGTGATAATTTAGAGAAGTTATTAGAGGTAAATTTGGGCTACTAATTACACTTGAGGTGTTGCTAGAAATTGTTGGTTGAGTGGTTATATCATCCTTAGATGTTTCTATTCCCACAATTGCTTGTTTTATATGTTGTGCACTTTCTTGCCACTACCATATTCCTTCGCCATAAAATATCACATCACTACTAATTATTACTTTGTTTGTTATGGGACTATATAATTTTTAAGCGTTTGTTTCCTCACTCTAACCAACAAAAATGTTTTTTTTTTACTTTTATTATAAATATTTTACCTTTTCTCCTCACGCATATGAGAATAAGAAATGCACTTTGAGTAACTTTAAAAACATGAGGAATATCATTTTGAATCTTTAAGGGTCATACAATTCTTTGTCATGGCTAATTCTGTTACAAGTTTATTTCTTCCATTTCTATCATAAATATTTCATGTCACTTTCAAAACATACTACATAGCTTTTTTTACTTAGTTGCTCAATGCTTAACAAATTGTGTTGTAAACCAACAACATAATAAACATATGGGAGAAATGTTTTCTCACATTTATTTGTCCTGCTTGAGATAAACCATTTGCCCATAATTATCACTTTGTTATTATTTTCAAGTTTCACTTAAGAATGAACTAATTCATCTAATATAGAGAATATTGCTTTGTTCTTTGGCATGTGGTTGTTACAACAACTACCATTAAAAATAAAAAATATACTAAATTTTCCTTAACCACAATGTAAGTGAAAAATATAGAATTAGACTCTTCATTTTCTTGTGAGAAATTAGCACTTTGCTTATTTCAAACAAAATTGTTTTTCATACATTTTGATTGATAATGATCATATTTTGCAAGTAAACTTCTCAAAATATTTTCAACAACCTTTTGATCTTGCAATGTCTCCCTTTGAGACTTCACTTAATTATAATTTCTATAGCATGGGAAAAAAATTATGCATAGATTTCAAATGTTTCATTCATAAGCTCTCAAAATCCCTCCTTAGCATTTTTTTTTTAAGCGAAAAACCCCTTGCGGATCCGCCTTGGTCTGAGAGACCACGAACAGGGGGTTCTACATCGTCAAAGTCACCCGGGGGTCGCACCCAACCCTGCCTGCACCAACATTATCAATTGGATTTTGGATACCCAATTTAGCTTTTTGATAGGGTGGAGATTTGAACCTGGGACCTCCCTTGGAGGATTGCCCTCTCCTCTCCAACTCACCTACAACACCTGGGTTCCTCCTTAGCATTTGAAGTCTAACCAATTTTACCTTATTTGTACCTTGATGTGCACTTTGCAAAACATCCCATGCTTGTTTTGATTTAGTTGTCACTACAATTCTTGAAGAGATGGACTCATCCATAGCTTGTGGGAGGAACAATAGTGCTTTTGTAGTTCTTTTTCTTGGTTTCCTTAAGTTGATCCTTTTGAATGTGTGTCAGACTGATTGTATACAACTTGATGTATTGGTTTAGGGTACCCATTTTCAACCAAATCCCATAAAACTTGAGAGCAAAAAAATTCATCATCTTAAAACTACAAAAATCATAGTTTTCCCCGTTAAACTAAAGAATTTGATGCTAAGGTTATAATTGTTTTTTGCTATTGCATATATCCAACTACTGGGAAATGCTATAAATATGTCCCTTATGAATCCTTAACTTTTCCTTGATACTGATTATGTTGCCTTGACTCTGCTTGATCAAGACATAAAGCCTTGTTGAGAAGCAAGGGAGCTATAACTTTGTTTCTGTGCATAATTAAAAAACAAACTAATCAACTTGATCTCCAAAATCAAAATAATTAACTAAACATAATTTACACACTAAAAATAATTTCTTTATTATATGAGTTCTATGTAAAAAAACATACATCACATACACAATACTACACACCATTTTTTCCCTAATAAAATGTAACTATTTCTATTCATAGTGGTAATACAGAGAGTCAAAATTATGACTCTAACAATCAAATCCATAAGACTATATCTTAAATTTTTTTATAAATTATATAAAATGTTAATCAAATTTATATATATATATATATATATATATATATATATATACTTTCATTTTAATATATATAATATTATTTTTCAGCATCGATATTAGTTTTGTTATTTATTTTTTATTTTTTCAAAATCGTGCTTCTATCCCTTCCAACTCTTCTCTACAAATAAACTTCATATTTTTAATATCTTCAAGCTCAAACCCATTATCAAGTTATGTACGGAGACAACTCAAATGAGAGTCAATATCCTGACTGGTCCTTCCTACTAGTACGAACAAAGTGAATGTATAACTCTCTAGTGTTTTTTAACAATTAAAAAAAATGTAAACAATTAAAAAAACATCCTAGGTCTAAACAAAGTCAATTTATAATTCTGTAGTATTTTTAAACAGTTAAAAAAGCATCCTAGGTCTAAAAAAGAAAAACATAAATATTTTGACTGGTAAACTTGGAATGGTAAACATGCTTGCCGACAAGTTGATTGATTGAATTAAATATAATTTTGACTAAATTTTTATTGTTTTGTTTTTAATATTTTTCTCACGTAGCTCGGCAACTCGGTTAGGGTGCTAGTGACAGTGCTCTGGTAGCAGAGGTCTTCGGGTCGAATCCTGTTGAGTACATCTTTTAGTTGATAAGCAGTTGCTCTAGTAGCTAAAGATGCTGAGTATATTTTTTAGCCGATAGGCAGTTGCCCTAGTGACTAAAGATGGCAATTGTTTCTTAAGTAGTCTTGTGTTCAAACTCCTTGAAGGTGGTTTTTAGCCGATAGGCAGTTGCCCTGATGACTAAAGATGGCAATTGTTTCTTAAATAGTCTTGTGTTCAAACTCTTTAAACGTTCTCTGAAAAAAAAAAATATTTTTTTCACACTGCACATTAATCTACGATGGGTCCTTCCTACTGGTACGAACAAAGTCATTGTATAACTCTTTAGTATTTGTAAACAAAAAAAAAAGCATCCTATGTCTAAACAAACAAGAAAAACATAATTTTTTTTTACTCTTAAAATTGGAATGGCAAGCATGCTTGCGGACAAGTTGATTGATTAAATTAAATATTTTTATTGTTGCCAGCTAATATTTGTATTGTTTTGTTTTTAATATTTTCTCTCATTGCACATGAATCATTCGTAGAGGTTCATTCCATTGGTTGCCAGCTAATGACTATTGTTGCGTCATGGCTATTACGTAAGCAAACATTTATTTTACTATTCATTGAAGCTCCTCTGTCGTTTATGATAAGAAGTTCTGCAGGGGAGCGGAAGTCTCTGGAGTACCGAGTCCGTGGTGGATGTTTGGATCAGTCTGTTACAGATGGGATCCCATTTCAACAATAAGAGATCTAGACACAAATTCAGCTTGATAATTGCTCAAATTGCGGGATCAGCTTGAATCCGAATTTCTCCAGGTATGATATAATTTCTTCTTTGAATTACATTATCAAAAGAACTAAATGAAATGATGCGGTATAAGTCGAAAAATGTTTTTAATTGTGTAATTTTATTTTTTAGGATATTGTAATGATTTGAGTTTTGAGTTCAGGTTTAAATTATGGTTGGTTGAATGTATAAACAGTTATAGAATAATCCAGTGATTAGAAATTTCAACTCTTTATTTTGATAATGGAAAATCAAAGATAGCTAAGTGTTTAAGTATGTTAAATAAAAAAATTATTGAAGCAAACTTCTCTAGCCATCTCAACCATTACTGACAGGTTATTTCGTTTTATAAAGTGTTGCTGTAAATTTGTAATGATCTTTGATTTTGAAAGCAGCTTTGATGGCTGTGGGATTCTTTCTGGCTTTCCGAAAACCTTACCGAGAAAAGCTATAATAATAGAGCCAACCATCTCTTCTCCTGGCAAGACCATCATACTATCCTCATAAACTTTTTACATCGGCTTATCAGATCATCAACTTATTTTAAAGATATTCTTATGGCCTCTCCAAAGCTTAGAATTTCCTTTTAGAATAGAGAGCAAGCAAACCTTTATCTCATTGAGATTCGAATGGCCTTTAGAGCTCTATTATATTAATGCCACTAGCATCCGGCGCTCATTACATTAAAGAGCGAGCCTGATTCAGTAGTTCAATCCCTTTTAAGAAATGCCCGACCTTAAAAAGTTGAAATCGATAGAACTCCTCATTATTAATACTATAAGCCGGAGAACTTTATTATAAGCTTCTCTCCTTTCCTTACCAGGTCGGTCGGGTGAAAGTTCGGATCTATCTGTCTGGATTGCTGACTTCTGGGTTCATCACCCTTCAAATCAAATAAAAAATTCTCTTGCTCGAGCTTCTCCCTTCTATACGGCTGCCAAATAAAAAATTCTCTTGCTCGAGGTTCTCCCTTCTATACGGCTGCCTGATGATGGCTTTTTTTGAGCCCAGGCCTTTTAAAATAGGCCCCCCTTTTAAGAGCCTTTTAAAATAGAGAGGAAAAGCGGAAAAGCGCTGTCAGATGAATAGGCTCTTTTAAGGCCATCAGAGTCTGAAAGCTCAAGATTTATTAAGGTCGCTAGTGAATTTTAAAAGCGGGAGGAGGTGCTCTATAAGAACTTGTAAAGGGTAGGCGACCATTCTGCTACTCATTTTTAGAGCCTTTAAGGCCTACGGAAGAAGAAGAAGTATGGTCTTGAGATAGGAAGAGACTAAGATAGAAAGAACCCTAGGGAGTTTTGAAGTACCCCGCTGAATAATCTAATTAGGAAGGTGCCCCAATGATCAAAATTCTGAAGGGAAGAATAAATGCCCCAAAGCTGAACCCTCTTCTCGATGAAGTAGGATAAAAATGGGTGCCCTTCTAAAAGGCGTGAGGCCCCATTGAAAATCAATCATAATCTTAACTACTGTGTAAGTATGTTAAAAAAAAAAATTGTTTAAGCAAACTTCTCTCCCCATCTCATCTCAACCCCTGCTAACAGGTTATTTTGTTTTATGAAGCGTTGATATACGTTTAAACATTAAGAATTTAAGGAATTTTAAGAACGTTTTCAAAAATTTTAAGTGCGTGACTATCTCTCAAAATCTTGTTAATCTTAAGGCGTGTAAGGACCTCTAATGGATCATGTTAAAACCATTGGTTTTACTAAGGATGAAGAACAGGAGGCAGTTGGGTGATTTTAATATACCTAAATAATCGATGAGCTTTTCTGTTGCCAGTGCGGCTTTCGCATCATACCCTTCCAGCGTTATCCTTCACGCCTTCCATTGAAAATCATACATGCATAATCATCCCCTACAAAAGGGTAACTTTGTCTTTGCTTCCACTCCACCTGTGACTGACTAAACAATTGATTGCTTTTTGGGGCGTTAAATTTTTTTTGATGTTTAATCTAATGTTAAAAGAATACTACATCGATCTGTGTTTATTTTGTTTGTAGGTGAAGTCTCTCTTAACATTGGTTACTCGCCTCAATCTTGTTTCTTTCCAAGTAGCTTGATGGACGACAAAATAAACACAAAGATGGACACTAAGAGCAACGAAGTCTGGGGTGAAGACGCAAAAAAGCACAAAGATGCTGCTCAAGACCATAATCAAAATGGAGATGGGGATGGGGATGGACCATGGTTTAAACAACTTCCACATATACTTGATAAGCGTGAATATAAACATCGTCTAGCGTCTTCTAGTGTGTCGATTTATAAAGTACCTGCATCCATCCGGTCTATGAAAAAGGAGGCGTTCGAGCCTCAGGTTGTGGCCTTTGGACCTATTTCTCGTAGGAAAGACGAGCAACCCAGTCAAATGGACCACTATAAATTAGATGCTGTGAAGAGAACTTTGAAGAGGGTCAACGATGGCGATGGCAATGGCAATGTGGAGATCGGTGGCTTGGTCAATGAGGTTAAAAAGATGCAAACAAGAATCAGAAATTGCTATGAGGATCGTGCAATAGAATGGGACGACCAAGAGCTTGCCTGCATGTTAACTATGGATGCATGTTTCATTCTCGAATTCTTTAGGAGTTGCCATGAGAACAATGGCGAATTCAGCCTTGTTTTCAACAATGCTGACAACCCATTCGTGAATGACATTCGGATGGATATTTTGAAGCTGGAAAACCAGATTCCTCTCTTCATTCTGAGACGCATTCTTCACCTTGAGGGAAAAAACATGGCACAATTCCTAGGAACATTAGTGGAAAACTGTCCACTGTTTAAAGGGTTCCCTTTCTCAGAGACCTTGTCCTGTAAGGAAGAAATAGAAGGCGCATATCATCTATTGGATGTATGTAGTAAGGTGATTACAGGTTACTTAACAAATGGAAACAGGCATCAGAGATCGGCTTCTGACACGGGTAGCCGTGGCCAATGCAGGTCTTCCGCTCGGTCAGACCTTAATTGTTGCAGTGTTATTGTTGAGATCGCCCTCTGTGCTGGTCATGACACAAATCAGAAATCGGCTTCTGACACAGGTAACCGTCGCCAACGCAAATTTTCAGCGGAAAAGTTAAAAAAAGCTGGAATCAAATTTGAGGCCGGTAAGGGATGCGTTTCTTTTGAAGACTGTACATTTTCTCTCCATTCAATCACTGTGGACGATAAAACAGATACAGTGTTGAGAAACCTGGTGGCTTTTGAAGAGTGTCAAAAATGTAAGCAGCGTCCAAATGCAACAATCATTTCAGAGTATATCATGTTAATGGAGGATCTTATTGACTCAGAAGCAGATGTTGCTTCGCTTAAGGATAAAGACATTATCATCCGTAACATGGGAAGCGATAAAGAAATAGTTAAGATGTTTGATACGCTTTGCAAGGGGATCACTGCAAGTAGAGAGAATCCATTTCACACAGAGCTCGCGAAGGTTAATGAACATTATGAGGACATACGCAAATTATGGAAAAGTGAGTTTAAGGAAAAGTATTGCTCAAGGCCATGGTTAATTTCTTCTCTTGTGGCAGCCATAGTGTTTGGAGCTCTGACTACTTTCCAGGTCGTCCTTACCGCTATTAAACATCTTAACAAATAAAGCTGTCTACCTCTGTCGTTTTTTTTCAACGCTATTAAACGGTTTCTTAAAGACGGAAGTAAGCGTTTAAAAACAGTATATTGTATATTTGTTGCCGATTGTTCGTTGGTTCATAATTAAGCAGTTTGAGGGCTAAACCGATATTTTTATATATTAAAGATCTTAACGTCTAGTCAATAGTAATCCTCTGGTCTCACGCATATGTACTTATTGTAGTAAGTTCAGATATCTTATTTTCTAAGTGTTTGATAATATGAAAGTTGATAATATATAACAATAGATTTTTTTTTTTTTTTTTTCTATTAAACGTTCTATATACTATTTTCTTATAGCATGCTTTCTTTCTTAGGTTTTCTTTATTTCTTTCCTTTCAATGTCCTTTGGCGGATACGTTGGGGAACTTGTTATGTATCTCCAACTTAATATAAAGATGTAGAGCGAACCTTTTTAATTTACAGAGTACCTTGTTAATTTATAATAAGAATTTTTTCTTCTAAAGTTTGAAAAATGTTTGAGATGTTAATATTTTTTAATGTTTTAAATTTTAATTTTTAAAAGTTAAATTATATGAAAATTTTTGTTTGAGTATTTTTTAATTGAAAAAAATATAAGAATGTCGTTTCATTGTCATAGTGATAGTGATGAATACCAACTTTTAATTTCAAATGTTTGAAGTTTTAAATTATACTAAGTTTCTTTAAAAGATGTACACTTTGTTATTTTTTATATTTAATTTTTGTGTACATATTTTATTATTTTTTATATTCAATTATTGTTTGTGTATTTATTAGAGTGGTTAAAAGATAAAAGTTATAAATAAATGATTTAGCTAATTATTAAAAAAAATATTTTATGTTTTATGCTTTTCTTTAACATGATATATATATATATATAAAGATTCTATTAGGGTCACTCCCATTAAAATACCATAATATTGTATTTGTTGTTAGGCAATTTAAACTATATATTGTATACATTCTCTTTTTTATTTTATATATTCTTAAATTTCTTCAGAGTTCTATATTTTCAAATTAGCTTTTTGACATTATTTTTATTGAGAGAAAAAATCTCACTTTACTAATTTCCTCTTAAATTTGAATTTCACCAAGATAAATATTAATATGGTATTGGCTAACTTGTCAGTGACCTAATCTCCTTCTCTATAAATATGATCCCATTTCCAGAGATTACCTCTAATGATAGTTGATGAACATCAACAACAATATTTTTTGTTATCCAATCCCCACATCAAATTTTATTGATATCATTAATGATAATTTGTGAGTCCCCTTCAATTGAAATATATTTTTATATTTTCTTTTATTATAGTTTTAATCCTTGTAAGAAATGTTCTAGCCTCTACATAGTTGTTAGTTGAAGTTCCATATAATTCTAACCAAGAATAATTTTGTCTTCGCTATTTCCAAAAATATCACCTCCACAAATTTTTCAAACTTTTTTTTGTAAGCACCATCAAAATTTATTTTATAAACCTAGTTTCTAAATATTTTCATTCTACCATAGATCAAAACAAACCCTTCATTCTAATGACATTATCATAAATTACCCTTCCATGTATATTCAAATCCTGTAGAAAATATGACTTTAGACTTCTCATAATGAGCATCATTTCTACAAATATTATGTAAGAAAGACCAATGAGCATAATTTTGAGATCTATGTTTGAATATTTTCTTATTCCTTTCAAGCAATATATTCTAGCAATTAATGAAAGGACCAATACTCCAAGAAATACATAATGTTTTAACTTTGAAATAACTAATCCAACATTTCATCGTCTTTTAATGTTGACAAGAGCTAGCCAACATATTCTCATATTTTTGAAAAAGCAACCTCAAATGGTATAAGCATAGATATAATACAAAAGTAAATGATTTGATGTTTTTCAATCCTTCTCACACAAGGTACATATAAAAGGTCCATGATATCATCTTCTTTGATATAATTTTCTTTGTAGAATCTCTCCTATAAAAAAAACTTACTTTAGGTAACAATCCAAAGGTATATTGAGACCTTAGGGAGGGCATCTAATGACCAAACATTATTCTAAGGAAAACCTGGAGTGAAAACTTTTGACTTATGTAAATCCTTGTATCCCATGCTGACTAATTATCCATCATTTGTGATAGATTCTAAGCTATAGATATTTTTGTGTAAAGTTTAGATATTTAAGTCTTGAAGCATCATTTGAAACACATTTGTTATTTTTTTACTTCCTCTCCTTCAACCAAGTTACTAATAGAAACCCATGATTTGGAGATGTTACTCATATTAATATAATATTTAACATTTGGAACTATACAAGGTAGACTTGCTTGAGCCAATGGTTGTCATTTTGAAAGAGATAAGAGGATAAGGCTTCAATAAAACATCAATACAAAAATTGTATAACCCTCATCATTGATTGTCCATTTGATACTTTTCTTTATCAATTGTAAACTATCTAATATAAAGTTCCATGATGGTGATCCTTTGTGTAGAATTTATTTTCTGAATTATCTTATGGCATCAAGAAAACATGTAAAGTTTTTAAGTAACATTTCTGTCCTATTCTTTCCTTAATATTTAAATAATATCTAACCAAAATTTACCCTTGATGATAATATTTATTTTATTGATCTTATTATAAATATTCAGATATTAAATTAAAAATATTTTATAACACATTTATTTTTATGTTTTTCTATAATTGTTTTTAAAAATATTAATAATAAAATAATAAAAAAAATTTATAATAAAATTTATAATTTAACTACTATAATTTAAATATTATTATTTTAATTTTAATAAATTAAAATAAAATATACTGATGTGAGAACATTAAAAACCTTTTCCTTTTCTTTTAATAGTTTTTTCTCTAACTTAAAAAATAAAATATATAAAAAATACAAAACTTAAAAATTTACATGATTTTTTTTTTTTTTTTGTAAGCAAGCTCACCCACACATGTACACACCATGTCCTACACACCATGTTCCACTTTGGAGAGTGGTTTGAACCAAAGCTCACTCACACAGACACACACCAGGCCTCACTCTCCACAGTGATTTGAATCAAAGCTCACTCGCACAAGCATACCTAGGTCTTTCCAAACCCTAACCACATCAAAAATTATATAAAATAAAAACTTTAAACCTAATCACTTTTTCGTGCTTTGTGTGTTTCTCTAAGAGTAATCTTTTTATACCCTTTTTTGGACATGTCTTTGTTTATTCTGTGTGTAAAATCTATACATGACTTTTTTATAAAAGATTTCGAGATCTTTTCAAACTTTTTTTCAATAATAAAAAAACAATATAAATTAATGATGTCACTTACATTATATCAACCTCAAATCAAATTATCGTGGGATGCGAAATCTTTTCCAAAACCCTATTTTTAGGCATAGTGCGATGTTTGGTCTCCATCTTTAATGGAATCTTGCAGCCTCTGCTTTACGTACAACTCAAAAAGCTGCAAGATTCCACAACTTAAAACTCTCCATCTCTACTCGAATCCCGATGACCATTCGCTTTATGTCAAATCAACCTGACCTAAAGAGTTGGCCTGACATCAACCTCCAATCAAATTATTGTCACAACTGCCATGCTTGTTTTGGCTATATTCGAATGGTCTTATCTATATCGAATCTTGCAGCCTCCCATCTATATCAGGTCCAGTTGAAAACTGCCATGCTTGTTTTGGCTACATTCGAATGGTCTTCTCTATATCGAATCTTGCAGCCTCCCATCTATATCAGGTCCAGTTGAAAACTCCATCCCTACTCGACTCTTTCAAGCCCTACATCACTTTATGTTAAATCAAGTGGCCTAAGGAAGTAGGCCTGTTATTTTACGTTACATCAACCTCCAATTAAATTATTGTGGCATCCGTATTCTTTCCTAAAAGCATGATTGTAGGCTTACTGCCATTGCTTGCTTTGGCTACATTTGAATGGCCTCAACTATGTTAGAATCTTGCAGCTTCGCACTTATTTCTTTAATTATAAATACGAATGCATGGAAGGCCATAAACGAGGTGTAGTGAAACGTCATATGAATGCGTGGAAGGTCATAAACCTACGTGTAAACCAATTGGTCAATTCTTAAGGGAAATTGATGAACATCAGTGGATTGAACAATTTTTTTTTGGTGATGTGAGTGGTATAAAAAATTTAAAATGATTATGGGTTATAAGAACCAATTAGTGGCAGCTTTCGTGGCAAATAACTGTAACGATTATAAAAAATGAACAATATACTGATGATTTCAGTATATACATAAAAAATAAAAAATAACCCGATTAGTTTCGGATTAGGTAAAATCGTTGAAGAGGCTTAGTTTCGCACATTTTGCGGTGCGTTTATTGCATTTATATATAGATATGCTAATCTATATTTGACGGATTTATACTTTAGAATAACTTTTTTTCTGGGAAAACTGTTCGTTTGTTTTAGCTTTTAATATTGTCGTTAACTACTTTTACGTTCTCTCCTATCTCTAGGTCTATCTGAGATTGTTGTAATTCGTATGTTTAAATATATGGTTTGTGAAAATAATATGAATAATGGATTTGAATAATGACAATTTATAAAGGAAACTCCACTCTTAAAAACTACACATTTTTTTAAGATTATAATTGAAATTAGGGACTATTTTTTTCTTTTTATTGATTTTGGAAAAAAATTGATTTTAAAAAAATTATTTTAATAAAATTATTAACCACATATAAAAGTTGGGTGTGAAATTATTTATTATATGTTTTGTTATTTGATTTTTTTATTAGATTTTTTTTAGTTTTTAGTTTTTTTTATTAAAAAAAGTAAATTTAAATTAAATTAAGAAAAAAGTCTTTAAAATTAAAAAATGGGTGGATTAACACATCATATGGAATCAAACTAACCCTCATTGACAAGGGTAAGAAATAAAGCCGCAAAAAAAACACAAGTTTACCAATCATGATCATTACATCAAAGAAAATATATCATATGGAATAATGTGCCTTGACGTGTTGTACTGTAAAAATTGCTAGTGATTATGGGATGAGAATCCATCTCTCTGCATCGCGATTAAGGCCTTCAAGTACCACATGGCTTCAACCAACAACTAGACTAAGTGAAACTGGTTGAACATCATCCCAGCCCTCGACCTATCGGGACAAACAAACAATGTCAACATTAGGTCGCTTCTTGATTGGCGAGGGTTGGGACTAGTGCTTTTTTGTAGGAGCACTTCTTGTATACGACGGAGGTCGGTGGTGAGAGCGAGATCAAAAATGCTTCTGAGAAGAACGCTCAGGAGGATTCGGTTGACTGTACACGGAACATTGAACCAATGTTCCAGAGCATTGGCCTAGTGTTCGAGAAGAACTTGCAGGTGATCCAACTCCATATGTTAGCTTGAATACATATCTGTAGTTTTTTTTAGTTTTTCATATAAAAATCTTATAAAACTAAACAATATATTTTATATAAATCTATCTAAATAAATTTAAACTTGTATTTTTTTAATTTTTTTTTTTTATATTTTATATTCAAATATATTGTAATTTTATTGCTTATATTATAAGGATTGAGATGGTGATCCCTAAGGATCTATAAATACTTGGTATTGCTTGTCAATGATTATTTTAAAGTCCAATGAATCAGTTGAGTCCATTATTTTTATTTGGTGCATAGCAAAAAGTTGAGTCCATTAATTATATCTAAATTTCAATAAAATATCATATGATGGTTTTCAATGTATGCTCCTAGAACTATGTCACAATCATCGTGTGAATATGTTAGATATTAGATTCTAATAATTTAATAAAATCTTGAAAACTTGGCATTTTCTCCAACAAGCTAATGTACTCCCATAAGCTACAATCACCTCAAAGTTATTCTATGAAGACATACAACAATTTCCTTGCTTTTCCACCTAAGGGTTAGTGAAGTTGTGAATGATACTAAAATTGATGAGGATGGTTACTTGGTGCTTCTTGAAGTATCTCAACACCCTCATAAGATAAGGTATGTTTATGCTTTCTAATCCATATATAGATATTTTAGCTATAGATTTATCACTAATACTATTCTTGTTGGATCGTTCCTTAATTGAACTAACATTTGAAGTGTTTTACATGTCAAATGTAGGTGGTCTTCAAAGCATAGTAGATATAGTTTTTGTTGTGCATGTTTATGACCTATTGTATATTTTTATCATAATTACAACATATCTCTTTATCTATATGAAAGTCATCTTGTCATGAATTAGATACTTGATTGGTGTAGGGCATATACCCTATATTGAAATTGATCAAAATATTTTTATATTTTTAACTTATGATGGTTTATGTAGATGGTGTTATGTATATTATCCTCAACTATTTTAGCAAACATGATTACTTTTGTCATAAAGATGAGTTTAAAATTTGGAATTCTATGTAAAAATATTTCTTTAGCTCAATTATAAAGCAACATATGAAAACACTTCATTTAGCCCTTCTATACTATTTTCTTATTTTTTAAACTATGTCTAGTAGTCATGGTTAGAGTGAGTTTTTCTTTAGTCAATACCCGTATAAAGTCATATTTTTAGGATAAATTAGATAAATCAGTGTTTAAAAAATTATCCTATGTGAATACGCCATTTGTTATCTCCAACCACTAATACTAATGAATAGCTCCATGTTCTAAGTTGAATGAAGCTATGAAAAATGTTTAATTTATGGGAGTTTTATTTAGGGACAAAGATTATTCTACCCTATGCAACTAACATGTGAGATCATCATCATCACAATTGGATAAATCTAGTTTAGGTGTCTATTGTTTCCTCTAAGAGTTAAGTAAATTGGAAAATTCTATTATCCATGTAAAAACAAATATCCATGTTAGAACTCTATCCATAGATGACTATCCACTTTATTGAAATTATTGGATTATGATATCTTATTTTGCATTAGGTATAGTGAATCATCAATTTATATAACTTGCCTAACAAACAATTTTTGGAGTATAAATATCTATATTGACTATATGATTTTCACTTTCTCATCCAATTATTCTAAGGAAATGTCTTAAGATCTTCATTCACTTGCCATATGGTCACCTAGTGTTTGTTAGACATGTTACAAGAGTGTTATATCAAAATAATTAGTATGATGTCAGGAAACATTTGAGATAGGTGGTACAATGATGAAAATACTTGGTCCATGCTTATTTCAAACCTCTATGATTATCTTAAGGAGGCTTGTATTATCAAAACTAGAAATTTTATCATAGTTTATGAATATTTACCATCAAATATTTATATTCTAAAAACATATAGGATTTAAAGGTCCAAGACTTATTATAATATCTTAATTTCAAATTCTAAAATTCACCATCCCATGGTTTGACTATATTAATACTTCCTTGTCTTCCCTTTCTATCCTATAATGCTCTAATATGTTTAGGTCTACTTAGATCTTCTTGTATGTATTTAAAAATATGCAGATCTAGTTGGATGTACCAATATTTGACTAAATATGCCTAAATATATTCACATGTAAGGTTTATGGAGGGTACTACTATGCGTTTCATCCATGAGATTTTTGATATACATATCATATTTATAAGCAATAAACTAGTTAAATATTTTAAAGCTCTAACTAAGAAGAATTTCATCATACCATAGCTACATTTTACTATCATTAAGGTAAAAAGAGAGTAACATTCTAGGCTAACTACTTACTAGTGTACCCAATGGCTTTTTATACATAATTTTCTCCTAAAACTTAGTGTCTTTTTATATATTGACACATATGTGGAATATCAAGTCTATACATAGATGTTGTTTGAGGCTTCGATATTGGTTTGACAAGTCTTGTCTCATTTCAAATGTCAAAATATACTTATCCAACAATGAGAAATATATAATATTTTAAAACCCTAACATAGGGTTTATATCCTAGAGAACTAATGGCTTTGGCAACATCTCAATATTTTAGAAGATAAAGATCAAAGCAATAGAACATCTTCTTGAATGAATAGAAGTGATACATTCAAGTAAGTGTATGAGGAATTTTATGTAGGAGGATAGATTCCTTGAAAAACACTTTATCTAGTTGTGCATGCGAAAACTTGCACATGTACAACTTGCACATTAACACTTATTCACTTATTACATTGCATGAAGTAACTAGATAACTTGCCCCTAAAGTAATCTAAGTATGTAACTTGGAAGATGCACTTACATGATCCAAATAATGTAATATATTCTAACACCCTCTTGTATTACATTATTTGGTATGAATTTCTCTTGAATCACATAGATGATTTTTGAAGGTTTAAAACTTGATTTTTCCTAGTGCCTTTGTGAAGATATCTACTAGACGATCTTCTGTAGGAACATACTTGAGGATGATGTGCTAGTTTTGGAAGTGTTATCTGATGAAATGACATTGTGCTTCAATATGATTTGTTCTTTCATTTATGATTGGATTCTTGATCAGGTTTAGTACTCCTTGATTATCACAGAATATCATGGTTGGAGTTCATTTGATTTTCAAGTCATATAGTATGTATTGTAGCCACAATGCTTCATAGGTTGAATATATTGTTGCTCTGTATTCTAATTTATTTTATGCTTCTGCTATAGTATGCTATTTATTTCTATGCTAATATATGGGCCTTAATCCGAGATAGAACACATAACTTGTTGTACTTACAATGGCACTGAGAAGGGGGGGTGAATCAGTGTAGCTCTTTAATCATGAATTAATAGCTCTAAAAATAATAGCAGTTAAAACTTATAAACAGATATAGCAAGAACAACAAGAAAACATCACACAACACAAGATTTTAACGAGGTTCACCAATGTGGCTACTCCTCAAAAATGACTGTTTCGACTACCATCCAAATCCAGCCTTTGCAAAGCAAAAAATTTTACAAATAGTTTACCAGCACCGACTGGAAGGAGCACCAACCCCTAATTTTATCTGACCTAGCAGAAAGGAGCACCAACCCCTGATTTACCAGCACCAACTGGAAGGAGCACCAACCCCTAATTTGCCAACACCAACTGGAAGGAGCACCAACCCCTTATGCCAAGCACCAACTTGGACTTCAAATCTAAAATTTAGAAGAATGACAGTGAGATACCTTTGCCTTTAACAAGACCCTGACTAATCTGCTTCACTTTTTCATCCTATGTGCACTTTGCTCTCCCTGCGCTATCACTTCACACAATCTGCTGCTAAACTATCGAACGTTCGTCTTCTCCCCTTCGCACACTCTGCTTTCTTTACGATATTTCACACTTAGAATGTTTTGATGAAATGCACTCTACACACTACGATCGAATTTCACACTCTGCACACTACGATCGAACTTATCACTCTGCGCACTATCTTCGAACATTGCACATCACAAATTCCCCGAACTCTTCAAAACAACCTTCCTTTTATAACCACATTTTTCAAGATCAAAAACTTAATCTTAGTTGGCTGTAACCCTAATCTTAGTCGGCTACAAAACCCTAAACTTCGTTGGTTGCATACCCTAATATTCGTTGGCTAACATTTGACTTTGTCGGCTTCAACTGCCTCTGCAACTCTTCTGTAGCTTTTGTCGTGAAACTACAACATGTCGCGATATCGCGACACTTTTGCCTCCGTACACTTTCTTTTGGCTTTTGTCGCGATATCGCGACACTTCTTCCTTTGACGACTTTACTAAGCTCTTGTCGTGATATCGCGGCACTTCCACCTTCGTAGACTTCATTTGTTCTTTTGTTGCGATATCGCGACACTTCTGCCTTCATAGACTTCATCTTTGCTTTTGTCAAGAATTCGTGACACTTTCTATTTTTGTACGTAGCCTTTTTCTTTTATCGCAAAATCATGACACTTCTACCTTTGTCGACTTCCTTTCTACTCTTGTCGTGAAATCGGGACGCTTCTACTGTTGAAGACTTGCTTTCTGATCTTGTCACGAAATCGTGACACTTTCTGCATCCGTACACTTTCTTTGCAACCCATCGCAAAATCGTGACACTTTCAGCTTTCGTATGCTTTCTTTGCAACCCGTCACGAAATCGTGACTCTTTCAACTTTCGTACGCTTCCTTTGCAACCTGTCGTGAAATCGCGATGCATTCAGCTTCCGTACGCTTCCTTTGCAACCTGTCGCGAAATCACGACGCTATCAACTTTCATACGTTTTCTTTGCAACCTATCACGAAATCATGACATTTCTTATTTCGAACACTTTCATCTGTAGCATGTCACGAAATCATGACAGTTCTCACTTCAAACTCTTTCCTTTGCTACATGTCATGAAATTGCGATAGTTCTCACTTCGAGTTCTGCAGCATGTCACAAAATTATGACAGTTCTCATTTTACTTTCTCTCTCCTTGAACTTGTCACGAAATCATGATAGTTCACACTTCAGACTCTCTCTTCTATAGCACATCACAAAATCGTGACACTTTATCTTGCTTTCACTTTGTCTTCTGACTTGTCATGAAATCGCGACACTTTTTCGTCCGTACAACCTTCCTTGCAATATGTCGCGAAATCGCGACACTTTTCCTTCTCTGCCTTCCTGCTCTCTTCAAGTCGCAAAAATGTGACATGTCATGAAATCATGACACTTTTACAACTTGCTCTCTTTCTCTGCCAATATGTCGTGAAATCGCGACAATTTTTCCACTTGCCTTTTTCTCTGCCAACATGTCGCGAAATCGCGATAGTTTTTCCACTTGCCTTTTTCTCTGCCAACATGTCATGAAATCGCGATAGTTTTTCCACTTGCTTTTTCTCTGCCAACATGTCACGAAATCGTGACAGTTTTTCCACTTGCCTTTTTCTCTGCCAACTTGTCGCGAAATTGCGACAGTTTTTCCACTTGCCTTTTTCTCTCTCTTCTAACATGTCACGAAATCGTGATAATTTTTCCAACTTTTTCTCTCTCCTCTAACATGTCGCAAAATCATGACAGTTTTTCTTGCCTGCTATATATGTCGCGATATCGCGACACTTTTCTTACTTGTCTTTTTCTTTGATCTTTTGCAAATGGGCCACTATGGTCTTCTTGGAAACTCACTGTCCATACTTTGAATAACCTTTGAACTTCTGTCCTCTGCATATGAATGACTTCTGAACTGCTTGTCCACTACATCATTAGATCTAACTGACTGTGTTGACAACAATGACAATACTCCTGCTGCACCTTGCTCAACATAACCTAAGGTAGATTTCCTGTCATCAATAGATTCAACATAGTCTGAATTTGAATATCCTTGTAGACAAAAATATTTGATATCCTTCATATAAGTTAGTCCATAATCTGCAATCTTCTTGATATATTAAAATATTCTTTTTGTAGCTTTCCAATGACTTTCTCTTGGTTCTTGCATAAACCGTGAAATATAATTTATCGTAAATGATATGTTTGGTTGGTTGTTTGTTAAGTATAAAAGACTTCCAATGAAATCTCCATACATTATTGCTGAAATCAGTGGAGTTTTATCATTTTTGGATAATTGAATTTCTTATTCCATTGGTGTATCTTTGGGCTTGCATTTTTTCATATTGTATTTTTCAAGAAGAGTTTTTTGCATATTTTAATTGAGTGATAACTATTTTGTTTTCTCCTTGATAAATCTCTAACTCAAGATAGTAGTTCATAATTTATAGACATTATTTCCAATCTTCTTGGTATATAGATTAGGATTTGTTGTACTTCTATTGAATTTATGATGCAGTAGATGATTATTGATCTTGATGTTCCATGCTATAGGAGCTTGTTTTAGACCATAAAGAGATTTATTCAACTTGCATACCTTATTTTCTTGTCCTTGGATGACAAAACCTTCAGGTTGTATAATGAAGATAAATAATTTTTTTGATAAACTAAAAAAAATAGTAATAACATAATCAAAAGAAGAATATCATAGATTCACACAATACACAATATTTATCCTGGAAATCCTCAACCGGGAAAAAACTAACATCATATTATCTTATTATTACATTAACTTGATCATCTCCAATACAATAATATCCTTCCCCTAACAAAGGCACATGCATGACAATACAATAATATCATGGGCAAAAAAGTATGGATTCAAATATAGTAATCTTAAAAGCCCATATGGGTCTAAAAATAACTTAAACACTAAAATTTTTGGTTGGGGGCTGCTTCCCTTGGATCCCTACTTTTCGGAGGGCTATCGCCCCCTAACCCCTGTTCAGGGCCTGACCCAACCCCGAATCCCAATGAGGATAGGTATATAGTTTCCAGTTATTTTAATGTTAGTCCCACTAGAATAACATGGAAAATATTCAATATATTTCCAAAATTTTCCCACTTGTTGAATACTTTCCATAAGGGCCAAAAACTGCCGTTGTCTACTGTCAAGGGCAACCATTCCCATAGATCTTCTACAATAAGAAAATTTCTAAGAAGGTACAGTATTTGTTAACTAATTAGTAGTATTCTTATCTATATCAAATTTCTCGAGTATCACCTAGTTTTATTCAACCATCTCTCTAAAAAATGGTACTTGATACCAATATATTTTGATCGATCATGGAAACCAGGATTATTGACCAAAAATATTACACTTACACTGTCATTGTTAATTCTCATAGCCTTATGTTTAATATGAACTATTGAACACAACCTTTATAGCCACATTGCTTATTTATAAGTATGAGTTGATGCAATGTACTCTGCTTTCATAGTGGATAAAACAACAACTAATTACTTTTTACCCATCCAATTTACTACCCCTCCAAACAACCTGAACACATAAGCACTCATGGATCTTCTCTTTTCAAGATCTCGAACCCATTCAACATCCACAAACCCTTGTAGATTTATAATATCATTACCTCCAAAATTTCCTCCATAATAGATAGCATAATCTGTAGTTCCACGTAAGTATCTTAAGATCCTCTTCACAACAGTCCAATATTCCTTTTTTGGATTTGACATATATATGCTAACTATTCCATGTGCAATATCAGGTCTAGTGCATACCATTGCATACATTAGGCTACCCACAGTACTAGCATAAGGAAAATGATGCATTTCTTCAATTTTGATAAGGAAACTTAGACCTAGGGGCTAATTATTTTTTTTTAGACCTAGGATATGTTAATTAGGACTTAGTAATCGGAATAATCAACGTGAGTTGTTTTCTTTCCTCCGTTGAATGGTCTAGGTCTAGGTGTCTTTCTTTTCATTATTTTAGGGCTTATATCTTTAGCCTTTCCTTGATTTTGTACGTAAATCCTTGGGCAGTTGATGATTTCTAGGATTACGGTTGTATTTTTGGACTTATTTAAAGTCCTATGTTTTCAATAATACGTAGCTTCATTTTATTCCATATCAGTTGGTATCAGAGCAAAGGATTTTTGGAGATTTTGGGTTATTTCCGATCTCCATAGGGTGGTTTGGATAGCTTGTCACCACCTTCGTTCCTGTTTGAAGCTCAGGAGAAATTGTTGCAATTTTGCTGCCAAATTTTGCAGCAAATTGTTGTCAATTTCATTTGTTGTCAGAAATTGCTGACAAATTTTGTTGACGACAACTTTTGTTGACAACTTTGACAACAAAAATTTTCGTTTTCATTGCGCAATTTTGTTTTGTCTTCATTTGAGGGCAGCGTGCGTCACCTCGAGAGTCCCATAAACTTGCGTGCAGTGACTGCATTGAACTACTGTAGTTTTTGAAGCTGTGATGACATTTTGCATTTCTCGAAGCCGTCAGATGTCCCCACTCTCTACACTCTACGTTTCCTGATTCCTCCAAAGGTCGTGCCTACATGTGCTTGATTTGTTTTAGGAATGCAACCACTATAATTTTTGAAGCCTTCGGTCGTCCACGATCTGTGCGGCCATGTGAAGGGAGGTTGTGAAACCTGTGCTTCCCGACGCCTTTGGACATATTTTCCTAAGCACTCTAACATCTGATAGCTGCTCCTCCAGACGTTCCTTTCGAGATGCATTTTTGTGTTTCCCAATTTTTGTAGCTCCTTCGGATTGGTTTTTCGTTGATTGGTTTCATAATGAACTTCTACAGATCTGGTGCCCAACGTTGTCAGAGCTCTACGAATTCTGGTAGAATCATTTGGGGACCTGGTAAACTATAGGTCATGACAGGTGACTATCCGATCTCTACAGCCTGCCATCCCATCCATGAAAAATAGATTGTGAGAAATAATTGTTTCCTCGGCTCGTGTGCCAAACCCCTTTTTACTAGCTCATGTGTACTCTGACGTCTGCCAGACTTGCCAGGAGGTGCCAACATTGACGTGAGGATGGGAAAATCTCCTAGATGCCAAACTCTACCATCTCGACCTACGTGCCTACAATTGACCTATTCCCTATTGTTGTTGTAAACAAACCGAACTGTTCCCTGCATCTTGCATTCAGTGCAAAGGTCACTGGCGAGGTCGCAGCTGCTCGATCCAGATTTTGTGTTAGGTTCTATGATTGGAGGTGTTTGCTATGCAACAGTTGGCTGTTGCGGTGGCCTATTAACTTGGTCAGTTGTGGGTTTAATCCCACATGTGACGCTAGTTGACCTGCTTGCAATTTAAGATAGGCACTTTGCATATTTGTTTTCAACGGTAATACCCGTGCTCACTGCACGTGTATTAGGTGGTTCTTGACATTGTGGACCAGTTTTCGGTGTGAGATTCCTGTGTTTATTGCTTGGTTGCATTTATCTGTTCAGTCTTTGACCTTGGTGAGCTTGCATTCAATTAAATTAAAACCCACCTTTTTGATTAAAAAAAAAAAACGTAACTTTTTGTTTTTACCCATAAGTCGAATCTGACTTTTCAAACATTGTGCAATTATTTTTGCCCTTACATGTTGTAAATTTGCAATTTTTGCAAATTAAATTGGGCACATTTTATTTTGCACATTTTGTAAATTTGTCTTTTTGTGACAATTTTTGCTGGCGCTCACTCGGGGTCAAATGGCTTCTGAATTAGCTGACAAATTGGCTCAAGTAACCCAACTTGTCAGTGTTTTTGCTGATAAGGTTACATCTAATGAAGTTCAACAACAATGTGAGGTTACCATTTACACTGGTTTGCGAGATCCAGAGGTCCTCAACAGTTGGATTTTGGACATGGACAGTTGGTTTGAGTATATCAAGATAGCAAAGGATCGGCAAGTTAACTTTGCTAAGTTGAAGCTTTCTGGCATTGCCAAGGTCCTTGTCACTGATCGACAACGAACCCAAAATCCCATTGACACATGGGATGAATTGCAAAGAGTTTTGAAGAATAATTTTTATCCTTCAAACTATGCCATTGAGCTTGAGATCAAGTGGCTTCGTCTTCGACAAACCTCCAATATGACTGTTCATGATTATATTTTTCAATTTAACAAGTTGCAGATTTTGAATTCTATACAGGATAATGCAGCACAACTTGTTAACAAATTCAAAAGTGGTTTGTAGGAGCCCATTTACAGGAAGATGAAATACAAGTTGATTGTTAACATTGACATGGCTTTCAATCAAGCCCTTCTTGCTGAGGAGGAAATGAGGGAGCAATCACATGGGACTCACTCTTCTACGTCAGGAGGAAATCCGAAGGCTTCTCATTAACCTTCCAAGGGAGCTAAATATTCTTCTTCTCCTACTCCCTCTTCTTCATCTTCTCCTTCTTCTTCACAAAAATCTTCTTCTTCTAAATCACCTTTGATTTGTAATTATTGTAAAAGTCTAGGACATACTCAAAAGAGGTGTTTTAAGATGCAAAATGTGAAGAAACAATC
Organism: Wollemia nobilis; assembly: GCA_028583015.1. Classification (NCBI taxonomy): domain Eukaryota; kingdom Viridiplantae; phylum Streptophyta; class Pinopsida; order Araucariales; family Araucariaceae; genus Wollemia; species Wollemia nobilis. The sequence continues at coordinate 1,440,094 of JAQPPZ010015128.1, forward strand.
CCTAGTTGTAAAGCCTTCCAATGAGGACTCACAAGAAAGTCCCATTGAGGCTACAAGGGAATGTAAGCCTTATAAGGAATTGGTAGGGTTAAACAAATTGACCCTTATTAATACTTCACAAGGTGATCGAGAGAATTTTTTTATGACTACGGTCCATCTCAGTGACACCTTTATGGTTGATTGTATAATCGATAGCGGCTCGCAGAAAAATCTAATTGCGAGGTCCATTGTTGACAAACTGAAGTTACCGATGAATCCCCATCCTCATCCTTATCCTTTGGGATGGAAGGACAATGGGATTACATCCGACATCACACACACTTGCACTGTGAATTTTTCTTTCAGTCCTTCTTTTGTGGACTCGGTTGTGTGCGATGTAACTCCAATGGATTGTTGTGGCTTGTTGCTTGGAAGACCCTATCAATACGATAGGAGGTCTATACATGATGGGTACAAAAATACATACACTTTGCACAAAGATAATAAAACTTTCATAATCAGAAGTACACAACAAACTCCACATAATTTGATGTTGAGTTGTAGACAAGCACGCAAAGCTGTAAATCAAGCAAAGGAATTAGCACTCATCTTCATCAGACCAATTCAAGAATAAAAGCAAGCACCTAAGCACACTAATAACAGGAGTTCTTCAGTCCATTCAATGCTTCAATCATTTTCTAATTTTTTTCAAGAACCCACAAGTCTTCCTCCTGAAAGACAGATTAATCATAGTATTGAGATTGTTCCTGCATCTTCTCTTCCTAATTCTTCAATGTATAGACAATCAATAGTGCAAATGGAAGAAATTAAGAAACAAATTCAAGCATTGTTGACTAAAGGGTTCATCAAACCCAACACTTCCCCTTGTGCTTCTCCTCTCTTGCTTGTATTGAATAAGGATGGCACATGGAGATTATGCATTGATTTTAGGGCACTCAATAAGATTACAATCAAGAATCGTTATCCACTTCCTCGCATTGATGATCTCTTGGACCAATTGCAAGGTGCAAAATTCTTCTCCAAGATTGATCTCAAAAGTGGGTATCATCAGGTGAGAATTCAAGCAGAAGACACTTGGAAAACAACATTTAAGACCAAAATGGGGCTCTTTGAATGGCTTGTCATGCCCTTTGGCCTTACAAATGCTCCAGCTACATTCATGCAGCTGATGAATGAAGTGTTTAGAGATTGTTTGGATCATTTTGTAATCATCTATTTGGATGACATTCTTATATATTCTTCTACTTGGGAGACTCATTTGGAACACTTGGAAACGGTTCTTCAAACTCTTCAAAAGAACCAATTGTATGAAAATTTTCCTAAATGTTCCTTTGGGCAAACATTCATTGCCTATCTTGGATTTGTAATTAGTGAAAAAGGTGTGCAAGTAGATCCTTCCAAAGTTGAAGTTATCTTATCTTCGCCAACTCCTACTTCAGTCACGGAGTTAAGGAGTTTTCTTGGACTTGCTAATTTCTATCGCAAGTTCATTGGAGGATATTCTTCAATTGCTACCCCTTTACACTATTTGACAAAGATCAAAGTTCAGTTTCAATGGACAAAGGATCAACAAAAAATATTTGACACATTGAAACACAAATTGAGTACTGCACCAGTTCTTGTTCTTCCTGATTTGTCTCAACCATTTGAGATAGAAACTGATGCTTCGCAAGTTGCACTTGGAGCTGTGCTCATGCAGAATGGCCATCCAGTGGCCTATCATTCGAAAACATTTTTAGAGGCCAAGAAGAACTATTCTACCTATGATAAGGAGTTCTATGCTTTAGTTCAAGCAATCAAGTATTGGAGGCATTATCTCTTGGGAAAAGAAACAATTATTCATACAGATCACATGCCGCTTAAGTTTCTTCAATCTCAAAAAAAAATTGAGGAAGCTAGACACATGAAATGGGCATCATACTTGCAATAATTCCATTTGGTAATCAAGTACAAGAAATGATGAAACAATGCAGTGGCTGATTGTTTGAGTCATCCTCCTTCTACTCTTGTTTTGACAATTGTCACTACTTCTCATCTTGGCTTCCAAACTTGGCCTACACAGTATCCTATGGATCCAGATTTTGGCAAAGTTTTCCACCAACTTTCCAATCCTTCTTCTTCAAATTTGAGAGCTCTTCAAGACTTTCATATTCAGGATGGAATGTTGTAAAAATTGGACAAACTTTGTGTTCCTCATGGGAACAGGGAGTCTCTTCTGAAGGAGGCTCATTCCACACTCTATGGGGGACATTTTGGTAGGCAGAAAACTCTTCATCACCTTCAGAGGTTTTTATTTTGGCCACACATGCAAAGAGATGTTCTTTGTTTCTTGCAATAATGTGCAGTCTGTAATCACTCAAAATCAGCCAATAGGACATTGGGAATGAGCATGCCTTTGCCCATTCCTTCTCATTCGTGGGAAAACATTTCCATGGATCTCTTGAGCGGTTTTCCAATGACAGTATGCAAGCATGATTGTGTCTTTGTTGTGGTGGACAGATTCAGCAAAATGGCCAAATTCATTCCTTGTCGCAAGACAAGTACTGCACAGGATCTTGCCCAACTCTTCTTTGAGGTGGTATGGCACTCTTTTGGTCTTCCTACCAGCATTGTCTCTAATCGTGACTCACTCTTTGTGGGTAACTTTTGGCGATCACTTTGGAATATTTTGGGAGTATCTCTTAACTTCTCTACTGCTTATCATCCTCAATCCGATGGGCAGATAGAGGTAGTTAATCGTACTCTCGTGTAGAGTTTGAGGATTTACCATCATTCCACTCCAACCAAGTGGGACTTAAGCCTCACTCACATTGAGCACACCTACAATAGGGCCGTCCATAGTTCTATCGGGCACTCTCCATTTGAAGTGTGTTTTGGTTTTCAACCACTTACTCCTTATGAATTACCCTTGTCTTTGCCTTCTTCAGCCATAATGCACATTCAGAAGGAACAAGACAAGGCCAAATATTTTGTGCAGCATTTGCAGAGTCTTCAAGCCAAAGTGGTTCAAATTATTTAGAAGACTCAGCAAAAGCAGAAACAACAGATGGACAAGCATCGCACACCTCATTCCTTTCAAGTTGGTGACAAAGTATGGTTTCATCTTGACAAACGACGATTTGCAGATAAGGCACATAGCAAAATCAAGCCTCTTTGTTATGGGCATTATACTATTCTTTAGAAAATCTCTGAGAATGCCTTTCGCTTGGACCTTCCAGCTCATCTTGGCATTCACGATGTTGTCAATGTTGATCTTCTCAAACCATACTATGATTCGACACTGGAAACAGTTCTAGCCATCATACATCTAGTTGATGTGGTTCCTGATGCTCAGCTTTCGCTTGACGCCGATACAGTATTTGATACGAAGACCCGACAAAAATGTGAAGGTGCTTCTACTTCATATCTTATGGCCCGACAAGACCAATTTCCACATCAGGCTCGCTGGATTTCTGCTTACATTCTATCCCGGGATTTTCCCTCTTTGTTAAAAGCATTAGAGTCCAATGCTTCTTTTGTTGGGACGAATGATAAGGAAACTTAGACCTAGGGGCTAATTATTTTTTTAGACCTAGGATATGTTAATTAGGACTTAGTAATCGGAATAATCAACGTGAGTTGTTTTATTTCCTCCGTTGAATGGTCTAGGTCTAGGTGTCTTTCTTTTTATTATTTCAGGGCTTATATCTTTAGCCTTTCCTTGATTTTGTACGTAAATCCTTGGGCAGTTGATGATTTCCAGGATTACGGTTGTATTTTTGGACTTATTTAAAGTCCTATGTTTTCAATAATATGGAGCTTCATTTTATTCCATATCAAATTTCCTCATCTATTTTAGAACACTAGTCAGTAGATAAATTTTGACCAACTGGATATGGAGTACATACTGGTTTACAATCATGCATCCTAAAATTTTGTAGTATCAGATCAACATATTTTCTTTAATTTAACCATAAATTTCTATATGCATGATCCCTTATTATTTCCATACCAAAATATATTTTGCAGCACCCAAATCCTTCATGTCAAACTCTCAAGATAACTAAGATTTTAGTAACTTTATAATCTCCTTATTGTTACCAATTAAAAACATGTCATCCACATACAATAATATGACAAAAAAATGTTTACCTTCCTTTTTAAAATATACACATGGATCTGCTTTACTTTTTCCAAGCCCAAGTGTCAACACAAACCTGTCAAATTTTTGGTTCCACATCCTTAGATACTGATTCAACCCATAAAGAGACTTCTTCAGCTTGCATACCAGGTCCTCACATTTTACCTTAAATAATTCTGGTTGTGACATATATATTATATATATATATATATATATATATATATATATATATATATATATATATCTTCATCAAGTTCACCATGTAGAAAAGTTGTCTTTACATCCATCTGTTCTATTTCAAAATCAAAAGCAACAGAAATAGCCAACAAAAATCTGATTGAAGTTAGTTTAGGCATGGGAGAAAAAATCTCACCAAATTCAATACCCTCAACCTAAAAAAATCCTTTTACTACCAGGCGAGCCTTGTACTTATCTAGATTTCCTTCTACATTGTACTTCTTCTTGAATAACCACTTACAACCAACAAGTTTTCTGCCAAGAGGTAATTTCACCAAGCCCATATCTTATTTTTATCCAGGGACTCTATTTCTTCTTACTTAGCCCTTTTCCAAGACTTATTCTCACTTGACTGAAGTGCCTCCTTTACCGTCTTGGGTTCTTCATTAGTAACTGATAAATTAAATGTTAAATTAAAAATTTGAAGGACTATACATCTGGAAGTCTTCTCTCTCAATTTGATCTCCTCAAAATTGGATTTCTAGATTCTGCATCTTCAACTTCCTCCTCCCCTTCTTCCTCTGAATATTCCTCTTCAGAATCTCTTTGTAATTCAAGTTCTACCACAGGTTCTTCCTCTTGTTCCAATTTTACCTACACTATTTTTGGTTCTTTTCTTGGTTGCATTTTCTATTTTAAAACCCCTTTTGTTTCTCTAAATATCACATTGTGACTGTAAACAACCTTATGTATTTTTGGGTTCCACAACTTATATCCTTTAAAACTAGTACTATAACCCACAAATATGCATTTCTTAGATTTATAGTATAGATTAGTCCTTTTCTCTTTTGGGACATACATATAAGCATCACAACCAAAAACCCTTAGATATCTGAGAGAGGGTTTCTTATCAGTCCATACTTCTTGTGGAATCTTGTCCACCAAAGATGAGGTAGAATATCTATTGATGAGATAACAAGTTGTTAACACAAATTTTACCCAAAATATATTTTTTAACCCTATACCACTTAGCATACTTCTAGCCTTATCCATAAATGTCCTATTCATCCATTCTGTAACCCCATTCTATTGTGGAGTATACATAGTTGTTCTTTGCCTTTCTATTCCATATTCCTTTTAAAACTACTCAAATTCATTAGAGCAATACTCACCACCATTATCATTTCTCAAAACCTTTATATTTTGTTAGAATAAGTAATTATTCTCTTAAGTTCTACTAGGATAGACATAATTGAGTTTCCACTTCTGCATGAGTTAGGTAAACTCTTAGTATAATCTAGATCAGATTTGATGAGTTATTGTAATTCAATGGATCTCAATGATCAACTTTGCTATTTATACAAAGTTGATCCATGGAATAAATCAATCAGTTCTATTTTATTCCTTCAAATATTTTAATGCTTTGTAGTTCTACTCTTGGGAAATTCTAACGTGGTACCAGAGCAAGATAGATTCTACTAGGCATTCTCTCTTGAAGGTAGTTTCACGAACTGGTTCATTATATCTTATATTTTATTTTTTAAAAAAGGAAAAGAGGTTTTTATATCTATTGTAGATTGCTCATTTTATATATGCAAACATTTTTAGAGAAATTTGTTTATGGTAATATCTAAATATTTTGTCTAGATTTATTTTACCATATTATGCAAATATTCTCCTCAATTTGTTTTTCAAAAATATTAAAATTTCTACTCTTACACTGCAAAATATATAGATTTTGAAATTTATAATTGCCTTCTATATTTTATTGTTCTCCAATTATACCTATTTGTTCTACTCTCTCCTAAATAATGATTTCTTGCTTGGCTACTTATAACCATCGCTGACAACTTTAATTCATGAATGCATGCTTGCTTTGGCTGCTTTTTAGCCATCACTGCGTTCCATTCTGTAGTGGAGACAAAGTTTGAAAGTCATTTCATATTTGGTGATCAATTAAATTGTTGGTTATTTTATGTTGGAAAATATTTTAACTTTGTGAAATATTTAACAAATAAATGCAACGTTTCTTAAATCCAAATTAAGTGGACATTTGGTTATTAAAAAAAAAAAAACACCAAAGTCCATTAATTGTTTATAAGACGTGGCATCTTTGCCAATGATTTTATATGGCGTGCAATGTATGAGACTTTTGTCTTCTCAACAACTATTTCCTAGATAAATCTCAACGATCGAAAGATTAGATTTTCCATCTCAAGTTATCTCGAAGCTTCTCCTATTTTTCATCCCTTGATGCTTCAGATAAGATTTTCAATTATTTTTATATATATTCATCAAGTCAATGCTTAAAATATTATTCTCCTCTGCAAATACTCAAAATAATTTTCTTTACCGATGTTTGCATATTCGTTCTTCAATATAGAGAATTAAGATTGATATTATATGATGTGGTGCCTTCACTAAGGTCTTTCAAAGCCTTCGCTGCACTTTCAAAGCTGGTGGTGCATTTGCTAACGTCTTTCTAGGAGCCTCTCTACATAGCACCATCCCTAACGTCTTCCATGTGTGCTAAACCCTGATGTCTTTGACAACAAGTGGTGCAATCACTAACGTATTTTTGGGATCCTCCATGCATAGTGCCATCCCTAACATCTTCCATGTGCGCCAAAAACTGAAGTCTTCGGTATCAACTGGTATTCTGGTATGCCTCACTATCATCTTCAACAATATCTAGGATTGTGGTGCACTCCCTAACATCTTTCATGTGCACCAAACCCCTCTGAGTTTGAAGCCTTCGAAGGCTTTTAAATATTCATCGTTTCCCCTTAACGTCTCTACTGAAGTCTCTCATTAAATCAGGTATAAATTTTAATATTTTTTTTCTGGTTTTGAGCTAATCATTCCTTGGTACAACGAAGTTCATATCCTTTGAAGGCTTTAAAATATTACCTCGCCGCATCTTCTTTCGTGACGCCTCTTTTCTAAAATCCTTGGTAAATAATGTTATATTTACTTTAAGTTTAAAATCTTAGGGTTTCAAAAAACTTTCTCGAGCAAGAATAATACTTCTGCTCATTGTATAAATGTGTAACCCTCTAAAAATTCTTATATCCTATTACACTATAAGAAATCAAAAGGATAAAATTGTAATCTCAATAAAATATTTTTTTGGGGGGTGTTTTAGGTGCATATTTAGCACCTATTCTAAAAGCTTCATAGGGGGGTTTGTTGTTATTTTGGTCATTGCCTCTATAATTTTTATTTTGATATTATTCCTATTACTATGCTATGTAATAGAATTAATTTTAAAATCTAATTACTTTTATTTTGATATAATTACTAGTTAATTTAAAGATTGAGGAGGAAATTCAAAGGATCCTTTTTTTAAGAAAATATTCCTTTTTTTAATATTGATTTTGGAAATTTTTTGATTTAAAAAAAAAGTTAATTTAATAAAATTATTAACCACAAATAAAATTTGGTTGTGAAATTAATTATTATATGTTTTGTTATTTGATTTTTTTATTTAATTTTTTTTTAGTTTTTAGTTTTTTTTATTAAAAAAGTAAATCTACATTAAATTATGAAAAAACCTTTAAAATAAAAAAAGTGGGTGGATTAACACATCATATGGAATCAAACTAACCCTGATTGACAAGGGTTAGGAAACAAAACCGTAAAAAAACACAAGTTTACTAATCATGATCATTACGTCAAAGAAAATATATCATATGGAATAATGTGCCTTGGTGTGTTGTCCTGCATAATTTTCTAGTGATTATGGGATGATAATCCACCTCTTTGCATCTCTATTAAGGCCTTCAAGTACCACGTGGCTCCAACAAACAACTAGACCAAGTGAAACTGGTTGAACATCATCCCACCCCCATAAGCTACAATCACCTCAAATTTGTTCTATGAAGACATACAACAATTTGCTTGCTTTTCCACCTAAGGGTTAGTGAAGTTGTGAATGGTATTAAAATTGATGAGGATGGTTACTTGGTGCTTCTTGAAGTATCTCAACACCCTCATAAGTTAAGATATTTTTATGCTTTCTAATCCATATATAGATATTTTGGCTATAGATTTATTACTAATACTATTCTTGTTGGGTCGTTCCTTAATTGAACTAAAATTTGAAGTGTTTTACATGTCAAATGTAGGTGGTCTTCAAAATATAGTAGATATAGTTACTGTTGTGCATATTTATGACCTATTATATATTTTTATCATAATTACAACATATCTCTTTATCTATATGAAAAGTCATCTTCTCATGAATTAGATACTTGATTGGTATAGGGTATATGCCCTATATTGACATTGATCAAAATATCTTTAGATTTCTAACTTATGACGGTTTATGTAGATGGTGTTGGCATCTATATTATCCTCAACTAATTTAGCAAACATGATTACTTTTGTCATTAATGTGAGTTTAAAATTTGGAATTCTATGTAAAAATATTTCTTTACCCCTATTATAAATCAACATATGAAAACACTTCATTTAGCACTTCTATACTATTTTCTTATTTTTTAAACTATGTCCGGTAGTCATGGTTAGAGTCAGTTTTCTTTATTTAATACCCCTATAAAGTCATAATTTTAAGATAAATGAGATAAATCAGTGTTTAAAAAAATCATCCTATGTGAATACACCATTTTTTCTCTCCAACCACTAATACTAATGAATAGCTCCATGTTTTAATTTGAATGAAGCTATGAAAAATTTTTAATCTATGAGAGTTTTACTTAGGGACAAAGATTATTCTACCCTATACAACCAACATGTGTATCATCATCATCACAATTGGATAAATCTAGTTAAGGTGTCTATTGTTTCCTCTAAGAGTTAAGTAAATTGGAAAATTCTATTATCCAGGTAAAAAAAATATCCATGTTAAAACTCTATCCATAGATGACTATCCACTTTATTGAAATTGTTGGCTTATGATATCCTATTTTGCATTAGGTATAGTGAATCATCAATTTATATAACTTGCCTAACGAACAATTGTTAGAGTATAAATATCTATATTGACTATATGATTTTCACTTTCTCATCCAATTATTGCAAGGAAATGTCTTAAGATCTTCATTCACTTGCCATATTGGTCACCTAGTGTTTGTTTGACATGTTACAAGAGTGTTATATCAAAATAATTAGTATGATGAGAGGAAACATTTGGAATAGGTGGTACAATGATGAAAATACTTGGCCATGCTTATTTTAAACCTCTATGATTATCTTAAGGAGGCTTGTCTTATCAAAATTAGTAATTTTGTCATAGTTTATGAATATTTACCATCAAATATTTATATTTTAAAAACATATAGGAGTTAAATGTCCAAGAATTATTATAATACCTTAATTTCAAATTCTAAAATTCACTATCCCTTGGTTTGACTATATTAATACTTCCTTGTCTTCCATTTTATATCCTATAATGCACTAATATGTTTAGGTCTACTAAGATCTTCTTGGATATATTTAAAAATATGTAGATCTAGTTGAATGTACCAATATTTGACTAAATATGCCTAAATATATTCACATCTAAGGTTTATGAAGGGGACTACTATGTTTTTCATATATGGGCTTTTTGATATACATATCATATCTATAACCAATAATCTAGTTAAATTTTTTAAAGCTCTAACTAAGAAGAATTTCATCATACCATAGCCACATTGTACTATCATTAAGGTAAAAAGAGAGTAACATTCTAGGCTAACTACTTACTAGTGTACCCAATGACTTGTTATACCTAAGTTTCTCCTAAACCTTAGTGTCTTTATGTATTGACACATATGTGGAATCTCAAGTCTATACATAGATGTTGTTAGAGGATTGGATATTGGTTAGAAAAGCCTTATCTCATTTCCAATATCAAAATATACTTAGCCAACAATGAAAAATATCTACTATTTTAAAACCCCTAACATAGGGTTTATATCCTAGAGAATTGATGGCTTTGGCAGCATCTCAATATTTCAAAAAATAAATATCAAATCAATAGAACATATTATTGAATGAATAGAAGTGATACATTCAAGTAAGTGTATGAGGCCCTTTATGTAGGAGGATATATTCCTTGACAAACACTTTATCTAGTTGTGCAAGGGAAAATTTACTTATTGACACTTGTGCACTTATTACATTGCATGAAGTAACTATATAACTTGCCCCTAAAGTAATCTAAGTATGTACCTTGGAAGATACACTTACATGATCCAAATGATGTAATATATTCTAAAACTCTCCTGTATTACATTAATTGGTATGAAGTTATCTTGAATCACATAGATAATTTCTAAAGGTTTAAAACTTGATTTTTCCTAGTGCCTTTGTGAAGATATCTACTAGTTGATCTTCTGTAGGAATATACTTGAGGATGATGTGCTAGTTTTGGAAGTGTTCTCTGTTGCAATGAAATTGTGCTTCAATATGATTTGTTCTTTCATGTATGATTGGATTCTTGATTGGGTTTAGTACTCCTTGATTATCATAAAATATCATGGTTGAAGTTCATTTGATTTCCATGTTAGATATTATGTATTGTAGCCACAATGCTTCATAGGTTGAATCTATTATTGCTCTGTATTTTGCTTTAGTTGATGATTGTGCTACTGTATGCTATTTCTTGCTATGCTAATATATGGGCCCTAATCTGAGATAGAACACATAACTTTAGGTAGATTTTCTGTCATCAATAGATCCAATATAGTTTAAATTTGAATATCCTTGTAGACAAAAATCTTTGATAGCCTTCATACAAGTTAGTCCATAATATGCAATATTCTTGATATATTGGAATATTATTTTTGTAGCTTTCCAATGAGTTTCTCTTGGTTCTTGCATAAACCGTGAAAGATAATTTAGCGTAAATTCTATGTTTGGTTGGTTGTTTGTTAAGTATAAAAGACTTCCAATCAACTATCGATACATTGTTGCTAAAATCAGTATAATTGAATTTCTTTTCCATTGGTGTATCTTTGGGCTTGCACTTTATCATATTGTATTTTTCAAGAAGATGTTTTACATATTTTAATTGAGTGATAACTATTTTGTTTTCTCATTGATAAATCTCTAACTCAAGATAGTAGTTCATCATTTCTAGACATTATTTACAATCTTATTGGTATATAGATTTGGATTTGTTGTACTTCTATTGAATTTATGATGTAGTAGATGATTATTGATCTTAATGTTCCATGCTATAAGATCTTGTTTTAGATCATAAAGAGATTTATTCAATTTGCATACCTTATTTTCTTGTCCTTGGATGACAAAACCTTCAAGTTGTGTAATGAAGATAAATAAAGTTCCCTGATAAACTAAATAAAAAAATAGTGATAACAGAATAAAAATAAGAAGATCATAGATTCACACAATACACAATATTTATCCTGGAAATCCTCAATCAGAAAAAACTAACATCATATTATCTTATTATTGCATTAACTTGATAATCTCCAATACAATAATATCCTTCCTCTAACAAAGGGACATGCATGGATTTTTACAATATCATGGCCAAAAAAGCATGGGTTCAAATATAGTAACCCTAAAAGCCCATATGGGTCTAAAAATAACTGAAACCCTAAAAATTTTGGTTGGGCACTGCTTCCCCTAGATCCCTGCTTTTTGGAGGTCTACTACCCTTGAACCCCTATTCAGGACCCGACCCGACCCCAAATACCAACGAGTATAGGTACATAGTTTCCAGTTCTTTTAGTGTGAGCCCCACCTAAATAATATGGAAAATATTCAACATATTTCCAACATTTTCCCACTTGTTGAATACTTTCCATAGGGACCAAAAACTACCATTGTCAACTGTCAAGGGCAACCATGCCCATATATCTTCTACACCAAGAATATTTCTAAGAAGGTACAATATTTGTTAACGAATCAATAGTATTCTTATTTGTATCAACTTTCTATCACCTAGTTCTATTCAACCATCTCTCTCACAAAATGGTACTTGATATTAATATATTTTGATCGATCATGGAAACCAGGATTATTGACCAAAAATATTTCACTTTGACTATCATTTTTAATTCTCATAGCCTTATGTTTAAGACCAACTATTGAACATAAACTTTGTAGACACATTGCTTCTTTATAGGTATGAATTGCTGCAATGTACTCTGCTTTTGTGGTGGATAAAACAACAACTAATTACTTTTTATTAATACAAATTACTGTCCCTCCAAAAAACCTAAACAACTCATGGATCTTCTCTTGTCAAGATATCCAACCCATTAAACATCCACAAACCCTTGTAGATTTATAATATTATTACCTCCAAAATTTTCTCCATAATTGATAGCATAATTTGTAGTTCCACGAAAGTATCTAAAGATCCTCTTCACAATAGTCCAATATTCTTTTTTTGGATTTGACATATATATGCTAACTATTCCATGTGCAATATTAGGTCTAGTATATACCATTGCATACATCAAGTTGCCCACAGTACTAGCATAAGAAAAATGATGCATTTCTTTAATTTTATCATCTCTTTTAGGATATTGTTCAACAAATAAATTTTGACCAACCAGATATGGAGTACATACTAGTTTACAATCATTCATCCTAAACTTCTAAAGTATCAGATCAACATGTTTTATTTAATTTAACCATAAATTTATATATGCATGATCCCTTATTATTTCCATACCAAAATATATTTTGCAACACCCAAATCCTTCATGTCAAGCTCAAAAGATAACTGAGATTTTAGTAACTTTATCATCTCCTTACTGTTACCAATTAAAAACATGTCATCCACATACAATACAATGACAAAAAATGTTTACCTTCCTTTTTAAAATATACACATGGATCTGCTTTACTTTTTCCAAGCCCAAGTGTCAACACAAACCTGTCAAATTTTTGGTTCCACATCCTTAGTGACCACTTCAACCCATAAAGAGACTTCTTTAGCATGCATACCAGGTGCTCATTAAATTTTACCCTAAAGTATTCTAGTTGTGGCATATATATATATTCATCAAGTTCACCATGTAGAAAAGTTGTCTTTACATCCATCTGTTCTATTTCAAAATCAAAAGCAACAGAAATAGCCAACAAAAATCTGATTGAAGTTAGTTTAGGCACAGGAGAAAAAATATCACTAAAGTAAATACCCTCAACCTAACAAAATCCTTTTGCTACCAAGCGAGCCTTGTACTTCTCTAGATTTCCTTATACATCGTACTTCTTCTTGAATAACCACTTACAACCAATAGGTTTTCTGCCAAGAGGTAATTTCACCAAGCCCATATCTTATTTTTATCTAGGGACTCCATTTCTTTTTACTTAGCCCTTTTCCAAGACTTATTCTCACTTTACTGAAGTGCCTCATTTACCATCTTGGGTTCTTCATTAGTAACTGATAAATTAAATGTAAAATAAAAATTTTAAGGACTATACCTATCTGGAAGTCTTCTCTCTCGATTTGATCTCCTCAAAATTGGATTTCTAGATTTACTTCAAATTCCTCCTCTCCTTATTCCTCTGAATATTCCTCTTCAGAATCTCTCTGTAATTCAAGTTCTACCACAGGTTATTCCTCCTGTTCCAATTTTACTTGCACTATTTTTGGTTCTTTGCTTGGTTGCATTTTCTATTTTAAAACCCTTTTTGTTTCTCTAAATATCACATTGCGTCTGTAAACAACCTTTTGTATTTTTGGGTCCCACAACTTATATCATTTAACACTAGTACTCTAACCCATAAATATGCATTTTTTAGATTTATAGTCTATATTAGTCCTTTTCTATTTTGGGACATATGTATAAGCATCAGAACCAAAAACCCTTAGATATTTGAGAGAGGGTTTCTTACCAGTCCATACTTCTTGTGGAGTCTTGTCTATAAAAGCTGAGGTAGAAGATCTATTGATGAGATAACAAGTTGTTAACACAAATTTTTCCCAGAATATCTTTTTTAATCTTGCACCTCTTAACATAATTCTATCCTTATCCATAAATTTCCTGTTCATCCATTTTGTAACCCCATTATATTATGGAGTATACAGAGTTTTTCTTTGCCTTTCTATTCCATAGTCCTTTTAAAACTACTCAAATTCATTAGAGCAATACTCGCCACCATTATCACTTCTCATAACCTTTATATTTTATTAGAATAAGTAATTATTCTCTTAAGTTCTACTAGGATATATATACTTGATTTTCCACTCCTCCATGAGTTAGGTGAACTCTCAGTATAGTCTAGATCAGATTTGATGAGTTGTTATAATCTAACGACTCTCAATGATCAAATTTATTATTTATAAAAAGTTAATCCATGGAATAAATCAATCAGTTCTATTTTGTTCTTTCAAATCTTGTAATGCTTTCTAGTTCTACGCTTGGGAAATTCTAACATGGTACTAGAGCAGGATAGATTCTGCTAGGCATTATGTATTGAAGATAGTTTCACAAAATGGTTCATTATCTCTTATATTTTATTTTTTAAAAGAGGAAAAGAGATTTTTATATCTATTGTAGATTTATCATTTTATATCTGCAAATTTTTTTAGAGAAATTTATTTATGGTAATATCTAAATAGTCTGTCTAGATTTATTTTACTATATTATGCAAATATTCTCCTCAATTGTTTTTTTTCAAAAATTTTAAAATTGCTTCTCTTACACTACAAAATATATAGATTTTGAAATTTATAATTGTCTTCCACATTTTATTATTCTTCTCATATGCCTATTTGTTCTACTCTCTGCTAACGAATGCTTGCTTTCTTGGCTACTTATAACCGTCATTGGCAAAGTTAATCCGTGAATGCATGCTTTCTTTGGCTCCTTTTTAGCCATCACCGTGTTCCATTCTGTAGTGGAGACAAATTTTGAAAGGCATATCATATTTGGTGATCAATTAAATCATTGGTTTTTTATGTTGGAAAATATTTTAACTTCATGAAATCTTTAATAAATAAATGCAACATTTCTTGCATCCAAATTAAGTGGACATTTGGTTATTTAAAAAAAAATACCAAAGTCCATTAATTGTTTATAAGATGTGGCATCTTTGCCAATGATTTTATATGGCGTGCAATGTATGAGAATTTTATCTTCTCAACGGGTATTTCCTAGTTAAATCTCAAAGATCGAAAGATTAGATTTTCCATCTCAAGTTATCTTGAATCTTCTCCTTTTTTATCCCTTGAAACTTCAGATAAGAGTTTCAATTATTTTTATATATATTCATCAAGTCAATGCTTAAAATATTATTCTCCTCTACAAATACTCGAAATAATTTTTTTTACCTATGTTTGCATATTGGTTCTTCAATATAGAGCATTAATATTGATAGTATATGATGTGGTGCCTTCACTAAGGTCTTTTGTAGCCTTCAATGCAATTTCAAAGCTAGTGGTGCATTTGCTAACGTCTTTCTGGGAGACTCTCTGCATAGCGGCATCCCTGATGTCTTTCGTGTGCGCCAAACCTTAACATCTTCGACATAAATTGGTGTAATCACTAACGTATTTCTAGGAGCATCCCTGCATAGCGCCATCCCTAACATCTTCTGTGTGCACCAAAACCTGAAGTCTTCAACAACAATTGGTATTCTAGTGTGTTTCCCTATAGCCTTCGACAACAACTAGGATTATGGTACACCTCCCTAACGTCTTTCATGTGTGCCAAACCCTTGCGAGTTTGAAGCCTTTGAAGGCTTTCAAATCTTCCTCGCTACCCCTTGATGTCTCTTCTGAAGTCTCTCATTAAATCATGTATAAATTTTAATATTTTTGGTCTGGTTTTGAACTAATCATTCCTTGGTATAGTGAAGTTCATAGCCTTTGAAGGATTTAAAATATTACCTCACTACCTCTTCTCTCGTGATGTCTCTTTTCTAAAATCCTTGGTAAATAATGTTATATTTACTTTAAGTTTCAAATCTTAGGGTTTCATTTTTTTTTTCTCGAGCGATAATAATACTTCTGCTCACTGTATAAATGTGTAACCCTCTAAAAATTCTTATATCCTTTTCTTTTAGTGCCTTTCCTTAGCCACTATAAGAAATCAAAAGGATAAAATTATAATCTCAATAAAAAATATTTTTTTGGGGGGGTTTTTAGGTGCAATATTTAACACCTATTCTAAAAGCTTCATAGGGGGGTTTGTTGTTGTTTTGGTCATTCCCTCTATAATTTTTATTTTGATCTTATTCCTATTACTATGTTCTTTAATAGAATTAATATTAAAATCTAATTACTTTTGTTTTGATATAATTACTAGTTAATTTAAATATTGAGGAACAACTTCAAAGGATCCTTTTATTAAAAAAATATTCCTTTTTTTAATTAATAGGATATTCTTTTAAGTTAAATTTTTAATAAAAAAAATTTAATCCTTCAATAATGTTACTTAATAAAATTTTTAATAACCTTAACAAGATCATTAAAAAATTATTAATCACATATCTTCCTAGTATTGAACTTCTATTAAATTACAAATTCCCTCACATAAGGGCGGGTTATTATGAATCTGATATTAAGGTCTGGATTATTAAAAGCCTATGTTCCAAGTATCAATTCTCCTCTTTACTTATAGTTTCCCTCATGTAAGGGCGAGTAATTTAGAAGAAAATATATATAGGTCTAGCATTATACAATTGGCCTATTTAGCTTTATTAAAAATCCTCGTTTACTTATAGTTTCCCTCTTGTTAGGGTGGGTAATTTGAGGAGCTTGGTATTTCTTAAAGGCTTTTATTTCCTTCTTTATAAAATCCATTGCATTCTCTAAATAATATAATTGAATTTAAAGGGGGAAATTATT
The DNA here is from genome assembly GCA_028583015.1 of Wollemia nobilis. Taxonomy (NCBI): domain Eukaryota; kingdom Viridiplantae; phylum Streptophyta; class Pinopsida; order Araucariales; family Araucariaceae; genus Wollemia; species Wollemia nobilis. The sequence goes on from JAQPPZ010015128.1 coordinate 1,457,172, forward strand.
GGTTCACTTCATTTTTCTTTGGCAAAATGAATACAATGAATACAATTGATCCACTCACCCCTCACAACTATCATACATGGAAACCTAAAATATTAAATATCATTTCTCAAAAAGGCCTCACACACCTGCTCGAAGAGAAGCAACCTGAATTTGAAAAAGAATATGATATATATTTTTTATTATTTGTGGAAAACATCCCAAAATGGATGCCACTTTCGGGTGAGACCAAATGAGGCAGGGGTATCCATTCCACCAAAAATACCTAGGACTCGGACCTAGCCTACCACCTTTGAAATACTCAAGGAGCAAACAATCACACAAAACCAATTTAAAAATAAATAAATAAATAAGTAAATAACAACAAAAATAATAAAATAAAATAAAAAACATGCTCCTTGAGTGTGTCAAAAACAAAAGCACAACCAAAAACACACAATAAGATAAAAAAAACCACAACACGAACCACATAACAAAACACAAACAAGACAACAACAACATAACACTACAAAGAATGATATTTTTATTCATAAAGGGAAGATGTATGAAACAATGGGTATTATAAGCACTAATATAAATTAAAGCTTATGGTTTCACATTACAGATTGTAAAAATCCATATGAAATTTGGCAAAAACTAAAGAACCTATTTTGAAAAGTAGATCAAATAAGGTTAATGCATCTAGAGGCAGAATTAACAACATTATCTCCTAAAGACTTCAGTAATATTGTTAACTTTCTTACCAAATTTAAAGGAGTCCACACTCAATAGAAAGGTAGTGGCAAGAAAAAAATAGAAGAAGAATGCATCTATCTAATTCTTTCTAAATTAAATGGTGTGTTTCAAATTTTTGCAACCACTTTTTATCTACAAAATATGCTCTTGGTGCAAGTTTTAAAATTCCCTCCTTAGAGGAATTTTGTGATAGGCTAACTAGAGAAGAAACTAAAATTTCAAAGTATGAGATCTCTTCCTCTTCCTCAAAATCCTTAGTAGCATCCACTAAAGAAAAATTTAAAAATAAAGAAAGGAATCCCATAACTTGTACTCACTGCAAAAAGAATGATCATTTTGTAAACAAATGCTAGAAAAAATTACAATAACTAGAGGTAGAAATGAAGGATAAAAATATAGACACTCAGAAGTAGATAGAAAAAGCCCTACATATTCAAGGAAATACCACAAACACTTCATCAAAATATTGGGTTCTTTATTCTGGAGAAACTCTGTTGGCAATTTTGGGTACCTTGGGTACATTGCCTTTGCTCAAGTGTATAGGTTGTCATTGATGTCAAGAAGCTCTTGAAGGAATTTTATTTATTGTCAAATAATTTGCAGAGCATGGACAATGAGTTTCCAAGAAGATCATAGTAGCCCATTTGCAAAAGATCAAAGAAAAAGTCAAGTAAGAAAAAGTATGCAGCAGGCAAGAAAAACAGTCGCAATTTCACGACATGTTAGAGGAGAGAGAAAGTGTTGGCAAAACTGTCACGATATCGCAACATGTTAGAGGAGAGAGAAAGTGCTGGCAAAACTGTCGTGATTTCGTGACATGTTAGAGGAAAGAGAAAGTGCTGGCAAAACTGTCACGATTTCATGACATGCAACAAAGGGAAGAGTTTGAAATGAGAAGTGTCACGATTTCATGACAGGTTGCAAGGAAAGCATACGAAAGCTGAAAGCATCACGATTTCGCGACAGGCTGAAGAAAAAGCATACAGACGTAGAGAGCATCACGATTTTGCGACAAGTAGAAAAGAAAGCATACGAATGTAGAAAATGTCATGATTTTGCGATAGGCAGAAGGGAAAGTAGATGAAAGCAGAAGTGTCACGATTTCGCGATAGAAACTGAAAGTAGGTCTTCTACAGGTGAAGTGTCACGATTTTGCGACAAAAGTAGAGAGGGAGGTTATGAAGACAAAAGTGTCACAATTTTGCGATAGAAGTGAAGACGAAGTCCGCAGAGGCTAAAGTGTCACGATTTCATGACAAAAGTGAAGATGAAGTCCACAGAGGCTAAAGTGTCACGATTTCGTGATAGAAGTGAAGACGAAGTCCGTAGAGGCTAAAGTGTCATGATTTCATGATAGAAGCAGAAAGGAGGTCGACGAAGGGAGAAGTGTCGCGATATCACGACATAAGCAAAGTTGATGTCGAAAAAGGCTAAAGTGTCACGATATTGCGACAAAAGCCATAAGAAGGTGTACGACAGGAAAAGGTGTCGCGATATCATGACATGTTGTAGTTTCATGGCCAAAGCTACAGAACCAGAGGTGGTTGAATCCGACAGAGTTAACTTTGAGTCGATGAAGTTTAGGGTTGTGCAACCGACGGAGTTTAGGGTTACAGTTGACTATGTTTAGATTTTTGATCTTGAAACTTTTGTTATAAAAGGAGGGCTATTTTGAGATTTGATTATATCGAATGTGCACAAGTTAAGTCTGCGGTGCACAGAGACCGAGTTGAGTCAAATCGAGCTAAGTGCGAAGCAATAGTGCACAAAGAGCAAAAAAGCACAAAGGAGCAGAAGTTGTTGGTGTTACGACATTCATAGATAGAGTGCATAGTAAGAAGTTCGATTGTCGAGTGTTGAGTACTGCTGTGTTTGTGTAGACAATGTAAAAATTGGTTTTGACCAAGTGCGGCTATGACAGAGCAAAGAGAATTGTTGGACAGATTTGAGCAAGCTTTTGTTGAGCTTGTGGAGCAGTTTGGGTAGGTTCTCTTGAGAACTTGCAAAGCAGATCTGAGACAAGTCTTGGTGAAGACTTGGGTGAAGATCAAGCAAGCTTTAGTGAAAGCTTGTGAACCACTATTGTGAATCAGAGTTGAGGACCTGTTGAGGACAGATATTGGTGTAGATTTGAGGACAGATTTGTACCCAGAACAAAGAAAGAGGAAGAGGAAATTTGTGCCATACCGAAGGACTGTGTTTGGTGTAGATCAAAGAAATAGAATGAGGACATTTGTGGTAGACCGAAGGACTGTGTTTAGTGCAAATTCAAGGACCTGCTTTGAGGTGATAGAGTTGAGGACAGAGGTCTCCAGCTAGAGCAGGGAATACAGGTGTCTTCTATGGATAGAGTTCCATTTGTTAAGGGTAGTAGAGGCAGAGGTCTTTTAGAGGATCACCAGCTAGAGCAAAGTTAGGAGAAGGTATCTCCTTTGAGAAAAGGCTCATAAACATTGTAATTGGGAAGGTTTTCCAAAGAAATTTGATATAACTTTTAGAGAAATTTTTTTGTGGATGTAGCCCAGACTTTCTGGGTGAACCACAGTAAAGTTGTGTCTCTATTGTGGATGGTGTTTTGTACATTGCTTTGATTACTGCTATTGATACTGCTATCTATACATTGCATAATATTGAATTAAAAGTTGAATTGAAGGAAAAAGTAAAAAGTGGTCTTATACTGTTCACCCCTCCCTCTCAGTATAAGCTTGTGTTCTTCAATTGGTATTAGAGCGGGTGCCTTTGGAAATTTTAACAGCTTGAAGGAAAAGCTAGCAAAGAACACAATGGATTATTCAAGTGGCAGTGTAGCACCTATTCTTGATGGATCAGACTTTGGTCTTTGGAGTGCAAGAATGAAGGTTCATCTAATGGCACTTGGGAATGAGGTCTAGGAAGTGATTGAAGATGAGTACACTATTCCTGAACATGGTCCGTATACTAAAGAAGACAGGCTCCTACATCACAGCAATGCAAAAGCCATGAATGCAATCCTGAAAGGCTTACAAAAAGCAGATCTCACAAAAGTGATTCACTACAAGACAGCTAGTGAAATGTGGAAACAGTTGCAGGTGGTTCATACAGGTGATGCAAATGTCAGAAAGGCCAAGTTGAGACACTTCAAAGGTATGTTTGAACAACTCCAAATGAATGATGATGAAAATATTAGTGATTACATGCTTCGTATGGATGAGGTTGTTAACTCCATGAAAGACTTAGGTCTTGAGCTTGCTGAAAATGATATTTGTGATAAGATTTTAAGATCTCTTCCTAATAGATTTATTGAAAATATTTTTGCTATTGAGGAAGCTAAAGATTTAGATAAGTTGAAAAAGGATGAGCTCCATAGTATACTTGCAGCATTTGAGTTGAGAACTCAAGTGAAGGTTGATGTCAAGAAAGAGGCATCTTTCAAGGCTACCAAGAAATCCAAGGGTAAACGACTTCAAGAGAGTGATGAGTCTTCTAGTGATGAAGAGACATATTACAGCAAGAAAGGCAAGTTCTCTAGAAAGCACAAAAGCATGAAGAATATAAGATGTTTCAATTGTGGAAAGTTTGGTCATCATGCTACTGAATGTACTGTTTCCAAGTATGAAAGTGATGAAGATAAACAGGATTCTAAGAGCAAGGATTTCAAAAAGCACAAGCATCACAGGAAGAACAAAGATGAGTACAATAATCATGGAAAGAGGCATTCTCACAAGCACAAGAAGAGCTTCTACCTAGACAAAGCAAGTAAGTGTTCTAGCAGTGATAGTGAAAGTTCTTCTAGTGATGATGGAAATGAGATGTTATTCATATCAAAAAAAGAGGAAGAACCGAAACATAGATTCATTATCATGAAATGTCTTAGATGTGGAAATTTTGGGCACCTTGAGGATGATTGCACAAATAATGAATTGGTTGCTAGTATGTATGAGGATGCTTTAGAAAACTACAAGGAAGATGCATGTATGGTTTTTGAAAAGGGTAGCACTTCTAGTGATAAGAAATCTGAAAAAGGCTTTGATGATTCAGAAAGCAAACAGATAAAGGATCTTGAAAGTGAACTTACTAATGCTCTTAGTGCTTTGAAAAAGGAAAGAAAGAAGAATTCTAGACTCAAGGATAAGTTAGATGAATGTTATATGGAAAGAGATGATATTATAGAAAATATTGATTTCTCTATAGCTAAGACACAAGAACTCAAGGATGAGTTAGAGTCTAAGGTTCTTGAGTATAGTGAGTTAGAACAGAAAATGGCTTCATTGAAAAAGGAACCTAAAGAGTACAAGGATAAGTTGTACAGGTTTCAAGATAGCTCCAAAAAGGTTAAGTCTCTCATCAAAGGACAAAGCAAGACAACAGATAAAACAAGCCTTGGTTTTTTTAAGTCGCACAAGGAACAGGTTGAGGAATCTAGTAAGAGATTCCAAAAAGAACAAAGTTCTGATGAGGAGAGTATTTCAGATCATGAGTCCGTGGATGATAGATGCACAGAACCAAAGAATAGGAAACAAAAAAAGAGGAGAAATTTTACCGGACCTAGAAGGTCATTTACAGGAAAATTTCACGATAGATGTTTTGCGTGTTATAGGTTTGGTCACATGGCTTCGCATTGCATGACTCAAGTAAGGAAGGTAAATGACAGTATCAGATGTCGTAATTTCTTTCAAGGGTATTGCTACTCTTGTAAACAGTTCGGGCATAAGGCAATTTTTTGCAAGGCTAATAACAGGAACAGGGTTAGTCAGAATAGGCAAATTCAAAGAACAGTCTTTATTACTTGTTATAAGTGCAACAATGATGGTCACATAGCTAGACAGTGTAGAGCTGAACTTCCAAGGTACAGGAATAGTAACAGTGGTATGAACAGGTCCGAGGATCAAAACAGTAACAAAAACATAATATAGACAAAGAGTTCAAGAGAAGGCCCGACAAGGAAGTTATAGACGTTGATGATGATCAGTGCCTAATGGGAGTTTTACTCCCATCCTTGTTTTAATCACCTCATCAGGAGGTGGGGGAGGGACTAATCTAAGAGGCTCATTCTTAGTCTTGAGCACCAAAGGTGACCCTTTGCCATTGATGACAAAGGGGGAGAGATATGAGTAAGGGGGAGAGTTTCTAGTGAAGAGAAAAGCTTCAAGTCAGGGGGAGCAAAACTTCAAAGGCATATTCTCATTTGTTAGCACAGTTGGTTTCAGTTTTGGCTCTTGAGATGTGTTTTCGTAAAGGTTTACCATCAATGACAAAGGGGGAGATTGTTAGCAATTTTGGGTATCTTGGGTACATTACCTTTGCTCAAGTGTATAGGTTGTCATTGATGTCAAGAAGCTCTTGAAGGAATTTGATTTATTGTCAAATAATTTGCAAAGCATGGACAGTGAGTTTCCAAGAAGATCATAGTAGCCCATTTGCAAAAGATCAAAGAAAAAGTCAAGTAAGAAAAAGTATGCAGCAGGCAAGAAAAATAGTCGCGATTTCACGACATGTTAGAGGAGAGAGAAAGTGCTGGAAAAACTGTCATGATTTCGCGACATGTTAGAGGAGAGAGAAAGTGCTGGCAAAACTGTCACAATTTCGCGACATGTTAGAGGAAAGAGAAAGTGCTGGCAAAACTGTCATGATTTCATGAAATGTAGCAAAGGGAAGAGTTTGAAATGAGAAGCATCACGATTTTGTGATAGGTTGCAAGGAAAGCGTACGAAAGCTGAAAGCATCACAATTTCATGACAAGCTGAAGAAAAAGCATATGGATGCAGAGAGTGTCACAATTTGCGATAGGCAAAAAAGAAAGTGTACGGATGTAGAAAATGTCACAATTTCACGACAGGCAGAAGGGAAAGCAGAGGAAGCAGAAGTGTCACAATTTTGTGACAAAAACTGAAAGCAGGTCTTCTACAGGTGAAGTGTCACGATTTCACGACAAAAGTAGAGAGGGAGGTTATGAAGACAAAAGTGTCGTGATTTCGCGACAGAAGTGAAGACGAAGTCCACAGAGGCTAAAGTGTCACGATTTCATGACAGAAGTGAAGATGAAGTCCACAGAGGCTAAAGTGTCATGATTTCACGACAAAAGTGAAGACGAAGTCCATAGAGGCTAAAGTGTCATGATTTCATGACAGAAGCAGAAAGGAGGTTGACGAAGGGAGAAGTGTCGCGATATCGTGACATAAGCAAAGTTGATGTCGACAAAGGCTAAAGTGTCGTGATATCGTGATAAAAGCCATAAGGTGTACGGTAGGTAAAGGTGTCATGATATCATGACATGTTGTAGTTTCATGGCCAAAGCTACAGAACTAGAGGCGGTTGAAGCCGACAGAGTTAACTTTGAGCAGACAAAGTTTAGGGTTGTGCAGCCGACAGAGTTTAGGGTTACAGCCGACTAAGTTTGGATTTTTGATCTTGAAATTTTTGTTATAAAAGGAGGGCTGTTTCAAGATTTGAAGATATCGAATGTGCGCAAGTTAAGTCCACGGTGTGTAGAGACCGAGTCGAGTCAAATCGAGCTAAGTGCGAAGCAAGAGCGCACAGAGAGAAAAAAAGTGTAAAGGAGCAGAAGCTATTGGTGTTGCGACATTCACAGACAGAGCGCATAGTAAGAAGTTCGATCGTCGAGTGCTGAGTACTGCTGTGTTTGCGCAGATAGTGCAAAATTTGGTTTTGACCAAGTGCAGCTATGATAGAGTAGAGAGAACTGTTGGACAGATTTGAGCAAGCTTTTGTTGAGCTTGTGGAGCAGTTTAGGCAGGTTCTCTTGAGAACTTGCAAAGCAGATCTGAGACATGTATTGGTGAAGACTTGGGTGAAGATCAAACAAGCTTTAGTGAAAGCTTGTGAACCACTGTTGTGAATCAGAGTTGAGGACCTGTTGAGGACAGAGATTGGTGCATATTTGAGGACATATTTGTACCCATACCAGAGAAAGAGGAAGAGGACATTTATGCCAGATCGAAGGACTGTGTTTGGTACAAATCAAAGAAAGAGAATGAGGACATTTGTGCTAGACCGAAGGACTATGTTTAGTGCAAATTCGAGGACCATATTTGAGGTGATAGAGTTGAGGATAGAGGTCTCCATCCAGAGCAGGGAAGACAGGTGTCTTCTATGGATAGAGTTCCATTTGCTAAGGGTAGCGGAGGCAGAGGTCTTCTAGAGGATCACTAGCCAGAGCAGAGTTAGGGGAAGGTATCTCCTTTGAGCAGAGGCTCATAAACATTGTAATTGGGAAGGTTTCCCAAAGAACTTTGATATAACTTTTAGAGAAAAGTTTTTGTGGACGTAGCCCAGACTTTTTGGGTGAACCATGGTAAAGTTGTGTCTCTATTGTGGATGGTGTTTTGTGCATTACTTTTATTACTGCTATTGATACTGCTATCTATACACTGCATAATATTGAATTGAAAGTTGAATTGAAGGAAAAAGTAAAAAGTGGTCTTATACTGTTCACCCCCCCTCTTAGTATAAGCTTGTGTTCTTCAAAATCATCACATGACTGCCTCACATGAGTCATTCACTTCAATCTCCTAAAGTTCAACATGTAGCATAGAATTTGGAAACTCATCATTTATCCCATTCAAAGGAAAAGGTGACATATCCATTAATGGTGGTTCTATCTATAATGTTCTCTATGTTCCAAACATTGCAAAAAATCTTCTGTCCTTCTATTAGATTTGTACTTCTGGAAAGGGAAAATCAGTTCTCTTCTCACCAATAGGAGTTGAGATAAGAGACTTTCAAGACCCTGAATCTCTCATAGTCAAAGGAGATATTGATCACAACACTCACCTATTTTACTTCAAGGGATTCAAAAATCCATAAGGGACCTCTTGTTTTGTTGCACATGGAGATCTTGAAAGTAAAATTTGGCATGAAAGGTTTGGTCATCTTAGTTATAACTACCTAAAGGAATTGAACACCCATGAAATGGTAAAAATATTACCTCAAGTCTCTTCTATTGATGGAGTATGTCCTGGATGTGCTCTTGGAAAGCAACATCAAGATCCTTTCCACCCAAGTGGTTCTCTAAAATCCTCATCCCCTCTAGAGTTAATCCATAGTGACTTGATGGTCTTCCCATAGCCTTCTTTTAGAGGAGCAAAATATGCTCTAACCTTCATTGATGATTTTTCTAGAAGAACTTGGGTCTACTTCCTAAAATACAAAAGTGATATTCTATCCCACTTCAAAATCTTCAAAGCCTTAGTTGAAAATTAGGCCTCTTGCAAAATAAAGTAAATTCGTACAGATAATGGGGGGGAATACTTCAGTAATGAGTTCTCAATTTTTCTATCAAGTCATGGCATAATTCATCAAAATTATGTCTCCCATAATCCGTAACAAAATGGCACTGTAGAGAGGAAAAATATAACTCTATAGTAAATGGAAAATTGTATGCTCCACTCAAGATATCTTCAAAAAGTTTTCTGGGCAAAAGGAATTAAATGTGCAAACTATATTCAAAATCGCACACCTCATAAATCTCTTGGACATTTGACTCCTGAGGAAGCATGGATTGGCTCAAAACCTGATGTCTATTTCTTTTTGGATGTACTTCTTGGGTGCATATCCTAAAGAAGAAAAGGAAGACTCTAGATAAGAAAAGCAAAAAGCTCATATTTGTTGGTTATTATGAGGAAATGAAAGAATATAGGCTCTTTGATCCCACAAATCATGAGGTCTTTTTCATAGGAATATCCAATTTGATGAAACATTCCCTCATAATTATCCTCAATCATCTTCTTCCACCATTTATTCTCTTGAACCTTATCCAATATTAGAGACTCAATATAATGAAAAACCAACTTTAGAGATTAATTATCAAGATGAGGAACCTATAACTCCAACTCAAAATCTTGCCACTCTTACTACTCCTTCCACTATGCCAAAATGGGCTTGCACCATTGTTAAAGAAGCTACTCCTTACATCCAAAATCTTCCATCATCCATATTAGGTAACTCCATAGGCACTGGTCTTGTCTATCAATCCATTTCCACAGATCCTCAATCCTTCAAAGAAGCAACTTGTATTGAATAATGGGATGATGCCATGGAGAATGAATTCTCTTCCTTAATCAAAAATAAAACTTGGGATTTAGTTCCCCTACCTAAAGGAAGAAAATTAGTTTGTTGTAAATGGATTTATAGAAAAAAATATGGACCTAATGGAGAAATTGACAAACACAAAGTCTGCCTGGTAGCCAAGGTTTCTCTCAAATTGAAGGGATTGATTAATCTAAAACTTAGTTCCCAAAATGGATGTAAAATGTGCTTTCTTACGTGGGGACTTAAAGGAAGAGATATTAATGGAACAACCTGATGATTTCACTCAAGAATCCTCCCTTGTTTGTAGGTTAAGGAAGTATCTATATGGCCTCAAACAAGCTCCTAGAGCTTGCTATGAAAAAATCGACTCCTTCCTTCTTTCCTCGGGTTTTTCTCATTGTAAGTCTAATTCCACAATCTACATTTGGAGATACCAATAAAAAATCATCATACTTGTTCGCTATGTTGATGACCTACTACTCACTAGTAGTGACATCACTTTCATTCAAACTATCAAGGACTCTCTTTCTAGAAAATTAAAATGTTTGATTTGGGTTTAGCTCATTACTTCCTTGGAATTTAAATAAATCAAACAAATGTAGTAATTTCATTGTATAAAAAAAAATACACTCTAGACCTTCTTCAAAGGTTTAATATGATAGATTGTAAACCTTCTCCTATGCCTTTTAAGTTTGGAATCACTCTAAGTACTTCCTGCACATCTCCTCTATGTGATGCAACTTTATATCATCAGCTTATAGGGAGACTGTTATACCTTACTCATACTCACCCAGATATCTCGTATGTTGTTGGCTTGATATATAGATTCTCACATCAACCTCATTTCAGTCATTGGCAAGCAACAAACAGAATCCTTCGCTACTTGCAATGAACTCACTTTAGGCTCTTATATGAGAGAAATTCCATGGATATCATTGGTTACACGGATTATGATTGGGTAGGTTTAGTAGAAAACATATGCTCAACTTTTGGCTATGTATTTTATCTTGGTTCTTCACCAATTGCTTGGTTATGCAAAAACAACAGGTAGTGCCCTTATCATGTACAGAGGCAGAATACAGGATAACAATTTTGGCAAGTCAGGAAGCTCTTTGGATTCATAAGATACTAAGATAATTTGGTTTTTCACATGATAAACCTATTACTCTTTGGTGTGACAATTAGAGCACAATTCATATTGCACGTAATCCAATTGAGCATCAACACACCAAGCACATTGAGATTCACATGCACTTCATTCGGTAGCATATTTAGAGAGGGGAAATATACTTGGACTATATTCCCACTGAAAATAAAATTGTAGGCATCTTCACCAAGTCATTTCCTTCTCCATGTTACATTCAGTTGCGAGAAAAACTTGGAGTAAAACAACTGCATTAAAACAACATAGGTCTTTCACCTCTCCTTTCTTATTATTGTTGTATTCTTTGGAGGATGGTTTTTTCCCATGTGTTTTTTTTATCATCTCTCCTAAAGTATAAATTGTTCATGAGTACCTCATCAGGCCAAGTTGTCGGGACTCATTATTTTTTAATGAGGACAATCTTCACCATCCGAAGACATACCTCTATCTTTATTTTTCTGACAGATGGTTTTTTCCAAGAGGTTTTTCACCATCTATATATTGTAAATGTGTACCTCATCAGGTCAAGTTGTCAGTACTCATTATTTGTTTTCATGAAGACAATATTCACCATTTGAAGATATGCCTCTATATTTATTTTTCTAACAGATGGTTTTTCCCAAGAGGTTCTTTCACCATCTATATATTGTAAAAGAGTACGTCATCAGGTCCTATTGTTGGGACTCATTTGTATCATACACCCCTAGTATCACTTAAGGGGGGTGTTAGAATAAGTAATTATTCTCTTAAGTTCTACTAGAATAGACATACTTTATTTTCCACTCCTCCATGAGTCAGGTGAACTCTCAGTATAGTCTATATTAGATTTGATGAGTTGTTGTAATCCAAAAAATCTCAATGATCAAATTTGCTATTTATACAAAGTTAATCCATGGAATAAATCAATTAGTTCTATTTTGGTCCTTCAAATCTTGTAATGCTTTGTAGTTCTACTCTTGAAAAATTCTAATATATTTTTCCCTATCTGATTTTCTACAAGAGCCTTAAAATATTTAAATTATTAAAAACCTTAGATTTGTTTCATAGAAAATATACCCAAGTATTTCTTGAGAAGTCATCTATAAATGTAAAAAAATAGATAGATTTATCTAATGATGGTACTTGTGCAGGTCTAAACACATCACTGTGAACTAGATGTAGAATTCCTTCAGACCTTGTAGCACTACTTGGAAACTTGACTCTAGTTTGTTTTCCTAAAACATAGTGCTCACAAAAATCAAAATTTAATGGGCAATCAGAAAGTCCTTCAACCATACCTTTCATTTTTAATTTTCAAAATCCTTTCTCACCAATATACCCCATGCATTGATGCCACAATATTGTCTTCACTATAGGAATACTCAAAGCTATTTCAATCGTATTATTTTCTATACAACTAAAGAGCTATTGCAATTAATGTGAGAATAACTCACTTCAAAATGAAATAAATTGATAATTCAACATTAGACTAGACTTGGAATGTCGTAGCCTTATATAAGTTACAAAATAGGAATATTAACCAAATAGCACAAATAACGCTAACAGAGCGCGTTAGGAGAGTAATATGCTAACAACTAACTACGTAGTCAAATTGACTACGACTAACCTAGGATATTTAGATAAATATCCAAAAGGTAAACAATAAATAGTAAAAGGTAACTAACCTAGTAGTAAAAGTAAATACTAGTGGTAAAAAGTAACAAGCTACTTTTTACCATGCAAGTAAATAAAATCTACCTAATGTAGGGAAAGGGTAAAATATCCAAATGATGGAATATTTACTCTAACATCCCCCCTTATTACATTATTTGGGTAATACATACATTTCCTCTAATACAAAAATATTTGGGTAAAGTATATAACTGCCCCAATACAGTGAAAAGGATGTCGATCTGCTGGTTCTTGCTCTGTCATAGTACTCTGGCTGCTTCTAAGCAAAAAAATGGGTCATTCCTCAATTTGTCTTCACACCAACGAATTTCCTTATAGTAATCACATCATCCAACCTAATTGCATGGGTAACCAGCCGCTGCAATCGCTAGGTGTAGTAGAGTAGATCACTTCATACGAGATTCATTCATTTTACAATATGAGTTTGCAAAAGATAAGGTTGCTAAGGTGTCGGTCATAGCCGAAAATGCACCCTTATAAGTTCCCCCCTTCTCGTTGCAAAAACATGTTGTATTTAATTTCTGAAAGAAGTGTGACTAAGGTGTTGGTCGCAACCGAAAATGCACCCTTATAAGTCTTCTTCCCTTTTTACAAAAAATTGTGAAGAAAATAAATGTATATCCCCCCTTAATTACAAAAGATGTGCAACTCAAGAGTTTTGTGAAGGATTTTTACAAACATTGCCTCCTAGGCAATTTTACACCATAAAAAGTCTCTTATTTTTATTACAAGGACTTCAAACATTAAGAGTTTGCTATTTATGAAGCCTAAAAGAGGTACAAATCACCCCTTATTTGTAAGAACTTCAAACAAAAAAACTTATGCTATTCTATGAAGCCTAAAAAAGAGAGAGGATAATGGTGCTTTGCCCAATGTGACAAACATGTGTTTTCCCTCTACAATACTGTTTTAGCAATGAGCACTCTGTGTGCTTTTTCTGAACCAAAATTAGAATCTGAATTAGACACTTCACTAGCAATGTTGCCTTTGTTTTGATTTTGTGTTGTGCCTTTGTCTTTCTTGTTTTGCTTGTTTTTGAACCAACACCGATTGGTGTCATGGTTATCTTTCTTACAATATGAGCAAAACCATTTTTGAGATTTCTTTCCCTTACCTTTTGAGGATGATCCTCCCTTGTTATAGTTTTCTTTCTTCTTCTCAACCTTATTGTGTGAATAAAGTGCACTATTAGATGCTTCATCTCTTTGGAGTTGATTAGCTTCCTCGCTTTGAAGCAAATTGACTAACTCCACAAAGGTAAGAGTTCTTTGGGAAACAGAAAGGGATGTAATCAAAATTTTGTAGGATTCAGGAAGGGCTCTCAAGATAACTGAAGTAAAAATGGCGTCCTCAACTTTGGCCCCTAAAGCATTAAGCTTAGTCTTCAGTTCTATAGTTCTGCAGAGGAAGGTTTCTACTGACTCACCCGACTTCATATGCAGTGTATGAAGTTGGGTTTGAAGGTTGAGAACCGTGGATTGATTCTTTCCTTCAAAAATGGTGGACAAGGAATCCCATGCATCTTTTCCATTCTTTGCCTCACTAATGTGAGGTTGTACCTCATTAGAAGTGGCTAGAAGGATTAACATGAGTAGACGATTGTTATTTTTATCCCATTCTCTTTGATCAGCTCTTGTTGTTGTGGGTCGTGGTGTAGTGCCAGCAACTAAGTCCCACAAGTCCTCTATAGTCAAAATGGCTTTCATCTTAGTTTTCCAAGCTGTATAGTTATGACCTTTTAGAAATTGAGATTCACTCAAGTATTTGTTAATTTTTGCCATGAGGAAGGTCCTACAATGCACTAAGATGATATTTCTTTCACTCTCAAGTGGTATTTAATGGCACCTTCCTGAAGATTCTCTTGAAGAGAGATAATCAGGTGGAGGAAATTAAGCCAAACACATAAGAGATTGAAAGGTTTAATTCACTCAAACAACTATTTAATGGCACCTGCCTTAACACCCTTCAAAAAGGATGAAAAGTTGGAGGAATTTAAGCCAAACAAATAAGAGTGAATTAGGGGTTTTGTTTTGATTTAGGAGAATATATCAAGTTTTTAGAAATGGCTTCTAATTGTGCAATTTGAGTTACACAGATTTGTGAAATTTTGGGGTATGGTGTGTTCTTGATTCTATGACTTATAATTGCAAAAGGAAAATGCAATAATCAAACAAGAAGTCCCACAAAATTATTATCACTTAGGTGTCGGATGCAACCGAGAATGCACCTATTTTGCCAATTTTGAAATGAAGGTGTCGAGTAAAATCAAGAATGCACCTTATTTCCAAATTTTGCAACAAAAATGTGTATTTGTGCAAGAATGATATTTTTATGTCTCCTACTTTGTTTTACAATTTTGCAAAAGAAGTACAAGTGTTGTCTTCCCCCCTTAATTTGCAAAATAAACAAAAAAAATGAGCACCCCTTCCAAGACAAGTCGACACACGACCCGCGTTTGAAAGGCTTCCAGAACTAGTCGACACACGACGTAGTTTTTATGGACCCAAGGTCTTCAATTTCTTCTCAACTTTGCAAAAAAATGTCTTTGATTTTGGCCCCCTTTTATGTTGCAAAATTACAAGGTTTTGAGAAGAGTTTAAGGGTTTTCTAATTTGCAAAAATATAGGTGCTCTTCCTTGTCTTATATCTCCCTTTGTGGAGAAAACAAAAACACTCTTTATATTTTGAATTTGCAAAAAAAAAACTTTTTTTTTCTTTAATTTGCAAAATTTAAATAAAAAGTTAAATCATATAATCTAAATAATAATAAAAATAAAAGAATGTTTTATATAAAAAAAAATCAATTTATATATAAAAAAAATTCAATTTTTTTTTAAACATAAATTTATATTTTAATTATTAAAAAAGATACATAATAAAAACTTTAAATTTAAATAATGATCAAATTAAAAAAAAATATCTTACCTTTTGTCCCCGTCGGGACTCGAACCCGGGTCTGGTGGGCAGCGACTTAACTTGGCCATAGTTGCCAGTCGGGCTAGCTAGCCCGATGGCAATGGAAGGTTGCAACCTTCCATATGAAGGCTATCTAGCCTTCATGCGGGAGAAAAAATGGGATTTAATCCCACATTCATCCCGCAACAACATTTTTGCTGTATAAAGGGCCTAACGCGCCCTTACTCTGTTGACTGCCTTTGGGCAGTCAACTTGACCCCGCATTTTTGTTGTGCATGCCACCCAACGAGAAGACGCCACCCCACCAGATCGCCTCATCAGTGCCACATGTTATGTCTAGTGACATGTGGCTAGTCTGCCACGTGTCACGTCCATCTTCATTGGGTCGTCATCCAGTGGCTATCCGCCACATGTTCGGTCTTGGTCTAGTCAGTGCCACGTCATACCCGGTCCTGTCAGCTGTCCACATTAGCACCTCGAGAAATGTGCCCGAGGTCACGTCAGAGGTGTCCGTGTATCAGTTCGCGGTTGGTCTGCATGTTAGATCTCGGTTTTTGGATCTGACGAAGGGCACGCCTAACCTCGATGACCGTTCCAAGCCATCGAGGATCATGTAGGTGTCAGGTCCCCTAATAGAGGTGTCCCCCTATCAGTGATTAGAGTCAGATTCCTACAGACCCGAGGGTGCTCCTACCCATGGGTTGTGTCACTGATCGTCGAAGGTTTCTCTCCGATCGATGGTGACCAGCCCTTCTGGTGGGTCGGGGAGGGTGCATAGTGGGCAACGGCCGTGGGGCGAGTCGGCCCTCTCAGGCCGGTCGCCAACAAAAAATGCGATCCCTCCAAGCAAATGAAATTCTAAAAAAATGTGATCCCTCCAATCAAATGAAATGCTAAGAAGAACGCGATCAATTCCAAAGAAAATTCCTACGATCTCCTTGGGCAATGGAAATGGGTCCTCTCGCCTTCTCCAGTGGAACGAGAGGTCCTCTCGCCTTCTCCACGTGGAATGAGGGCTTCCTCTCCCTGTCCATGCTCATAGGAACCAGAGGTGAAAACCTCACGAATGATACCAATGTGAGAATAACTCGCTCCAAAATGAAATAAATTGATAATTCAACATTAGACTAGACTTGGAATGTTGTAGCCTTATATAAGTTACAAAATAGGAATATTAACCAAATAGCACAAATAACGCTAACAGAGCACGTTAGGAGAGTAATATGCTAACAACTAACTACGTAGTCAAATTGACTATGACTAACCTAGGATATTTAGATAAATATCCAAAAGGTAAACAGTAAATAGTAAAAGGTAACTAACCTAGTAGTAAAAGTAAATACTAGTGGTAAAAAGTAACAAGCTACTTTTTACCATGTAGTAAATAAAATCTACCTAATGTAGGGAAAGGGTAAAATATCCAAATGATGGAATATTTACTCTAACAATTAATACTTAAGCCTCAAATATAAATAAAGTTCTTGTGAAAGCTCTTCTTACCAACACCAAGGATCCATGAACCATATTGTAGCTATCCTTATTTAATACCACATTCACACCTGCATCATTCATCTTACTCACAGATATGAGATTCCTTGTCAAACCCAAAATATGTAACACACCAGGAAGGGTTTTAATTCTTCCATATTTTAGCATTAGCTTCACTCTTCCTTGACCTATTATTTTGTATGTCAAATTGTCTCCCATGAATACTTTATCTCCATATATATTTTCATATTCATAGAACCCATCCCTATGAGGAGTCATATGAAAATAAGCACTTGAGTCAATCGACCATGAGTCATCGCATACACTTGAGCATGCTGCAGCTAAGAATAAGTCCCCTAAATATTCATTTGTGGTCTTAATTTCTATATAATTTCCTTAATAAAATGATCAATTATTATCAAACTTTTTAGATCTGCGGTCTCTTTTATAATGTACCACTTTACCATGATTTTAACATTTCCTCTTTTTCAGGTTAACAAAATTACCCCTAGATTTTGATTTTTTTTCTTCTGATTTTTTTTCTCCTAATTTATTTTTACTTCTTTCTTGAGAATGACCTCTCATAATCAAGGCTTTATTTTGATGATAATCCTCAAAATATTTTCATCTCATCTCCTCAAACAACAAAGTTCCTACTATATCCTATACTTTCAATGTACATGTAGTATTGGTGATATCCATAAGGTTATCCCATGAATCAGGTAATGAATAAAGTAAAGTAATATGCTTTTTCTATTAATCCATTTTTACTTCTACAGAGTTTAATTGAATTACCACAGTGTTAAAAGTATTCAGATGTTCAGCCACAAAGTCACCATAATTCATCCGAAGTGAATACTTATTTTAAAGAAATATTTTATTTACTAGTGAATTTGTTCGATACAATGTTCCTAGCTTATCCCATAATAATTTTATTGTGGTATTTGTAGGTACATTCAACAATACCAAATCAGATAAGCACAATCTTATAGAGCTCCTTGCCTTCCTATTGATTTTTAGCCAATCCTTATCTATCATTGATTTTGGTTTTGTTCCCAAGACAACAATCCACTGATCTCTATCAACCAACAGATCTTCCATATTGAGTTTCCACAGCTCAAAATTCTATTCATTAATTTTTTCAATCTCTATTCATATGCTTCCCATATTTCTCCTTTACTTGGATCCTTTTACGTACGACTCCCACTCAAGAATTAATTTATCATAGGGTTGAAACCCTTACTCCTCGAACAAAGCTAAAACCTATATTTGATACCAAATGAAGAGAAATAAAGTGCCCTAATAAACTAAATAAAAAAAGCAGTAATAACACAATCAAAAGAAGAAGATCACAGATTCGCACAATACATAATATTTATCTTGAAAACCCTCACCCGAGAAAAAACCAACATAGTATTATCTTATTATTCCATTTACTTGACCATATCTAGTACAATAATATTCTTCTTCTATCTCACCAAACCCTAATGCAAGTGCAATATATATAACAAAGGCACATGCATATATTTTTACAATATCATAGGCAAAAAAACATGGGTTCAAATATAGTAGCGCTAAAAGACCATTGGGTCTAAAAATTACTTAATCCTAAAAATTTTGGTAGTGGGCTGCCATCCTAGGACCCCTACTTTTTAGAGGGATACCTCCCTCAAACCCTATTTGGAGCTTGACATGATCTTGATTCCTGATGAGTTTAGGTACAAAGTGTCCAATACCTTTTAGTGTTAGCCCACCCAGAATAACATGGAAAATATTCAATATATTTCTAATAGTATCATGTAGAATTATTCCTCTAATTCACCATTAAGGAATTCACTCTTTATATCCATCTTATGAAGTTTCCACCCTTTACAAGTTGCCAAAGCACAAACTATTTAAATAGTTGTCATTCAAGTTGTTGGTGCGAATGTTTTATCATAGTTGATTCCTTCTAAGTATACCCTTTGGCCACTAGTCTAGCTTTGTATTTATTAAGTGTTTCATCTGCTTTGTATTTAATTTTGTACACCCATTTGCATCCCACTATTTTTTTTTTCTCGATGGTAGATTTACTAAGTCCCATGTTTTATTCTTCTTGAGTGAAGCATATTCAAATCCCATGGCTTTTCTCTAGTGTAAGTTTTCTAGTGCTTGAGAAGTTGATATTGATTCCTCTATGCTTCTTAGTATTTATCTATTCATTCTAGTCATGCTGCGAGTTTGAGGTCCTATAGTTGTAAAATCTAGTATTATTTCTAGGTTTGATTCTCTAAGAGTATCTCTGATCCATATTAGTTCCTTTCTTTGTAGCACAATTGATGCTTATGTATCCTTTTATTTTGGTCTTGTTTCCATGCTCATTTCATCTTCTTCAAGTATATTTAGGAGAACCTCTATACCGCCACTAGATTCATTTGAGTTGATTTTGAATTTCTCATCAAAAATCACATCTCTACTAATATAGACTTTATGTGTAGATGAGTCTAATATTTTGTACCCTATAGATTCATTGTCATACCCAACAAACATCCATGTCATAGTATTGTCATATAACTTGGTCCTCTTTTGCTTTGGAATATGCATATAGGACTTGCATCCGAATATTTTTAGTTTTTCAATGTTGGGCTTATGTCTTGACCATGCTTCTTCTGGTGTAATATGTTTGAGTACTCTTATTGGAAGTCTATGTTGTATGTAGACAATTTTTTGTACTACTTCAGCCCAGTATTTATGATCAAGTTGTGCTTCTTTCAACATACATATTACCATTGCCATTATTGATCTATTCCTTATTTTTGTAATTCTATTTTGTTGAGGTGATTATGTTGTAGTAAGTTCTATTTTTATTCCTTTGTTTTCAAGGAAGGAGTTAAATTATTTAGAAATTTATTCTCCTCCTCTATTTGAACGAAGTGCTTTTATGGTATTCCCTGATAATATTTCAACTTGAAGTTCAAATTATTTGAAGTATCTAAATGCTTCTGCTTTGTATCTCATGAAATATACCCACATTTTTTTGGGATAAAAATAAATAAGTATCTAAAATTATTTATATCCTCCAATGCTATCAAATTTCATTGGTCCACACAAATCAATATATATTATTTCTAGAGGATGTAGAGTTCTATGCTGATGTAATTCAAAAGGAATTCTATGTTGTTTACCTGCAAAACATTCTGCACATACATTAGCTTTTGTAGATAAGCTGGGTAGTCCTACCATTTGAAACCTGTATAATTCCTTCTTTGATGTCTCATTGGTATGTCCTAGTCATTTGTGCCATAGTTTGGAAGCACTGAGTGAAAGATATGAGTGAATAGTAGTTTATAGGACCAATAGCCCATTTTTATATGATCCTAATGCTATCATTCTTCCCTATCTAGAGATGTGATATTGATTTTTATTGGTGAGAACCTTGAACTCAACAATAAAGTCTTGATCCATGAGCTGAGAAATAAATATAAGATTGGTGGTTAATCTTGGAACATAGAACACATTTTTTATTATACCTATTCCATTCTTAAGATTTATCAAAATATTTATGATACCTTTTACTTCATATATTTTGTTATTTTCTACTGTAATTGGCTTTTCATTTATCTTCAAAAAATCAAACCAATGTATGTTCCCTGTCATATGCTTACTTGCACCTGAATCTATATACCAACACTCCATGATGTTGTTTTAGAGATTTTATGATATAGTGCTTTTGTAATATATAGTTCAATTTTTGGTTGATTTTGTACAAGTTTTGTAAGGATAAAAAATCAACTTCTTAATCATATTAATACTCCTATTAAACTAAGCACTTTTCAATTTTTAAGAGGTTTTAATGTTGGATTTCTTTTTTCCCTAAGATGAAATTTTTAGAGACAAGAATATAAATTTCCAACTTTGATCAAATTTTTTGATAACCCCTTTTGAAACCCTTAGGAATTTTATTTAAGTGTTTCTAATTTTCAAAAGACTAGTTTGAAGTTGTAACCCTTATCACTCCCAAATTTGGAAAAACTAGAACACATTAATATTTGTAAACTTTAAATGGATTAATTCCAAGTAGAATACCTTATTGCTCTTCAGTTATATTTTTGCAAATATTATATTAATTCCCTAAGTTTTTATTTCAAACATATATTAATTTTAAATAATATATCAACCTTATATTTTAACCTTATAACTCCCATTTTGAAATTGAAAGCAAATTCAATAAAAATTTAAGATTTTGTACCTTTATGATGTTGGGTGAATGTGGCTATAAACTCTCCTTCTTGAGCATATATTCCCAAGGCTTTAATGCACTCCGTGAATTTTGGATGACCAAGAGTTTTCCAACTATACATGTCTTGATTCGAATCTCTACCAAAATCACACCCAAATTGGTGTCAAACATCTGCATCACTCTACCAAATTACACCCAAATAGTTGCCAAGTGTCTATCGTCTATCTGCTGTGTAGCACCCAATATCTTGTCGAGCGTCTACTATCAACCTACCGATTAGCTTCCACTATTGCTTGTAATTTTTCCAACTACTACGCTTGATTTTTCCAATTGCTACACCTCATTTCAAAAGTCCAACCCATATTTAATATGAGATAGGAGGAGTGACAAGTGTCACTATATGAGTTTATAAATGCTCATGGAAGCTTTGTATTGGTTGGTGGAGGTGTCGAACGCAATCGACTATTTGTGACAAGTGTCACCTTTGAGTTGAAAATATATTTTTTAATTATTTTTTGAATGTTGTCCAAGTAATGATCCATCCCTAATGTCTCCAAGCTATCTTTCCTGTAACGTATGTCAAGCTATATGTAACTCCATTGTTTGGAGTATGGGTGCCAAGAAGTGTAAAATATTCTTTATGAGCGTTATAGAGTATCTTTCAAAAGATAACAAGTGGTAGTTGCATGTCTTTATTTCTATCAATGCTTATATGAAGACTCTCCAATATGTTTTCCACCTGAATCCTCATTTTTTTACGTAGATGCTAAAGTATCTCTAACTAATGGTTGAGTTGTGGTGGAGATATGGTGGAGCTTTGGTGGAGATATGGAGTACCTTTGGTGGCCCTTGAATGGAGTCCAAATGGTAGTGCTTGGATGAAGACTCCTTGATGATTTACTCCATTGTTAGCATTTACTAATGGTAGAAATAATTTGATAAGAATGTTCCTTTCCTTTGACATTTGTTTGCTTTATCTTCTACTTTGTATATTGCTTGATATTATTCTATGCTTTATCTTATGCTTTGTACATTGCTTGATATTCTATTATGTTGTGTTTTATGCAGGCTCAAGCATCTATAATGAGTCCCTTTGTGTGGATTCTATAGCTTGGAAAGAGTGCTTATGTTCAACCCTTTCTTGGTTATTTTTCCTATGTTTATTGTCCCTTTTTGGGTTAAATTCAAATCTATTTTTAAACTATTAAAAATAGATTGAAATGGTGCTATAATATGTACTATAGTGTGTAATTAAATTTCCTTTGATGCACCTTATTTTGTACTTTTTTTTTTAAATTTACATGGTGGAATCCATAGCCACCACGAATATGAGTAGGTTGTCTAAATTTTATGGTTGTCATAGTATTTTGTGTTGTCCATATTAGAAGCCGCCACACAGATCTTCATGCAATCCGCCCCTGTAACCACAATACCACAATCATTTTAAACCTTTTACGCAACTAAAAGCACTAGGAAAGGGACAAACATTCAGTTTGGTGAGGCCCGAGATTTTCTTTTGTACTCTTGTTTCAGATTAAGAACTCTGATTTTATGGTAAATTTTTCTCCTCCAATATAAATATTTTGAGGTTGTATTTTATAAGTAGACACCTTCCCCTTTTTGCTTGGACACTTAGATAACAATTCCAAGCTTATGTAACAGTAGATAAAAGATTTTTATTATTTGTAATTCTTTTGTTGCATTCAATCCTTTAATACTTTTGGATTTGAGACTCATCAAGTATCATCCTCTAAAGATTATATTTCTATTTTTGGTTAGTTATGTTCTTCTCCAGGTTTTGGAGGATTCTAACCTTTTGGGTGGTTTTTTTAGGCCACTACGAGTTGCAGATTTCTATCCTTCAATAGCATCTTTAGACACTTGATAAAAATTACATTTTATTCCATTCAAGAACACAAAACTAATTTCTTTTGAGAGTAGTGTAATAGTACTAGTGAAATGTAATAGTACTAGTTTTTTCACTTTTAATGCACTAAGATTACACCTTATTACTTTGATTAACTCTCAAATTAATGCACTAAGAATTTACTACAACTAATCAAGAATAACCTAAAATTAATCTTTAAGATTTATTATGAAATTTCACTACAACTATTATTGTAGAGCTTAGTCTTCTTTTTATTTTTCCAAAATAGGTAGTTTATATAAACTATTTTGAAATCTAATCAACTCCTAATAAAAGTGTAAATAAAACTTTAAAAGAACTTTTTCTTTTTGCACTTTTGAAGAATGAAATCCAATTTTCTATTTGTAACTTTAATATAAATGTAGGTGAATCTAACAAATCTAATAGGTAGATGAATTAATAAACATATTTGCACCAAAAATTTGCATAGCTTCTTGTAGCAACTATTTTATTGCTTTTGTAGAGGATGTAGATATTGGTGACTAGAATTACCAAGTTACTGCTATGAGAATGTCCTTGTAGCTCTTTGTAGATTATATTGAATAGCTCCTTCTTCACCAAATTATGATCTCGACCTTTCTTTTATGACCCTATGATTTTATGACTTGTTCTCCTCTACTGTTATCCTCTTTCTGCTATATATTTGGAGAAATCTTTGTCTCTGAAGCA
This sequence comes from Wollemia nobilis, assembly GCA_028583015.1. NCBI lineage: Eukaryota > Viridiplantae > Streptophyta > Pinopsida > Araucariales > Araucariaceae > Wollemia > Wollemia nobilis. The sequence goes on from JAQPPZ010015128.1 coordinate 1,480,965, forward strand.
ATGCCTTCTTGCTATGAGAGGCAATATTTAAATCTTCAAGATTTGGTGAGCTTCTTTTGATATTTGGTACTCCTTGCCAAATTCTTCTTCTCTTGGTCTTGTTGTCAGATGGTAATTTTCCTAAGTCTTCTAATTATCATAAACTTCTATGATATCCTTATTCTTATCGATTTCTCCAAAAAATATTAAGGTAATAGAATTTGCAAGTGGCAGGTTTAAAGGTGCATCTGTTTTGCAAAAAATTGTAAACTGAATTTCCCTATTCCTATATAGGAATGACCATAGATTTGATACCATTGATGGATTTGGCAATATCTCAATATTTTCAAATATAGAGATCAAAGCAATAGAACATCTTCTTGAATTAATAGAAGTGATACATTTGAATAAGAGTATGAGGCCCTTTATGTATGAGGATAGATTCCTTGACAAACACTCTATCTAGTTGCGCAAGGGATAGCTTGCATATGTACAACTTGCACATTACTTGTGAATTTATTACATAGCATGAAGTAACTAAATAACTTTTCCCTAAATTAATTAAGTATGTGCCTTGGAAGATACACTTACACGACCCAAATGATGTAATATATTCTAACAAGAATGACTATACAGAAGAAAATAAATATTGTAGTGAAATAATCCTATTACTATAGTGGAACACAATCCTATTAAAAATATTTGATACTAGTTGATATGACGAGGCCTAAAAACAATTTATCAAATAGAAACCACAATATGCAAAAATAAATAATGTTTTTAATGAACATAAAAAATAATTGCAAAATATACTTATATTTTATGAATCAATTACAAAGTAGCATGGTCATGTTTAACAGGATAACCTCCTTAAGAGTATTTTTCTAATACAAAATATAAATTAAGATAATGATCGTTTCTATAAAAATCCAATGTATAAGCATCACAAACCCTAACATTGATGCTCAGGGATCAATTCCTCATATAAAAAATATTCACATTTTAAATACTTATACAAGCATTATTACAATGCTCTTAACAATAATAGAAGGTTACGGTGTAAGGTTCATAGCTCTTTACATGGTTTCCAAATGTGGAACCTTCATGACCACAAGCTTCTAATGATAGTCAACATTTGGTTTATCCTCTATCACATATTTATACTCATCCAGAAATTGCTTATAACCTTCAAGTCTATCATTATTTCACATCAATTTTGTACCTATGTCAGACATAAATATATTGCACGTGATCCTTGCCTCTCTATTCTTCTTAGCTTCACAAAAAATTGTTACCAATGCATCAACTTGAAATATATAATTTGCTTTATGTCAAAGATACCCCACTTTTAAATGAAACATATCATCATGAAAATAATTATAGCATATGATAAACATTACAAAGCATAAAAAATCAAAGAATATTATTTTTTAAATCAAATTTATCCCAAAAACCTAACAAAGCTTCCTTTTAATTTAATTTTCTAAGAACAGTTAAGTGATAAATATTTCTAAATATTCATACCTTAATGAGAGGATAAAAATAGATGTTTGATAGATTATATTCTACAACTCCTAGAATATTTAGCTAATAAAATATCAAATCTACACCAACTAGGACATTGATAAAAATATATGTTGAATAATCCTCCAAGCTAGAAACCTATTTGACATTGAGGTTCAATACTAAAGGCCTAAGCACTTAAAATTCTTCAAGAAGTTTTCATAAACCCTATTTCACTTGCCATTGAGTCTAGAATAAAATAAAACAACATGGGTGAGATACCTATATAAAATTCTAACTAGAAATTAACTAAAATTTCTATCATCTAGCTAATGTCAGTGCTAAATATTATTATAGATGAAAATTATAGATAGTTTAACATATAACTCATTAGTAAGTAGCCCTTGGATAGTCAGAACTACATTCTTTGATTTTGAAGAAAAAATAAACTATGTATAGAGGAGGACTATGACTTCCACTTGAGTTCATTAATATCTGATATATATAAAAATTCTCACATACTCCTAGAGTAACATTTCCTAGTAAGGGAGGGATTCAAGGCTAAAAAAAAATTATTAGTTAAACTATCATATTCCATCAAGTAGAAGATGCCACAAAGCTTAAACCTTGTTAAAGAGAGGAAGCATCCCATATTAAAGGACGTATAACTGACTACTAAGCTTTATTTAAATACTAAATATCTAGAGAGCCCTTTATATTAAAGTATTATATATTTAATATTTTTTCAACATAAATCCATAGAATTATAATCTCCACCATAATGGGTGGGATTAAAATGAAACCTAACAAACATTTTTGAAGACACATTATAACATAAAAATTTATCCCTTTACTTAGAAATAAATTTGACAACTCAAATTCATGGTATATTAGACCAAAGCTACCTCTTATCTTGGATTGAGTATATTGTTCCCTGAGAGGTGAAATATTTATTTGAAACCCATCCCAAGTAGACAAAAAATATCAAATAATCCATGTAAAATAATTGAATTCCTTGTTCCATTGGTGTATCTTTGGGCTTGCACTCTATCATCCTGTATTTTTCAAGAAGCGTTTTTGCATATTTTTATTGACTGATAACTATTTTATTTTCTCCTTGATAAATCTCTAACTCAAGATAGTAGTTCATCATTCCTAGATATGTCATTTCAAAAGCCTTTTCTAGATCATTTTTTATATCACTTATAAATTTTTTTGAACTTCCAATAATTACTATGTCATCAACATATACTATGAGAATCAAGACATTATTTCCAATATTCTTGGTATATAGATTGGAATTTGTTGTATTTATATTGAAGTTATGATGCAGCATATTATTATTGCTCTTGATATTCCATGCTCTAGGAGCTTTTTTCAGGCCATAAAGAGATTTATTCAACTTGCATACCTTATTTTCTTGTCCTTGGATGACAAAACCTTTAGGTTGTGTAATGAAGAGAAATAAAGTACCCTGATAAACTAAATATGAAAAATAGTAATAATAGAATAAAAATAAGAAGATTATAGATTCACACAATACACAATATTTATCCTAGAAATCCTCAACCAGGAAAAAACCAACCCTATATTATCTTATTATTGCATTATCTTGACCGTATCCAATACAAAAATATTCTTCTTCTAACAAAGGTACATGCATGATTTTTTATAATATATGGGTGAAAAGGCATGGGCTCAAATATAGTAACCCTAAAAGGCCATATGGATCTAAAAATAACTTAAACCCTAATTTTTTTTGATGGGTTTGCTTCCCCTGGATCCTTTCTTTTCAGAGGGATACCACCCTCGAACCCTTGTTTGGGGCCTGACCCAACCCCAAACCCCAACGAGTATAGGTACAAAGTTTCCAGTACCTTTTGGCGCTAGCCCCACCAAAATAACATGGAAAATATTCAAAAAAATTCCAACACTCTCCCACTTGTTGAATACTTTCTATAGGGGCCAAAAATTGCCATTGTCAACTATCAAGGGTAACCATACCCATAAATATTCTACACTAAGAATTTTTTTGAGAAGGTACAATATTTGTTAATGAATCAGTAGTATTATTATCTGTATCAACTTTCTCCAATATCACCCAGTTCTCTTCAGCCATATTTCTCACAAAATGGTACTTGATATCAATATGTTTTGACCGATCATTAAAACTAGGATTATTGGCAAAAAATATTACACTTTGACTATCACTGTTATTTCTCATAGCCTTCTATTAAGACCAATTGTTGAACATAACCTTTGTAGCCACACTACTTCTTTACAAGTATGAGTTACTACAATGTACTCTACTTTCATAATGGATAAAGCAACAATTGATTGCTTTTTACTCATCCAACTTACTACCCCTCCAAACAACGTAAACACACAAGAACTTATGGATATTCTCTTGTCAACATCTCTATCCCGGTCAGCATCCACAAACAATTGTAGACTTACAATATCATTAGCTCTAAAATTTTCTCCATGATAGATAACATAATCTATAGTTCCACACAAGTATCTAAAGATCCTCTTCACAATAGTCCAATATTCCTTTTCTGGATTTGACATATATATGCTAACTACTCCCATTGCATGTGCAATATCAGGTCTAGTACATACTATTGCATACATCAGGCTTCCTAAAACACTAGCATAAGGAACATGATGCATTTTTCAATTTCCTCATCTATTTTAGGACACTGTTCAACACATAAATTTTAACCAACTGAATATGGAGTACATACTAGTTTACAATCATGCATCCTAAATTTTTGTAGTATAAAATCAGCATATTTACTTTGATTTAACCACAACTTTTTATTTGCATAATCCCTTATTATTTCCATACCCAAAATAACTTTTGCAACACCCAAATCCTTCATGTCAAACTCATAATATAATTGATATTTTAGTAACTTTATCATCTCCTTATTGTTACCAATTAACAACATGTCATCCATATACAATACAATGATAACAAATTTTTTACCTTCCTTTTTGAAATATACACATGGATCTGCTTTTCTTTTTCCAATCCCAAGTGTCAACACAAACCTGACAAATTTTTGGTTCCACATCCTTAGAGACTACTTCAACCCATAAAGAGATTCATCTTGCATACCAAGTCCTCCTTACATTTTACCTTAAATCATTCTAGTTGTGACTATATATATATATATATATATATATATATATATATATATATATATATATATATATATATATATATATATATATATCTTCATCAAGTTTACCATGTAGAAAAGTTATCTTTACATCCATCTGTTCTATTTCAAAATCAAAAGCAATAGAAATCGCCAATAAAAAATTGATTAAAGTTAGTTTAGCCATAGGAGAAAAAATCTCACCAAAGTCAATTCCCTCAACCCAAGAATGTCCTTTTGCTACCAAGTGAACCTTGTACTTCTCCAAAATTCCTTCTACATTGTACTTCTTCTTGAATAACCACTTACAACCAACACATTTTCTACCAAGAGGTAATTTCACCAAGTCCCATGTCTTATTTTTATCTAGGGACTCCATTTATTCTTCCATAGCCCTTTTCCAAGACTTATTCTCACTTGACTAAAGTGCCTCATTTACCATCTTGGGTTCTTCATCAATAACTGATACATTAAATGCAGAATAAAAATTTAAAGGACTACCTATCTGGAAGTCTTCTCTCTCAATCCGATCTCCTCAAAATTTGAGTTCTAGGTTCTACATCTTCAACTTCCTCCTCACCTTCTTCCTCTAAATATTCCTCTTTAGAATCTCTTTGTAATTCAGGTTCTACCATAGGTTCTTCCTCTTGTTCAAATTTTACCTACACTATTTTTGGTTCTTTGCTTGGTTGCATTTTCTATTTTAAAACCCCTTTTGTTTCTCTAACTATCACATTACGACTGTAAACAACCTTCTATATTTTTGGGTTCTATAACTTATCTCATTTTAAACTAGTACTATAATCCATAAATATGCATTTTTTAGATTTATATTCTAGCTTGGTCATTTTATATTTTGGGACATACATATAAGCATCACAACAAAAAACTCTTAGATGTTTGAGATATGGTTAGTCCATACTTCCTATGGAGTCTTGTCCACCAAAGCTGAGGTAGAAGATCTATTAATGAGATAACAAACTGTTAACACAACTTCTTCCCATAATCTCTTTTTTAACCTTGCACCACTTAGCATACTTCTAGCCTTATCCATCAATGTATTATTCATCCATTATGCAACCCCATTCTATTATGGAGTATATGGAGTTGTTCTTTGCATTTCTATTTCATAGTCCTTGTAAAACTGATCAAATTTATTAGAGCAATACTCACCACCATTATCACTTCTCAAAACCTTTATATTTTTCTCTATCTGATTTTCTACAAGAGCCTTACACTCTTTAAATTTATTAAAAATATTAGATTTGTTTCGTAGAAAATATACCCAAGTCTTTCGTGAGAATTCATCTATAAATAGAAAATTTACCTAATGATGGTACTTTTACAGGTCCAAACACATCACTGTGAACTAGATATAGAATTTTGTTAGACCTTGTAGCACTACTTGGAAACTTGACTCTAGTTTGTTTCCCTAAAACACAATGCTAACAAAAATAATAAAATTAATGGGTAATAAGAATGTCCTTCATCCATACCTTTCATTTTCAATGTTTGAAGTCCTCTCTCACCAATATACCCCATGCATTGATGCCAAAACATTATCTTCATTTAGGAATATTTAGAGCCATTTTAGTCTTATTATTTTCCTATACAACTGAAGAGTTATTGCAATTAATACTTATAGTGCTAGCCTCAAGTCTAAAAAAATTTCCTATGTGAACTCCTCTTGCCAACACCAAGGATCCATGGACCATCTTGTAGCTATCCTTATTGAATACCACATTCACACCCGCATCATTCATATTACTCATAGATATCAGATTCCTTGCCAAATTCGAAATATGCAACACACTAGGAAGGGTTTTAATTATTCAATCTTTTGGAATCATCTTGACTCTTCCTCAACTTATTATTTTATATGTCAAATTATCTCCCAGGAAGAATTTACCTCCATATATTTTTTCATATTCAAGTAACCCATCCTTATGAGGAGTCATATGAAAAGAAACACCTGAGTCAATCAACCGTGAGTCATCACATTCACTTGGGCATGCTACAACTAAGAATAAGTACCCTGAATATTCATTTGTGTTCTTCATTTCTGTAGAAGTTCCTTCATCAAATGATCAATTATTATCAAAAAAATTAGATGTGCAGTCTCTTCTATAATGCACTGCTTTACCATAATGCCAACATTTCTTCTTTTTTGGTGCAACATATTTACCCTTAGATTTTGATTTTTTTTCTCCTGATTTCTTTTCTTTTAATTTCTTTTTACTTATTTATTAAGAATGATCTCTCATAATCAAGGCTTCCTTTTGATGATAATCTTCATAATATTTTCATCTCATCTAATCAAACAATAAATTTCCTACTATATCTGTAAGAATTTCACAATAATAGATATGCACAACATTACAAAATATGAAGAGAAGAGTGGAACTGATTGATTTATTCCAAGGATCAACTTTGTATAAATAGAAAATTTGATCATTAAGAGTTGTTGGATTACAAAAACTCATCAAACCTGATGAAGACACCACTGAGAGTTCTCCTAACACATGGAGGAGTGGAAACTCAAGTGTGTCTCTCCTAGTTGAACTTAAGACAACTCATAAAACCTAATGAAGACACCACTGAGAGTTCTCCTGACACATGGAGGAGTGGAAACTCAAGTGTGTCTCTCCTAGTTGAACTTAAGAGAATATTCACTTATTCTAACACCCCCCCTTAAGTGATACTAGGGGAGATTCATACAAATGAGTCCCGAAAACAAGGCTTGATGAGGTACTCATGTACAATGACTTATTTTTGTAGAGATGGTAAAAACCCAATGGGAAAAACCACCAATCAAAAGGAAGTAAGAGGCTTGTCTTTGTATGGTAAATATTGTCCTCTTAATACAATAAATAGTTGGTGAAAAAACCCTAATGGGGAAAAACCAACTATGAGAAGAAGAGAGGCTTGTCTTTGTATGGCGAATATTGTCCTCTTTATACAAAAAAAAAGATGAGTCTCGACAACTTGGCCTGATTAGGTACTCATATACAATATATATAGTTGGTGAAAAAACCCCTGTGGGAAAAAACCAACTATTAAAAGAAGAGAGGCTTGTCTTCGTATGGCGAATATTGTCCTCTTTATACAAAAATAAATATGAGTCCCAACAACTTGGCCTAATTAGGTACTCATATACAATATATAGTTGGTGAAAAAAACCCTATGGAAAAAAACCAACTATTAGAAGAAGTGAGGCTTGTCTTCGTATGGCAAATATTGTCCTCATAAAACCAATCAATGCAGTTGTATTACTCCAAGCTTATCTCACAACTGAAGGTAACATGGAGAAGGAAATGCCTTGGTGAAGATATCTACAATTTTATTTTCAGTTGGAATATAGTTAAAGTGTATTTATCCCTGAATATGTTGCCGAATGAAGTTCTTCTAAGAATAAGAATAAGAGGTATGTCTTCAGATGGCGAAGATTATCCTCTATTGAACTAGAATAATGAGAGAGGTGAAAAAACATTGTGTATCAAGATACTTTAACACCCCCCCAAGTGATAGTAGGGGTAAGTAAATAAAGTAATAAATAAATATGTGGTATACCTACATAAGATGAGTCCCGATACCAAGGCCTGATAAGGTACTCACGTACAATAGAGATGGTATAGCCACAAAGATGAGTCTCAGTAGCAAGGCCTGATAAGGTACTCATTTAAAACATGTGATCAAAAAAATAAAGATCATTAAAGAAAAGTCCCCTAAAACCAAAGTGAAGATAGGATGGAGATAGAACCACAAAAATCACATGGGTAGTCCAAAAATGACTCCACAAGCATGAGTATGTGGTTTCCACCTATATGAGTACAATGGGCTGAAATAAGGTCCAAAACTCATGGAAAAACAACAAAACAAGGGGATTTTCCCAAGTATGAGTCCCAACAACAAGGCCTGATAAGGTACTCATTTACAATATGTGATAAAAAAAGGAAATATCACTAAAAAATACTCCCCTAAAACCAAAGTGTCTCACAAAAAGGAGTGTGAAGATAGGATGGAGAAAGAAACACAAAAAATGCAAGGGTAGTCCAAAAATGACTCCACAAGCATGAGTATGTGGTTTCCACCTATATTAACACAATGGGCTGATAACTAGGTCCAAATCTTGTGGAAAAATAGCAAAATAAGGGGAATTATGAAAACCTCAAGGGGAAACCACCTACCAAAATAGAAGAATAAGGAATATGTGCATGGAGGATTGAGAGGAAGGAAGATGTCCTCTTCAACCCCCCTTAGGAAAAATTCCATTAAGAAGCCTGCAATGGACCCATCAGATGTCTCAAAAAATTTGAGATTTATTGTAGAAAAGAATTCATACTCCTAGACTGGTGCTTGTTAACCATGAAACCAAAGTGTCTCATAAAAAGGAATGTCTTACTAAAAAAATCCCTTGAAACCAAAGTGTCTCACAAAAAGGAATGTGAAAATAGGATGGATAAAGTACCACAAAAACTGCAAGGGATGTCCAAATTGACTCCACAAGCATAAGTAGTGGTATCCACCTATATGACACAATGTGGTGAATAACAAGGTCCAAAAAATGGACAAACAACAAAACAAGGGCACCAATGCTAGGAGTGTCGGGTTCAACCGAGAGTGCACTCCATGATACAATAATTTTCAATTTTAAAAACATCATTGAAAACAATATTGAAACTAAAAATGGACACCACCATTGTGTCCGTCTCGGAAAAACCTTTTTGACGACTATAAATACCCCTATGATCGGGTGTCAATGAGGCCTCCATTAACTTCAAAAGAGAAATTGAAGTGAAATGAGAGATTTGGTTGACCAAAAATATATTTTTTGAGTTTTAATAATCTTCTTTAGGTAATGTATATAGGTATATATTTTGTATACCAATGTAATGGAATTTCCAGTAAAGATCCTATAAAACATTTAATAAAAATATATATATTTGTTTTGATATAAATGAGGGTGGACATGAAGTTAGTGAATATCTTCTTATACTTTTTAGAGATTTTATAAACAATATATACCTCTAAAAATTAAAGGCTACTATAAAGAAATCTAGAAGAATACACCATCTCTAAAAGAGAAAACAACAAAAAAGAAAAAGGAATACAAAATACGCTTTTCTCTTAGCCCTTTGAAAGAGAAAGAGATTTAAAATTTTGGGTTCCCATGAGTGAAAGTTATGAGGGGTGAGAGGTTCAATTGAATTCATAATTTTAACACAAGAGAAAAATTGAAGTTTTAATTAACCAATGTATCCCCCCTTAGAACTTCAATTAATTGATTAATGCAATTGTTTTTGGGGCCCCCCCCCCCCCCCAAACACCACCACAATCATTAAACCTTTTCTCGCTAAAAGCACCAGGAAAGGGCCAAGATTAATGCAATTGTTACAAGGAAAAGATATGAAGCTTTTCAATATTAGAAAACTCAATATACCTGCCCTAACGAGAGGGAAACTATAAGTATAATGAGGTTGTAATATTTTTTGCTTTAGAGTGCCAAATCCTCTTAGTTCCTCACAATACCCGCCCTTACTTGAGGGAAACTGTAAGTATAGAGAAGAATTTGTCAAGGGTGTTTGGCTTGAAATGCAGAGATATCAACCAGATTAAATTGGGTGTTCTCAATACTTGCCCTTACGAGAGGGAAACTATCAGTGAGAGAGAGTCCCAAAATAAAGAGGAAGATTGAAAAATATTTTCCAGGCCTTTATACCAAGTGCCTCCAAAAACTCGCCCTTACTTGAGGGAAACTATAAGTTTTTAATGGTTTTTGTACATGGAACATAGGCAAATATTTTGAGGAAGATAAGTTAAACCTTAGGTTTATGAATTCTTTAAGTGAAAAAACTATAGAGATTCTCAAATAAAATTTAATTTTAATAACAAATATTAAGAGAATAATTATAGCACCCTTAGAGAAAAGAATTTGAAAAATATCTATCTTAAAGAAAATAAATAAATAAGATTAGAGAATAATTAAAAAAAACTAGAACTTCTTGATAAGTTTATTATTTAGATAAAATAATGAGAAGAAGATAGTTTTTGTTAATAATTTTGATAAACAAATTAGGTTTTAAATTTTAAATAGAGAGTGTATGCTAAAAAAAGATATTAAGTATTACACCTCTATTAACTTGAAAACCTAAAAAAGACTTTGAGGAAGAGATAGAAAAAAACACAACCCCCCTTCAAGAGACACAAATGTGCATATGGTTGCACATAAAACCCCCAAAAAAACTTTTTATATTAAGGTTACAATAGACTATGACTTATCAAAGAGCTTTTTGTAAATTTATTTTTGAAAAGGAGTCAATATTTTACTTCAAAATTGAAGTGAAAATAACCATACAAAAAATAGGAGGAACAAAATAAATTGTGTGTCTACTGAGAAATCAGAAGCACCTTGAAGGATAGAAAAAATGGAAACTCAAACTTTATATTTGTCGTTGGTTCGAGCTAGGCGGAGGAAACTGAGATGCCACCAAAGCCTTGAGAATCCTACGAAGATAAACTATCCAGAGAACATATACTTTTCGAATACTGCGAGAGACTAAGATGCCACCAAAGCCTTGAGAAACCTGCGAAGATAAACTATCCAGAGAACATATATATATATATATATATATATATATATATATATATATATATATATATATATATATATATATATATATATATATATATATATATATATAAACTAATGTTTCATCACTGGTAAGAGTCAGGCGAAGGCTACGAGAAACCTGAGAAATCATGAAAGACCACTTAGAAACCTGCATAGAGAAAACAATTAGAGAACATACATACATCATCATACATACAATAAAAAAAATATATATAAATATATATATATATAATATATATATATATATATATATATATATCTAAAATAACTCGTCTTTGATTTTATACTACGAGGGAAAAAAACTTATTTTAAGCAAAAAAAGTATATAAATGATTTGAAGTGCCCGAGGAAGAGGTTCCCCTCTGAGTCATCGTTGCTTGGAACCAGGCGAAGGTAGGAATGGTTTTCGAGGATGCCTAAAACCAGCGAACACCTACGCAGACTAGTTAGGAGGCAGGAAAAAAAATTAAAGAACTATAGTTTTTCTCTGATCTCGTAGACTAGAGCTTTGTAGAGCTTTAGGGGAGATGAGTACAGAAAAGAACAACAAAAATGGAGCGTTGTCTTTGATAACCTTCCCTGCAGATGAGTCAGAAAAAAAAGGAAATATATTTTGAATCACGAAATGAAAGTCTCGAACCAGAATAGAACATAAGAGCATATGTGATATTATTCTCAGGTGAAGAGAATAAAAAAGGAGTGATCGGTATTGAGCATTGGATAACGTCTACTTGGAGATTAGATACATAGATATTTCTCAATGGTGGATTGGAGCACTCCAAGAGCCACGTCGTGTGTGGTGCGATTAAAAAACACACACATTGTACAACTTGCAATAAATGTTAGAGACAAAGGTGATTCACATATAAAAAAATTTATTATTTTTTTTTAAACAAACACCAACTTAGAGATAATCGTTGGGGCCACTATAAGTGGCTGCGCCAATGAAGGCAAGGGGCTATGAAAAGGATGCACACCAAATAATATTTGGATGACGAGTTAATATCATAGTGCCTCTCTAAGAGGTAAAACCACTATTTTAAAAAAACGAGGGCGGATCTTTAAAAAAAATCGTTCTTATTTTAAAAGGAGAGCGCTGAAAAAATTCAAAATATTACCCTCAAAACAATAGCAGTATATTTAAAAAAGCAATACATATATTAGCAATAATAAAGATTTTTGTTGAATAAAAAATGGATAAAATTGACTATTGCATAAATTTAAGCAAGTTAGTCAAAAAAAATATCCAAAGCAATGAACCAGATCCTAGAACCTTCAAGAGCGAATGCAAGAAAAATCTATCCTACTCTGGTACCATGTAAGAATTTCACAATAATAGATATGCACAACATTACAAAAGATGAAGAGAAGAGTGGAACTGATTGATTTATTCCAAGGATCAACTTTGTATAAATAGCAAAGTTGATCATTGAGAGCCGTTGGATTACAAAAACTCATCAAACCTGATGAAGACACCACTGAGAGTTCTCCTAACACATGGAGGAGTGGAAAATCAAGTGTGTCTCTCCTAGTTGAACTTAAGACAACTCATCAAACCTGATGAAGACACCACTGAGAGTTCTCCTAACACATGGAGGAGTGGAAACTCAAGTGTGTCTCTCCTAGTTGAACTTAAGAGAATATTCACTTATTCTAATAATATCCTATACTTTCAATGTACATGTAGTATTGGTGATAACTATAACAAGATTATCCCATGAATCAGGTAATGAACAAAGTAAAGTAATACACTTTTCTAATTCATCCATTTTTACTTCTATAGAGGTTAATTGACTTACCACAGTGTTAAAAGTATTCAGATGTCCATCCACAAAGTCACCATCATTCATCCGAAGTGAATACAATGTTCCTAGATTCTCCCATAACATCTTTGTCGTGGTCTCTATAGATACATTCAAAAATATTGGATTAGATAAACACAATTTGATAGAGCTCCTTGTCTTCCTATCGATTTTCAACCAATTCTCATATATCATCAATGTTGGTTTTGTTCCCGACATATAAATCCACTAATCTCTATCCACCAATAGATCCTCCATATTGAGTTTCCATAACTAAAAAAATATTTCCATTTATTTTTTCAATTTATATTCGTGTGCTTCCCATATTTCTATTTTTCCTGGATCCTTTAGTGTACAACTCCCACTCAAGAATTAATTTATCATAGGGTTGAAACCCTTATTCCTCGAACAAAGCTAAAACCTATATTTTATACCAAATGAAGAGAAATAAAGTGCCCCGATAAACTAAATTAGAAAAACAGTAATAACACAATCAAAAAAATAAGATCGCAGATTCACACAATACATGATATTTATCCTGAAAACCCTCAACTGAGTAAAAACCAACACATTATTATCTTATTATTGCATAAACTTGACCATCTTCAATACAATAATATTCTTCTTCTATCTCACTAAACCCTAATGCAAGTGCGATATAATATATATATATATATATATATATATATATATATATATATATATATATATATATATATATATATATATATATATATATATATATAACAAAGGCACATGCACAATTTTTTACAATATCATGGGCAAAAAAGCATGGGTTCAAATATAGTAACCCTAAAAACCCATATGGATCTAAAAATAACTTAAAACCTAAAAATTTTGATTTGGGGCTACTGCGCCTGGACCCCTAATTTTCAAAGGGCTACCTCCCCTAAACCCCTATTCGGGGTTCAACCCGATTTTGAACCCTGAAATGTATAGGTATAGAGTGTCCAATACCTTTTAGTGTTAGCCCCACAAGAATAACATGGAAAATTTTTAACATATTTCCAAAAGTGTCATGTAGACTTCTTCCTCTAAGTCACCATTAAGAAATACACTCTTTACATTGATCTGATAAAGTTTCTACCCTTGATGAGCTGCCAGAGCACAAATTGTTCGAATAGTTGTCATTCAAGTTGTTGGTACAAATGTTTCTTCATAGTCGATTCCCTCTATATGATTATATCCTTTTTCCACTAGTTGATCTTTGTATTTATTAAGTGGTCTATCTACTTTGTTACCAAGTCCCATGTTTTATTCTTCTTGAGTGAATTATATTCAAATTCTATGGCTATTCTCTAGTGTAAGTTTCCAATGCTTGAGAAGCTGATATTGGTTCCTTTATATTTCTTAGCATTCCTCTGTTCATTCTGGTCATACTTCAAGTTTGAGGTCCTATAGTTGTAAGATCTGGTATTCTTTCTAGGTTTGATTCTCTAAGAGTATCTCTAAGCCATATTGGTTCTTTTATTTGTAGCACAATTTATGCTTTTGTATCCTTTTATTTTGGTCCTAGGTCCATGCTCATTTCATATTCTTCAGGTAGATTTAGGAGAATATTTATGTCACCACTAGATTCATTTGTTTTGAATTTGACTTTCTCATCACAAATCACATCTTTGCTGATATAGAATTTATTTGTAGATGGGTCTAATATTCTGCACCCTGTAGATTTATTATCATACCCAACAAATATCTCTATCATAGTCTTGGCATCTAACTTGGTCCTCTTTTGCTTTCGAATATGCATATAGGTCTTGCATCGAAATATTTTTAGTTTTTCAATGTTGGGATTATGTCCTAACCATTATTCTTATAGGGTAATATACTTGAGTACTCTTCTTGGAAGTCTTTTTTGTATGTAGACAGTTGTTTGTACTACTTTAGCCCAATATTTGTGATCAAATTGTGCTTCTTTCAACACACATTTTACCATTTCTATTATTGATCTATTCCTTCTTTCTAAAATTCTATTTTTTTGAGGTGAGTATGTTGTAGTAAGTTGTCTTTTGGTTCCTTTGTTTTCAAGGAAGGAGTCAAATTCTTTAGAAATAAATTATCCTCCTCAATTTGAATGAAGTGCATTCTGATTATTTTTCAACTTGAAGTTTGAATTGTTTGAAGTAGCTAAATGCTTCTGATTTGTATCTCATGAAATATACCCCTTTTTTGGGATGATCATCAATAAATATTTAAAAGTATTTATGTCCTCAAATGCTATCAACTTTCATTGGTCCACACAAATAAATATATATTATTTCTAGAGGATGTAGAGCTCTATGTTGTTTACCTGCAAAACATTTTGCCCATACAATAGCTTTTGGAGATAAATTGGGTAGTCCTTCTACAATTTGATACCTATATAATTCTTTCATTGATGTCTCATTGGTATGTCCTAGTCGTTTGTGCCATAAATCTAAAACATTGATCGAAAGAGCTGAGTGAATAGCAGTGTCTAGGAAAAATATCCCATTTTATATGATCTTCATGCTATAATTCTTCCTTATCTAGATATGTGATATTATTTTTTATTGGTGAGAACCTTGAAATCAATAGTAAAGTCTTGATACATGAGATGAGAAATAAAGATAAGATTGGTGATTAATCTTGGAACATACAACACATTTTTTATATACCTCTTCCATTATTAATATTTATCAAATATTTTTTGATCTCTTTTACTTCATATTTTTTGCTATCTGCTACTGCAACTGGCTTTTCATTTATCTTCTTCAGAAAATCAAACCAATGTATGTTCCCTACCATATGCTTACTTGCACTTGAATCTATATACCAACACTCCATTATGTTGTTTGAGAGATTTTATGATATAGTATTTTTGTAAGATATAGTTCATTTTTTGGTTGATTTTGTACAAGTTTTGTAAGGATAAAAAATAAACTTCTTAATCTTCTTAATACTCCTATTGAACTAAGAATTTTTCAATTTTCAAGATGTTTTAATGTTGGATTTCTTTTCTCCCTAAGGTGAATTTTTTAGAGATAAGAATATAAATTTCCATATTTGATAAAATTTTTGATAACCCCTTTTGAAACCCTTAGGAATTTTGTTTAAGTGTTTCTAATTTCCAAAAGACTAGTTTGAAGTTGTAACCCTTATCACTCCTAAATTTGGAAAAACTAGAACACATTAATATTTGCAAACTTTAAATGGATTAATTCCAAGTCGAATCCCTTATTTCTCTTAAGTTATATTTTTTCAAATATTATATTAATTTCCTTAGTTTTTCTTTCAAAGAAATATTAAATTTAAATAATATATCAACCTTATCTTATAACCTTATAACTCCCATTTTGAAATTGAAAGCAAATTGAATAAGAAATTAAGGTTTTGTACCTTTATGACATCAGGTGAATGACAAAACTAATTTCTTTTGAGAGTAGTGTAATAGTACAATTTTTTTCACTTTTAATGCACTAAGATTACACCTTATTACTCTGATTAACTCTCAAATTAATGTACTAATAATTTACTACAATTAATCGAGAATAACCTAAAATTAATCTTTAAGAGTTATTATGAAATTTCACTAAAACTAATATTGTAGAGCTTAGTCTTCTTTTTATTTTTCCAAAATAGGTAGTTGATATAAACTATTTTGAAATATAATCAACTCCTAATAAAAGTGAAAATGAACCTTAAAAAGAGTTTTTTATTTTTGTACTTTTGAAGAATGTAATCCTATTTTGTATTTGCAACTTTAATCCAAATGTAGGTGCATCTAACAAATCTAATAGGTAGATGACTAAATAAACCTAATTGCACTAGATAGTTGCATAGTTTTTTTTAGCATCTCTTTTATCGCTTCTGTAGAGGATGTAGATCTTGGTGTCTAGAATCACCAAGTTGCTACTATGAGAATGTCCTTGCAGCTCTTTGTAGATTATCTTGAATAGCTCCTTCTTCACCAAATTATGGTCTTGAACTTTCTTTTATGACCCTAGGATTTGATGACTTATTCTCCTCTATTGTTCTCCTTCTGCTACAGATTTGGAGAAATATTTGTCTATGAAGTGATGCCTTCTTGATGTGAGAGGTAATATTCAAATATTCAAGATTTGGTGAGCTTCTTCTGATATTTGGATATCCTTGCCAAAGTATTCTTCTCTTGGGCTTGTTGTTAGATGGCAACAATTTTCCCAAGTCTTCTATTTATCATAAAATTCTTCGATCTCCTTATTATTACCGAGTTCTCCAAATGATCTTGAGGTAATAGAATTTATAAGTGGTAGGTCCAAAGGTGCATTTGTTTTAAAATGTAGCATTGAATTTCCCTATTCTTGTCTAGGAATGACCATAGATCTGCTACCACTGATGGCTTTGGCAAGATCTCAATATTTTATAAGATAGAGATCAAATCAATAAAACATCTTCTTGAATGAATATAAGTGATACATTCGAGTAAGAGTATGAGGCCTTTTATGTTGGAGGATATATTCCTTGACAAATACTCTATCTAGCTATGCAAGGGATAACTTGCATATGTTCAACATGCATATTGACACTTGTGCACTTATTACATTGCATGAAGTAACTAGATAAATTTTCCCTAAATTAATTATGTGCCTTGGAAGATACACTTACACGACCCAAATGATGTAATATATTCTAACAAGAATGACTATATAGGAGAAAATAAATATTGTAGTGAAATAATCATGTTACTATAGTGGAACACAATCCTATAAAAAATATTTGATACTAGTTGATATTATGAGACCTACAAACAATTGATCAAATAGAAACCACAATATGCAAAAATAAATAATGCTTTTAATGAATATAAAAAAATAATTACAAAATATACTTATATTTTATGAATCAATTACAAAGTAGCATGGTCCTGTTTGAGGAGATATCCTCCTTAAGATAATTTTTCTAATACAAAATATAAATTAAGATAATGATCCCTTATATAAAAATCCAATGTATAAGCATCACATACCTAACACTAATACTCAGGGATCAATTCCTCATATAAAAAATATTCCCATTTTAAATACTTATACACGTATTATTACAATGCTCATAACAATAATAGAAGGTTACGATGTAAGGGTCATAGCACTTTGCATGGTTTCCAAATGTTGAACCTTCATGACCACAAGTTGCTAATGATAGTCAACATTTTGTTTATCCCCTATCACATATTTATACTGAGCCAACAATTGCTTATATTCAAGTCTATTATTATTTCACATTAATTTGTACCTATGTCAGACATAAATATATTGCACGTGGTCCTTGCCACTCCATTATTCTTAGCTTCACAAACAATTGTTACCAATGCATCATTTTGAAGTATAAAATTTATGTTATGTCTAAGATATCCCACTTTTAAATTAATCATATCATCATGAAGATAATTATAGCATATGAAAAACATTACCAAGCATAAAAAATCAAAGAATCTTATTTTTTTAATCAAATTTATCCCAAAAACCCAACAAAGCTTCCTTTTAATTTAATTTTCTAAGCACAATTAAGTGATAAATATTCCTAAATATTCGTAGCTTAATGAGAGGATAAAAAGAGGTGTTTGATAGATTATATTCTACCACCCCTAGAATATTTATCTAATAAAATAATAAATTTACACCAACTAGGACATTGATAAAAATATATGTTGAATAATCCTCCAAGCTAGCAACCTATTTGACATTGAGGTTCAATACTAAATGCCTAAGCACTTAAACCCTATTTGACATTGAGGTTCAATACTAAAGGCCTAAGCACTTAAACCCTATTTGACATTGAGGTTCAATACTAAAGGCCTAAGCTAGCAACCTATTTGACATTGAGGTTCATAAACCCTATTTTCCACTTACCATTGAGTCTAGAATCAAGGGAAACAACATGTATGAGATACCTATATAACATTCTGACTAGCAATTAACTAACTTTTCTATCATCTAACTAATGTCAATTCTAAATATTATTACAGATGAAAATAATAGATAGTTTAACATATAATTCATTAGTAAGTAGCCCTTGAATAGTCAGAACTGCTTTCTTTAAATTTGAATGAAAACTTGTTAGAATTATGGAGTTGTCATTGATGTCAAAGGTTAATTTGGTTGCTAGTAAAAGGTGCATGATTGGACAATTATTCAAGACAGATATCTTCAAGGGTGATTTAATTTTGAATATATGCTTTAATATTTAAATGAAATATTTAATATTAAAGTTGTGTATGCTTTAATATTTAAATTAAATATTTAATATTAAAGTGGTGTTTTTAAATAATAGTTGGGCACCAAAAGCAATTTAATGTTTTAAAAATCCAAAGGTGGACATATTTTTAAATTTAAAGTGAGAAGGGCCAAAAATTTTGAAGTGCAAAGAATTCATATATATGGATGACGAAATTTTATTTGAGTAATGATTTTTCGATCGATAATATTTGAAATAAAGAACTAGCACAATAGGTTGAGCCATGACGATGGTGGTGGCACAAAGGTCAAGTTTTAGGAGCATTGGAAGGAAGAGTTGGCATTAAAACTATGCAAGAAGAGCACTGAATATGAAGTGTTGGTATTCTGACTATGCAGGTGGAGTGCTAAAGATGAAGTGGTGGTGATAAGACTCAAATGCACATGAATGCAAAGGGAAACTCATGATTTAAGTGAATGCAGAGTTGTTAAGTACCAACATAGTGGTGAGGAGGCTTCCCTATCTGATAAGAAGCGCATAGGCAAAATAAGTTGGAGATAAAGGTAGCGATAGATTGAGGTTTTTGTAATGAGTGGTCAAATAATTTGAATCTAAAATTTCTAGGATATGTCTTTTAAATCTGGTGAATACAACAAGACAGTAACACCATTTGGAAAGCAAGTGAAGCAATGGAGGAGACAAGCACCCACAAAAAACATATGATGATAAAGTTTTTTTCTTGATTAAAAAGGTGGCATTCAGTAATTTATGCTCAAGAAACACAGCAAAATAACCAAAATTAGTAGTTGGGTACATCATCACATACATCATAGTGAACCTTGTATGAACATTTCAGGAGGAAGAAATAGTGTGTAGACGTAATTCAAAGTTGCAGATAAATAGTGAGAAAAGTTGGTGACTTTCGTGCACATATTGGAAGTCCATTTTGGAGTGGATAAAGCTAGAAGGAACATAGAAAGAAATCATCAAGCAGTAGATTGAAGGAGGTAACATTCAAAATATCAATACTTTAATTTTTGCTAAGGTTGGGCTTGATTATTTTCACATTGACATCTGTAAATAAAAGAGAAGCACAAAAACTATGTTTACGTCTTAATTCCACATAAATTATGTTGGAACATTGAAGGAATTTATAAGGAGCAAGACTCCTTTACCTTATCGATTACCTTGTGGTAATTGTAAGAGCATTGTGAGCTTCGTAGTGATAGATGCTCCACTTGAGACACTTGGCACTGATAGATTGCTGAAAGCTATTAATGGTTTGACTATGTTGATATACATGTTGTTGGGCATACTGTTGATTATCTATTGAAAGAGTTGATTGCCCAGATTTTTTACCCAATTTGTTTCTACAGACGGAGTAGTAAGAGTTTGAAATAATGAGTATGAGGAGTTTGAAATAATGAATATGTGTGGATGGTGACTTCTTGTGATTGTATCAAAGGTATGTTAGTGGGTGTTTTGACTTGGATGCATTAGTTCTAAATTGCAAAATAAAAGTGGCTTGTGTCAAAGGATGTTAGTGGATGTTTTGATTTGGATGCATTAGTTCTTCATTGCAAAAGAAAAGTGAATTTTAGTGGCTTCAAATATTTTTTTCCATGAATTGAAATATGATGTATACTATGAGTAAGCTACCACAATGAAGGTTTACAAGCTAAGTAAAAGAGAAGAGTGGAAGAGCTTGTGAGAGAAAAGTGGCAGAGTTCTTTGGTAGCTCATAGTTGAGATTTCTAAAGGAGGTTAAACAAATTTTGGGTAGAATATGTCTGAATTGCTTTTAATTGAAGAAAGCAAACTCAAGAAAAGAGAATAATTTAAAGAGTAAGAGTACGATTTTGGATCAGATTTATGAGTATATTTGGGAGCAAATTTGATCAAAGTTTATGAACATATTTGTGAAGATTTGATCAGTGTTTGTGAGTAAATTTTGGAGCATATTTGAGTAGTGTTTGTGAAAAGATTTTTTAGTAGATTTGAGAAGTGTTTGTGAGTATATTTTGGAGCATATTTGAGAAAAAATTGTGAGAGGGTATTTGTGTCTCCTGTGGGTTGATGCCCATTAACTTGAGTATGGAATTGGTGTCTCCTATGGGTTGATGCCCATGAAATTGTGAAGGAGATTGGTGTATTATTTGGATTGGTACCCATGAACTTGTGAGAAGGGTATTGATGTCTCCTATGGGTTGTTTCCCATGAAATTATGAGAGGGGATTCGTATCTCCTATGGTTTGATGCCCATGAACTTGATAAAGGGATGAGTTTATACTATGGGTTGGTGCCCATAAACTTGAGAAGGAGATTGGTGTCTCCTATGGATTGGTGTATGAAATTGAGAATGGGATTGGTGTCTCCTGTGGATTGGTGTCCATAAAATTGTATAGGGGATTGGTGTCTCCTATGGATTGGTGTCCATGAAATTGTATAGGAGATTAGTGTCTCCTATGGATTGGTGTTCAAGAACTTGTATAGGATATTGGTGTCTTTTATGGGTTGGTCCCCATGAAATTTATTGAAGAAATATATAAGCAATGTGTTTCCATGGTTTTCTCCTGATAGGGTGTTTCCATGTAGACACTTTATCTCTGATGTGTGTGATGATTTATGCATTGTTTAATTATTACATTGATATTATTTGAAGTGATTTCTTTGGAAAGAAACGAGAAAAGTTTTATCTTGTACTACTCACCCCCCATATTAGTATAATATCATATTCTTCATTTGGTATCAGATCCAAGTTCCTTCGTGAAAGCCTAATAGCTTGAAGGTAGATCTTACAAGAATACGCATGGCTCACCAAGAAGGTTTTTCATCAAATATGGCTCCATTTTTTGGTGCAACTAACTATACTTTTTGAAGTGTGAAGATGAAGACTTATTTGATGGCACGTGGCTATGATATATGGTAATCTGTTAAGGATGCGTTCACACCACCTACAGCTCCTCCCACGGATCAAAATGGCAAGAAACCATATGAAAATAATGCCAAGGTAATGAATGAAATATTAAGTGGGTTATGTTAATTAGAGTTTGTGAAAGTTATGCAATGCACCATAGCAAAATAATTATGGTACAAGGTACAAAGAACATATGAAGGATATGACAAGGTTAAAATGGCAAAATTTCAAACCCACAGGAGGAAGTTTGAAGACTTGAATATGAAATATGAGGAAGATATTATCAAATATCTAATCCATATTGATGAAGTTATCAACACCATTCATTGACTTGGAGAAAGTATTTAATACTCTAATATTGTTCAAAAAATATTAAGGTCACTTCCCATGAGGTTTGATGCAAAGGTCTCAACAATTGAATAAATGAAGGATCTTAAAAATTTAAGCATGGATGATCTACATGGTATTATTACAACCTATAATATGAGGACTGAGAAAGATCAAACATCCAAATGGGAGGCCATGTTTACAGCTTCAAATAATACAAAGAATAAAGAACCAGAGTCAAGTCAATAATCAAGCAACGAAGAAGAAACTAAATTTGTGCAAAGAAATAAGAAGGATCCAAGAGAACACAAAAGTATGCATTCTGTGAAATGTTTTAATTGTGGTAACATTGGTCACTATACATCTAATTGCCCACAATCTTGGAAGTAGTAGCAACGAATAAGAAAAAGAATACAAGAAAAAGAAAGAAAGAAAATTTTATCATGAAAAGAAAAATAAGCATGGTCAAAGCAAGCATGAGAAGAAGATCTTTCAAAGGCACGAGAAGAGTATTTATGTTAAGGAAGAAATAAGTTCTTCTAATAGTGATGAAAGCCTCTTCAATAGTGAAAGAGAATGAATCCTATTTTTGGCTATAGAAGAGAAAGAAGATGCTCCTATTGTCAAAAACCAAGAAAAGAAGAAAGATCCAAAAAGTGAAGAGGAAACCATAGTTGACATAGAAGAGGAACTTGTTGTTGCTCTTGAAGAGTTGAAAAGGCTTAGAAATAAGAACTCAAGATTGAAAACTCAAGTACAAAAGGATGAGATGACAAAGGTAAAGTTATCGCAAGAATTCATTGACTTGAAAGTTAAAGCTGAAGAGGTAAAGTGAATTGAAGAAGGTATGGCTAAGCACTTAAAGGTAAAAGAGTTGGAATATGAAAAAATGGAGTATGAGGTTGTCTCTTTGAGGAAGTAAGTTGAAACATCTAATGATAAGCTACAAAAAATATTAGGTTTGAGAAAAGCACAAAAATCTTGGATGATATTACCAAAATATAGAGATCTTCAGTTATAAATACTAGAATTGGTTTTGGAGAAGGTCAAAAGAAACAAAAGGGGGAGTCAATATCAAAAGGAAGAGAGGCATCAAAGAAAATAATTAAAGAAGATCCTAAGACCTATGTTGATGTGTTGACAATTGGAAACATCAAGGAGGAAGAAAACAAAGCATCATCAAGGAATGAAATCCATCACAAAAATAATAATGAGAGAACCATGTGGTAATATCCTCCAAGGCAATAAGACAAGTTTTAATATTTCTTCCATGGTTATTGCTTTTCATGTCACAAATTTGGTCATAAATTTGTAAATTGTAGGGTCCATGCTAAGAATAATTTTGGCTTCACCAAGAGGAATTTCAATTCATTTGCACCTCTCATGGACTACAACATCATTTGTTACAATTGTAACAATTTTGGGCATAAAACTAAATGGTGTAGAACATTGTTTCTTGAACTTACGAAGTCAATTAAGAAGGAGGATGGTCAATCTGTTCAAAAGAATATGACCTCCAAAGTTTGGAGAAAGAAAATAGAACAAGAAGAGGAGTATAGTAATTTGGGAGTTTCATTCCCATCTCATCATTGAACACCTCAAGAAGAGTAGGTAGGAAGGGGAATTGTCAAGCGTCTTATATTTTAGCCCCAAGGAGCCTTTGCCATTGATGTCAAAGGGGAAGAATTTCAGTAACAAGGAGCATTTTGGAATTTTAGTAAGAGGAAGCAACTTGTTAGCGGGAGGAAATTGTGACTGCAATAAAGCACAGTTTCTTTGTGGGTTGCCATTAATGACAAAGGGGAAGATTGTTAGAATTGTGGAGTTTTCATCGATATCAAAGGTTAATTTGGTTTCTAGTAAAATGTGCATGATTGGACAATTATTCAAGATAGATATCTTCAAGGTTTATAAATTTTTTAATATATGCTTTAATATTTAAGTGAAATATTTAATATTAAAGTTCTGTATGCTTTAATATTTAAATTAAATATTTAATATATTTTATTGAAAAATAATTTGAAAATACTTGTATTAAAACAAAGATCATTTACAAGTTGGGATGAGATTTTTATCATCCTTAGCCAAAGAGAACACATGTTTACAATAGTAAAAGAATATTTTCATTGGAGCCAAATCTCTTAAACTATATTTCTACAATGATTGTTAACCTATTTACAACTATAAGAGAAGATCTACATTGATGCACAAATATTCTAAAAAGTTTTTTTGGAATGGTTATCCAAATTAGCTAAGCACTGGATTTGATCACCAACCTACCTAATCATATCATCCTCAATAGCCATGTCACTGTGCCACTGAACCCCTACCTCCTTCTTAGTATCCATCTTAGCCAGGAATTCCGCCACTTTATTTAGATCTCTACTCACATAAACTGGAATCACATCATCTAATTCCCTCCATAATTCCATAATTTGAGTGACAAGAATCCTCAACCTCCATGTTTTTAAAGCAAATTTTCTCATGCAATCTAGAGCTCCAACCATTATTTGAGAATCTTATTCTAGGATTATCCTCTTGTGACCTTGTTTTACTACCCAAATAGAAGCAGATTTGATAGCTAAGGCTTTTGCTTCATTGTTTGTGGCTCTTTCCAAGCCTTGCAGTTCCCAATAGAGCACTGTTCCAACATGATTCCGACAAACCACTCCAATTCTAGCTCTACTTGGATTGCCTTTTGTAACTCCATCAAAATTAATTTTAATCCAACCTTTTGGGGGTGGTTTCCAACTAGCTCTATCCTACCCTCTTGCACTTCAATTTCCTTCTCCATTGTCCCAATAACAACATGAGTTTCCTATTTAGCATAGACTACCACAATTTTTGTGACTTTTCTCCAAATGACCTGCCAAACTCCATATAAAGAAGAAAAAGTTTCTCTAAAATTTTTGGCATTTCTCTCCAACCACACTTACCACCAAAAGATTTTTAATCCAAGATCCCAACCAATACAAAGATATTTATATTTAAATCTACCCCTATTACATTTTCCCCAAATATTAATCTGATTCAAATCACCATTAACTTAAATTTTATAATATAAAAACCATCTCTCCCAGATCTGGCACATGAACGGGCACTCAAAAATCAAGTGATCAGTTGTTTCCTCACTCTTGTAGCATAAAAAACAATGATATGGACCAATTATTCCCCTACATATGAGATTATAAAAAGTAAGAATTCAATTATGCATGAACTGCCAGGCAAAAAAGTTTACTTTTGGCCAACCCTTGGACTGCCAAATATATCTCCAATTCTCAACCTGATATGTATGAGGAGGAGGACCTAGAAGGATCTTATCATATCCATAATTCACTGTGTAGAAACCAAGGCTCCCATATCCCCAAGCTAATTCATCCTCCTCATATCTACCAGTGAGAAATATTTCTGCCAAGATTTTAGTCATGATGGGTGTCAAATCCGGAGGGATTGAAATTGGCCACTCATCCAACTTCTTAAATTGCTTAAACTTACAATCCTCCATCTGACTAGGGTTGAAATAAATTTCAATTTGGACCCACCCCCTAGTTTCTATGGCTATTTTTATTGGTTGCAGTTCAGAAAATTCAACAATGATAGGTGGGTATTGATCCCATGAATCTTTCCAAAATTGTGCCTTCTCTCCTCTCCCCACTTTCCAAAATAATCCATATTTTACTACCTGAGATCCTAACTTGATATATTGACACACTAAGGATCCATTAGAATACAAAGGGAAATGACCCACCTCATTTGGATTTACCTATCCCAAATATTTACTATTTAAGATTCTACTGAATAAATAAGTTGGTTGGGAAATCCACCTCCAATAATTTTTTCCAGCCAAAGCTTTATTATTTAACTTTGATCTTCTCAGTCCCAAAAATCCTTTTACCTTGGGCTGGCTTACTTTATCCCAACCTACTAAGGCCCATTTCCTCTCTCCTTTTACTCCTTCCCATAAAAATTTTCTAGCCATATTGTCCAATTATTTCCATATGTTATGTGGGGCAACAAGGATAGAAAATTTATAAATTGGCATGGCCTAAATGACTAACTGTAAAAAAGTTAATATACCCCCATAGCTTAACCATTTGTAAGACCAATGATTAATTTTGTACTTGATACAGTCTAAAATATTCCTCCATATATCTATTTTAGTTTTTTAAAATTCAAAGGGACCCCAAAATATACCAATGGGAGATAAGTCCTTGTGAATCTCAAGATCTCTAAAATTTTGTCTTGAAGCCTTTGATCAAGATTGAAAAATATCACTTTGGATTTTTTATCATTTATGACTTGGTTTATAGCCCTAAGGTAAGCATTAAGTGTATCTCTAATAATTCTTGCTTACCTGAATCTGGCCACTCCCACCAATCTCGTGTCATCCACAAACTATAGGTGAGTCAAAACTTCCTCACCCACCTTGATACCTATTAGCAAACCTTGTTGTCTTCTCCTCAAGATGAGTCTACCCAATCCTTCAGCCAATATGAGAAAAAGATAGGGAGAGCAAGGATCTCCTTGACGAAGGCCTCGAGTAGATCCAAATGCTTGCGATGGAAAACCCTTGATTAACACTAAGTATGTCAGAGTAGAAACACAAATCATGACCCATTCTATTTAATCTTGAGAGAAACCAAAGGTTGCCATAATCTTTGACAAGAAGCTCCACTCCACCCTATTATAAGCCTTTGACATATCTAATTTTATGAACATTCCTCTATTACCAAATGTTTGCATTGAATGGATTGCCTCCCGAGATAGAACCACACCATCCAAGATCTGCCTACCATCTACAAAACTCCCTTCCTTTGAGGAGATAATGATATGTAGAAGAGGTTTTAGCCGCTCATAAATTACCTTTGTGATTATTTTATATATGACATTGCATAAGGCAATAGGTCTATAATCTAAAATATGTACCCCCTCCTCCCCTTTTGGAATTAAGGTAATGAAAGTATGATTTAATGCTTTAAGAATTCTTTTACTACCTTTGGACTCCTCTATAATATCCATTACATCCTCCTCCAAGTTATCCCAGAAGGCCTAAAAAAACTCAATTGGAAAGCCATCTGGACTTGGCATTTTTTCAGTGATCATTCCAAAGACTACATTATTTAGTTCCTTTCTATCAATGGGTTTAAGTAGGGCGTGATTTTCTTCTTCAGAGATAATGTAGGGTATGACAAAAATAACTTCTTTTTTAGCCTCTTCACATTGCACCATACTTTCCTTAAATAGTTTAGAAAAATAATCCATTGAATGGAAATACATACCTAGAATTGTATCAAAGGAGTGTCCGTTCTCATCTTGAAGAGCTTCCATGTTGTTCATCTGTTTCCTAACACACGTAGTTCGATGGAAAAATTTGGTATTTTTATCACCTTATAATAACCAAGTGGTTATTGCTCTCTGTTTCTAGTAGGTCTCCTCTTGGTTGTCAATGTCCTCAACTACTTTACGCAATGCATCATCCTCTTCTTTGAGCTACTATGTGATTGTTACTTCCCTAAAGTGTTTTTGAACCTCATCCCATCTAGGCACCAATGGAGCTCTTTGGACATTAAAGTATGTCTTGTTAGCTCACCTCCATTGTTTTAGTTGATCTTTGACATAATGAAGTTGTTTGTGGAATCTAAACATTGTTGTCCCATATGTTGGGTGACCTTCTTCCCACCACTATGGAATTTTCTTTCGAAGTTCCTCTTTTTGTAACCAAAAGTTTTCAAATTTAAATGGTTTGTGATGATGCACTATTTTGATCCCTCCTTCCAACAAAATGGGAAAGTGATCTGAAACTGGACCCTCCAAAATATGAAATTTTATATTCCATTTTACAAATGCCTCCTCTAAAACCAAAAATGGTCTAACTTCACCTTCCTACTATGTGGCTCCCTCCTCTTATTAGTCCAAGTATAGTTGGTTCCAGGGCATTTAATATCCACCAAGTGTAATGCTTGGAATTGGGCAATCATAAGTCGATCCCCTGGGTCCAAAATTGGGGTTCCCCATCACTGATCTCTAGAGGATAATTTAGCATTAAAATCCCCAAAAATAATCTAGTCTAACTCTTCCCTTGATACTCTCATGTTATGCACAACTTTCCATTGATGCATTTGACCATCTAGGTTTTTAGCCCCATAAAAATGTGTGATTAAAACATGTTTAGTTGTGACATTATTTCTAAAATGTGATGTGAGAACACCCCTCCAAGCTATATGTTCTATTGTAGTCCATTAAAGAGAGTTACAAAGAGTAACTATCCCCCTTGAGGACCCTTGGGTAGCCACTTCCATATGACCAACACCCCTCCAAAGTTTGTTAACTATTTTACACATAAGATCCAACGACATTTTTATCTCCTGGATAAGCAAAAAATCGGTTTTACATTTTTCTAAGAGTCTTCGAAAAATATATTGATGGGTTCTATTGTTTAAACCTCTAACATTCCATGATTGTATAATCATTGGTTACCTTGAGAGCAGTAAAAATCTATTGGCCTCACCGATCCTCCAGTGATCAATTTGTCTCCTTGAACTGCTATCAATTCCTTATTTTATTTTCTACCCACTCCTTGAGAGCTACTATTTTTTTATCTATTTTCCACCTGAATTATCCCTAGAGTTGGCCTTTCTCTATTCTTTTATGCTATGCCCATGCTGACATACTTAATTATTGGTTGCTCTTGGTTATTCACTATTAATTCCCCTACACTCTCTGACTGCGGTAACTCACTATAATCAATTACTTGCTCTATGATGGGGGGAGATGAAAGAGGAGCTTGAACATGGCTGTTATTATTTTTATTATTCCCATCCACTCCCATAAATTTTTCTTCTTCTTGATCCATTAGTGTCTTAAATATCTCATACCTATTGGAGGGCTTGAGTTGGGTTTGCTCTTTACCATATTTTTTATTTTTCCTTCTCCTTCTTTTGGGTTGTTCAAAACCATCTCACTATGCTTCTTTACCCTGAGAAATATTGGTTGGCTATTTGTTGATTGTTGACTTACCCTCCTTAGGAAGATTTGGCATTCCTAGAGGAGCCTCCATTTTTATGTTCATATTATTTGGGCAAGATCAATCCAAATGCCCATATTTGTGGCAAAATCTGCATCTGAAGGGCAATGCCTCATAATCTAGTTGTTGAATCTAAGATAGTCCTGCAAGTTCAAGTTCCACCTCTGCCGATAGAGGCTAGATAAGATCCATTTCCACACTTGATATTGCATAAATAGTTGTGTTTACTTCTATTGTATATTTGGAAACACCAAAATGTCTTCCAAGGGAATTACCGATAATTTCCAATGCCTGCTCACTCCAAAATTCCATTGGAAGTGCATACAAATGGATCCAAATTGGGACAGTAGTGGGTTCAATTCGAGGATCAAATCCCACTCTCTAGGGTTGAACAAATAATCCTACTGGACCATGATTCCTCTTTTTTGATTCGAAATCCCTATTTCTATCGGCAAGTGAAGAAAAATTAACAATAAAATATCCATTGCTAATAAACCACAAAGAATACTCACCAAGAGGCTCCTAGTTTTTTTGGACCCAAGAATGCAAAAAATTTAGGGTAGGGCAAATACCCATGAATTTATAGATCAAATCATGATTGGATCTATATAAAACTATTTCTTCAACCATCCTTTGCTCAATGACAATATTTGGCCTTAATTTTGATTGTGGAAAGCATCCATTAACTCGTTGAGATGTTGATCTATTTCTACTGGTCATAAAGAGCATTTTTAATGCAGTTCTTTGTGCTTCTTCAATCTTTGATGGAGATTTATCCTTTAAAAAATCTCCAAAAGAACTATGTCTCTCTAGAAGAGGATCCGGAGGTGTCCCCATTGGGCCCTCTTGGGGAAGCAATCTTGTCTTCAAATCCATAGTAACTAGAAATCTCTTCGGCTACCTAACTGATGCCCTATTTTTCTCTTCCACAACTAATCAATTAAATATTTAATATTAAAGTGGTATTTTTAAATAATAGTTGGGCACCAAAAGCAATGTAATGTTTGAAGAGGCCAAAGGTGAACATATTTTTGAATTTAAATTGAGGAGGGCTGATCTTTTTGAAAGTTCAAAGAATTCATATATGCAATGATGAAATTTCATTTGAGAGATGATTTTTTGATTGATAATCTTCAAAATAAAGAAGCAACATAATAGGTTGAGCCTTGAAAATGGTGGTGGCACCGAGGTCATGTTTTAGGAGTGCCAAAAGGAAGAGTTAGCATTTGGACTACTCAATAAGAGAATCAGATATGAAGTGTTGGCATTTGAACCACGCAGGTGGAGCATTAGAGATGAAGTGGTGGTGATGAGACTCAAATGTCTATGAATGCAAATGGAAACCCATGATTTTAATGAACACGGAGTTGTTGAGTACCAACATAGTGGTTAGGAGGTTTCACTATTTGATAAGAAGCATAGAGGTGAAAGAAGTTGGAGATAGAGGTAGCAGTAGATTGAAGTTTTCACAATGAGTGGTCAGATCATTCAAATCTAAAATTGCTAGGAGATATTTTTTAAATATGGTGGAGATATATGTTCATTGGACTGAACACTTATCCCTTTCTTGGTGCTTTCAACGGTGTAAAAGGTTTAAAATTATTGTGGCATGGTGGTTATAGGGGCAGACTACACGAAGATCTATGTGGCGGCTTCTAGGGAAGACAACATAGAATACTATGGCGACCATAAAAGCTGGACAACCTACCCGGATTCGTGGTGGCTACCGATTCCACCATGTAAATTAAAAAAAAATATGGTGGAGATAACAAGACAGTGACACCATCCAAAAAGCAAGTGAAGCAACAGATAAGGAAAGCACCAATTGAAATAATATGATGACAAAGTTTTTATGTTTATTACAAATATGGAATTCGATAATCTATGCTCAAGAAACACAAAAAAAAACAACCAACATTAGTATTTGGGTGCATCGTCACATACATCGCAGTGAAACTTGTATGAATGATTTAGAAGGAAGAAATAATGTGCAAACGTAATTCAAAATTATAGATAAACAGTGAGGGAAGTTGGTGAATTTCGTGCACGCATTGGAGGTATATTTTGGTGTGGATCAAGCTAGAAGGAACATAGGAAGAAATCATCGGGCAACAGATTGAAGGAGGTAATATTCAAAAGATCAATACTTTAATTTTTTCTAAGGTTGGGCTTGATTATTTTCATATTGATGTCTATAAATAAAAGGGAAGCACAAAAACTATGTTTGCATCTTAATCCCACATGAATTGTGTTGGGACATTGAAGGAATTTATAAGGAGCAAGACTCCTTTACCTTCTCGATTACCTTGTGGTAATCGCAAGAGCGTTGTGAGCCTCACAGTGATAGCCACTCTACTTGAGACACTTGGCACTGATAGATTGTTTATGGATATGTCGGTTTGAATATGTTGATGTACGTGTTGTTTGGCATGCTGTTGATTATCTATTGAAAGAGTTGATCGTCCAATTTTTTTACCCAGATTTTTGCTTACAGATGGAGTATGAAGAGTTTGATAGAATGAGTATGAGGAGTTTGAAATAATGAATATGTGTGGATAGTAACTTCTTGTGATTGTATCAAAGGTATGTTAGTGGGTGTTTTGACTTGGATGCATTAGTTCTAAATTGCAAAATAAAAGTGGCTTGTGTCAAAGGATGTTAGTGGATGTTTTGATTTGGATGCATTAGTTCTTCATTGCAAAAGAAAAGTGAATTTTAGTGGCTTCAAATATTTTGTTCCATGAATTGGAGTATGATGTATACTATGAGTAAGTTACCGCAATGAAGTTTACAAGCTAAGTAAAAGAGAAAAGTGGAAGAGCTTGTGAGAGAAAAGTGGCAGAGTTCTTTGGCAGTCCATAGTTGAGATTTCTAAAGGAGGTTAAATAAATTTTGGGTAGAATATGTTTGAATTGCTTTTAATTGAAGAAT
The DNA here is from genome assembly GCA_028583015.1 of Wollemia nobilis. NCBI lineage: Eukaryota > Viridiplantae > Streptophyta > Pinopsida > Araucariales > Araucariaceae > Wollemia > Wollemia nobilis. Next base: position 1,513,441 of record JAQPPZ010015128.1, read on the forward strand.
GCAAACTCAAAAAAAGAGCAGAATTTAAAGAGCAAGAGCAAGGTTTTAGATCGGATTTGTGAGAATATTGGGAGCATATTTGATCAATGTTTGTGGTAGATTTGATCAATGTTTGTGAGAATATTTTAGAGTAGATTTGAGTAGTATTTGTGAGTAGATTTTGGATCAGATTTGAGTAGTGTTTGTGAGAAGATTTTGGAGTAGCAGAACTTGTGAGAGAGGATTAGTGTCTCCAGTGGGTTGGTTCCTATAAAATTGAGTAGGGGATTGGTGTCTCCTATGGGTTGATGCCCATGAACTTGAGAAGGGTATTGGTGTCTCCTATGGGTTGGTACCCATGAAATTGTGAGAAGGGGATTGGTGTCTCCTATGGATTGGTGCCTACGAACGTGTGAGAGAGGATTTGTGTATCCTATGGGTTGATGCCCACAAACTTGATAAGGGGATTGGTGTCTCCTATGGGTTGGTTCCCATGAACATGAGAAGGATATTGGTGTCTCCTGTGGGTTGGTGCCCATGAAATTGAGAATGGGATTGGTGTCTCCTATGGATTGATGCCCATGAACTTGTATAGGAGATTGGTGTCTCCTATGGATTGGTGCCCATAAACTTGTATAGGGTATTGGTGTCTCCTATGGATTGGTATCCACAAACTTGTATAGGGGATTGGTGTCTCCTATGGGTTGGTGCCCACAAAATTTATTGAAAAAATATATAAGAAATTTTTTTTCATGGTTTTCTCATGAGAGGGTGTTTCATTATTGCATTGATATTATTTTAAGTTATTTTTTTGAAAAGAAAATAGAAATGTTTTATCTTATATTGTTCACCCTCCCTCTTAGTATAAGCTTGTGTTCTTAAAAACTAAACTATGTCTAGAGGAGGACTAGGACTTCCACTTGAGTTCATTAATATCCCATAGATATAAAAATTCTCACATACTCCTATAGAAACATTTCCTATTAAGTGAGGGATTTAAGGCTAAACAATTCTCATTACTTAAAACTGTCCTATTCCACCAAATAGAATATGCCACAAATCTTAAAACTTGTTAAAGAGAGGAAGCATCCCATCTTAATGGACCTATAACTGACCACTAAGATTTATTTAAATACTAAATATCTAGAGAACCTTTGATATTAAAGTGTTATATATTTAATATTTTTTCAAAATAAATCCATAGAATTACAATCTCCACCGTAATGGATGGGATGAAAATGAAACCTAAAAAACCTTTTTTAAGACACATTATAACATAAATTTATCCCTTTACTTAGAAATACGTTTGACACCTCAAATTCATGGTATATTAGACCAAAGCTACCTCTTATATTGGATTGAGTATATTATTCCCAAGAGATGAAGTCTTGTTTTGAAACCCATCCCAAGTAGATAAAAAGTATCAAATAATCAATGTAAAATATGTATAGTGAGATTGTTGGGTAGTCATCAAGATGACTAAAATACATATATAGCCATGAAAATATTTTCAACAACCTACTAGAAAATGGTAGTTTTCTAGTGACCCAATTATATGGTTTACACTTAAATATGTCATAAACTATTTTGAGATATCCACATAATACGTTCACAATCCAAAAGAAATTACCAAGTACCTTATAATATCTCCATGTTGAATTTCCTGCCACTCCTATGAAATCCAATTAATAAAATGTCTGTCTTGAATTATAATGAATTCAATTTTTTTCTAAGAGAGTTTAGCCCTATATAAAGGAAAAAAAAATTCAAAATGTCTAAAGCATTTGTAATATCAATTTTGTTTTTCTTCATAATATTAGTAGAGTCATATTGTAAGTGATCATTAAAAACTATATTATTGTCAAGATGTGAGATTTCTTGAACAAAGTTCACTTGAACCTCTTTTTAAAAGAGAGTTTAAATAATCAATATAAATGACATAAAGAAAACAAGTAAGGGGAAACCAAATATTATTGAATGATGTAACTTCATAAGATTAAAATGCAACTAATAATAGCAATCCTAATAAAAACATTTTTAAAATGATGACTATTTTCTAAAAATATTAGGCACAAATTTAAGCCATTAAAGCATCTAAAGTATGAAAGGATAGCAAATCCTATCACAAGCTTTATAAAAATCCAATTTAATGAAGAGGATGTGTTGTCTTGTATATAGTGCCAATTAAAAAAATAAATCCAAGCCAATATTTAATCATCCATAATAAATCCCCCTTTAAGGAATCATGTTACATTGTACTAGACCATTTTCTAGACAATAAAGTGGATTCTAGGAGCTAAGGCTTTAACAATGATTTTGTAAGCTACATCCAAAATGTTTATTGGAATCCACCTAGGTAGATTTTTCTTATTGGAGATTTTACGGATGAGATTTATTACACATTGATTAATTATTGTTCCTATAATTCTTTGTCTATCTTCATAATAAATATTATAAAATTTTGGATCAATTTTATCCCACATAATCATGAAAAACTTATTAGGAATCCCAATTGAGGAGACTTATCATTGGGTGTTACAAATAAATTATTTAACTCCTTAAATAAGAATGCAAGTATAAAAAATTTAGTAATAGACTAATTATGGAGGAAACTATAATATTTGAAAATATTTTGGAAGCGTGATATAAATACATTTATTATATCTTTAACTTCCAACATAAGGTTCTCTCCAACATAACTAATTTTAGAGATCTATTTCTTTTTATGCTTGTGCTTAATAAAGATAAGAGAAATTTTGAACCTTTATCACCTAAATTATTCCACTAAATTTTGTATCTCATTCTTGCCCCAATATATTTATAGTGATCCAATATTGAAAGACCATATACTATAATAACAATCTATTTTTATGATATCAATGATGAAGTATCTCATATAGATTCTTGTTGAGCTTTACATAGAGTAGTCTATACTAGTTTCTCTTCATTCCTATGAGTCTTGGAGTTTCTTTTACTAGAGGATCTTAGAAATTTGGTCAAACTACCTATTGGTTGATCCTACCATTGGATTCAAGCATCATTTCCTAAGTAATATTCCTACTCCAACTAATCTATAGCTAAATCTTGGAGACAGTTACGGTCTTTGAGTAACAAAACATTAAGTTGAAGGTAAGACCACTAATATATTCATCATACTCACCTATAGAGAAAATAGAAAGGATGGGAAAGTGGCTAGAAATAGTCACCCCATACTCACAAATAAATTACTATTCTATACATATATATTTATTGGAAAGGCAATCAAAACAAAAAAAAATGATCAAGCTTGCTAAATTTGAATTCAGATTTGACATTTGATTATGGCTAGTATATAAAACAATTTTTTCCATTGAGGTAGGAATACTTAAAATATCAAAGACATCAATTATTTTTGTATATGGCAACCAATTATTAGATTCATATAAAGATAAATCAAACAAAGAAAATTATTAATTTTCATCTAGAGCACCCCAAGGTGATACACTTGGTGTAATGAGACCATTTTCTAACAAGTCTTATAGTTATACCTTTAATTACTACAACTCGATTGGGGTCATTCTATAAGGTGTCCTTGAAATGGGTTTAGCCCCTAGCATTAAATCAATAGATAAATCAAACTCCTACCAACATGGTAGGCCTAGGAGATCTTATGGAAACACATCCCTAAACTCATGTAAAATTGGGTGTTTCTTAAACATCTCCTCATCTCCCTTTTCTCTAGATTTTCCATTGATCTTGACTACATACAAAATACCACCTCTTTTAATGGCCTTATTTAGTTGCATAGTGGATAAAAAATGGGGTTGAAAATATCCTTGCTTACTCTGAACCCTTGTTATCATCTTATCCTCGTTTGTGCATTTCATCCACCTCTCTTGGAAATTGATTAAGGCTCCATGAGCCTTTAACCAGTCTATACCTAGGATAACATCAAAGGCATGAAGTGGTACTACATACAAATGCCACATGGTAGCTCCATTAGGTAAGGTTTTCTTAGTTGTATAAATACATTGATCCATTGAGTAGGTCTATCTAGAACTATACTCGACTTTTCATCCTTGTGCCCAATATCTAGGTATTTTTGGTATATCTCTTATTTTTTTTTGGTAGATAAGATACTATAGCATTAATACTAGGTTTTATAGGTTGACCCAAAATCTTTTACAAAAATCATCCCAGGGCTATTGATGAACATATCCTTACTAAGGATCCTATATATGTAAAATCTACATGCCGCCAAATCCATTACATCCGGTAAGGCACATAGATTGTTATCAAAAAGAAAATTCCCATACAACATTTTGGGTATACCCTGAGAAAACACACATGCATCATAATTACAAAAAATAAATAGACACAGATCCCTTCCTTGAGACAATGGAGAAACAAAAAGTTGTAGACACACATAGCAGAGTACTAAAAAAAACTCCCACAAGATCTGTATTGACAGTTACTCTTAATAATTCTTTGGTATTGCTTTCTTCCGTATATGACATGCTTTGGTACCACATACTATCTTAGTCAATCAACCTTAGAGAAGTGAACCTGTTGGATAGATTTATGGTGGTGGCTATCTGGTGGTCCATGTGGCTTTGGTTTGAAGTCTTATATTACTATTTTTTTCCTTCCCTATGATTATAAACCAACCTCAAATTACTAAGATGACTAGGAGCCATGTTATCTGACATGTGACTGTCCCCATTAGTATTTGTGGTATTTCCAAGTAGCATCCATGAAGACTGATAGCTCAGATAATTTTTATTGTGAGTCCAATTCAAAAAAGATATGGGAATACTCCTAGCCTTCAAACTTACAGTGCCTTCCCTATTGGTAAATTCAACTATCATTCTTGGAATTCTTGTTTAATAAGCTACTCTACTTCAATTGAAACATCATGTTCCCATTTGAAAAGTTCATCACCATCAACACCCAAATTGGCCAGCTTATTAGCAATTTTGTTAGCTTCTCGAAAGACATGTTGGGCTTTTCTATCTTGTCTTCCCTGGAAAAGGATCCTAGCCTCTTCAACAATTGTTTTAATCCTCCAAGGAGGTGTTTTCAAATTATTGAGGAGATTTATAACATGCATAGAGTCTCCTTCTATGATCAAATTGCCTTCTAAGTATTGAGTCATTTGAAGGCCTCTCCACATAGCTCTAGATTTAGCTTCGTTGTTTGTCCTTGTTCCAAAATATTCAGAAAATGCAAGCATCATATTCCCATTATGATCTTGCACAATGCCACTAGTGCCTACTTTGCTAGAATTTTCCTTAGCTGCTCCATAAAAATTAAGCTTAAACCAACCCGTAGGAGGTGGAGACCACTTAACATTGGCTCTAGGGTTGACTACCCTAGGCACAAACTCATCTAACAAGGTTAAGCTTAAATACTGAGAAATCATGGTCTCCTATAGATGAGGTTTACAACTATCAAAAGGGATAAGGTTCACATTTTCATTGGAAAAGGATAGGATCCTAGCAATGATAGTTTGATGATCATGGATAGACTCATTAAAGACTCTATGGTTCCTTTCTAACCACACCTGCCAAAGATAGTGACTGAGACAAATTTTCCACATGTATCTATGTCTTTGGCTTGAAAGGGGGCAAGGCCACTAGATGAAAAAATCAAGTATGGTGGTTGTTTTAACCCATGAAATATTGAAGGCTTGAAAAACCCCAGTTAGGATAGTCAAGGAAAAAGGGCACTCAAGGAAAATGTAATAAATGGTCTCCCAATTAGCCCTGCATAGATAACAATGATTAGTGATACAAATACCTTTACGCATCATATTATCAATGGTTAGAATTATTCCTTGGATAACCAGCCATGAAAAGACTACAATTTTTGGGTCAACTACCCATTTTTCATAGGATCCCAGGTCACTTGATCTTCCTTGGGTCTCATGGGGATAAACTTTTTCTCAAGAATATTACAAAGATCATTTGATTCCACTTGAAATTCCTAAATTCTTATTTGTTTCCACTTCATTCTACCTTTGTCCTCAACCATATAATCAAAGACTTTTTTGCCAATGAGTTCTATGATATCTCTGATTCGGGCTAAGTTAGGATATTGCATCAATGGTTCATCCTTAGCCCACCTGTCATTCCAAAAATTTATCCTCTCACCATTGCCTAAAGCCCATATTAAACCTTTTTTGATGATTTTCTTATAATTAAGAATTGCTTTCCAAAAAGCAAAACCTCTTATTAGAACTGAGTCACTTAGAAATTCCATATTTTGAAGACACTTTTGTTTGATGATAGTTGTCCATTCATTTTCTTCACCAGAAATGAGATGCCACACCTTCTTAGCTAGTAAAGCTAAATTTATATGAGCAATTCTCCTTAGACCTAAGCCCCCATTTTCCCTGGGTCTGCACACTTTGGTCCATCCTATAAGGTGTATCTTTTTTTTCTCCTCTGATCCAGTCCATAAAAAATATTTTTGGAGTTTCTCATTTTTTTGGAAAACCTTCACAGGGGCTTGGAAAACAAAGATGAAATAGACTAGAATGCTCTGAAGATAGGCCTTAGTGAGGGTCAGCTTTCCTGCTTGAGATAGAAGATGACATTTCCATCCAACAAGTTTTTTTGAATTCTTACAATAACCCTATCCCACATTGACTCTCTCGGAGAACCAATGAAAAGAGGGAGACCAAGATACAAAGTGGGGAGGTTTGCTATATCACACCCTAAAATTTTTGCAATCCTTCCTTGCATTTGAATGGGGGTGTTCAAGAAATATAACTTGCTTTTACTAAAATTAACTTTCTGACCAGCAGCGTCCTCGTAGAGTTGTAGGATGTATTTAATTATTTTGGCCTCAACCATTGATGCCTTAGTCAATATAAGGGTATCATCGATGAATTGTTGGTGAGAAACAACCCTAGTGAGAGATGTTGCCTTGATTCCCGATATTAGCCTTGAACTGCAAGCATTTTTTATGGTTCTACCTAAATATTCTGCCACAATAATGAATAACATGGGGTTGATAGGGTCTCCCTGTCAAATTCCTCTGACTTTGAAAGTAACCAGCAGTTGTTCCATTAACTAAAATTGAGAACCATGTTTTAGAAATACATTATTTTATCAAATTAACCCATTGGTGGTGAAAACCAAACTTAAGGAGGACAACAATCAGAAAGTCCTAATTTAGCCTATCAAATGCTTTATTCATATCAAGCTTGAGGGCAAAAACAGATATGTTATTCTTATGAGCAGAGTGCAGAGCTTCATAAACTATGATAACTCCATCCAAGATTGACCTACCTTGGACAGATCTTCCCTAGCATGGATCTATGATGCGGGGTAGAATATATCTCATTCTATTTACAATGGCTTTAGTTAGGATCTTGTAAGAAACATTGCATAGACTGATTGGCCTAAAGTTAGCCATAGATTTAGGGGTTTGCTTCTTAGGAATTAGAGAAATAAAAGTAGAGTTGATACCTTTTGGGATATGATTGCTTGCTTGGAATTCTTTGATAGTAGAAATTACATCCTCACTTACGATGTCCCAAAAAGCTTTATAGAAATGAGGGGGAAAGCCATCGGGTCCCAAGGCTTTGTCTGGATCCATGCTAAACAAGGCTTCCTTAATTTCCTCATCAGAAAAGGGAGCTAGAAGCTTAAGGTTTATATCCTCATTTATTATGCTAGGAATGGATTGCAAGAGAATATCTTTGGCCTCCTCATTGCACTACGATTCCTGACCAATGATAGAATTGAAATAAGTTACTACCTCCTTTCTGATTTCTGTTAAGTCTTGAGTAATAGAACCATCTATTTTTTTTTTTAAATTATCTTGTTATTACTTCTGTTCCTAAGTGTGGTGACATGAAAAACTTGGAATTTGAATCTCCATATTTCAACCAAAGAGCCCTTGATTTTTGCCTCCAATATATTTCCTCACAGGACAAAATGTTATGAAACTCTTCTAGTTTTGTTTTTTCCTTCTGCCTAGTAGTTTCATCAGCATCACCATGTTGGATCCTCTGATAAATTATCTTCAAAATTTCAACAACCTATTTTTTATTTTCAAAGAGGTTCCCAAAGACCTCTTTGTTCCCAGTTCGAAGCTTTTCATTAACAAACTTTAATTTTCTAGCAAGTTTAAAATCTGCACTACCCCTGATAGGCTACTGCCACCACTGACTTAAGTTATATCTGAAACTGGAATGTTTGATCCACATAGATTGAAATCTTAAAGGTTTCTTGAAGGATAGAGAGTTAGGGATATCCAAAAAAATGGGATTATGATCAGAGGCAATACTAGTGGAAATAAAACTATCCATAGCCCCACTATCTATTAATATTTTCACATCTTTTCAAACACCTTACCATTAAGTATCATTGGTGTTTCTTATTGATCCAAATCCTAATTTCTAATATTTGTATATATACGATGTGACTACCACTCTTTTTATATATCTCAGCTCTGATATTTGGGGGTACTTCTTAGGATAATGGGGACCCCCACATATGTAGCAACCTTACTTGGGTTCTTGTGATATATATTACCTTTTCTCCCCTAATTTCTCCTTTTATGAAGATTCAATTTTATTAGGGGGATGAGGATTGGAGCTTTCCTTGCTCTAAAGCATCTCATTTTACCCTTGATTCCTATTGATCATGTTACTAAAATTTTGGTTTCCCTTATTTCTCTTATTCTTCTACTTATCCCACTTAATCAATCCTACCCTATTTCTTTGCTTAAGTTGCTATCTTTGCAACTCCATCAATATTGAATAGTTGAAGAAAGACTTTTTAGTTTGAATATTAGTCTCTTCTTGTCTAGCCAAGTCATAGGTCTCTTGCAAAGTTTTAGGTTTGAGAATATTAATCATTGTCCTTATCTTAGGGTCTATCCTTAGAATGAACTTACGCACATTTATGTGTTCATTTTTCTAGTAATATAGTACACACTTCAAAATTTTCACATAGTTTTTGAAAGTACACCTCTCTTGATAGTGATCCTTGTTGAAGGGTAGAGAATTCAATGATCTTCTCTACATAAAATTGCTCCAAATATTTTTTTATTAAATGTACCAACAAAATCATCCCACTTAATTTCAATGGCTTTGATAGTTTTTCCTGTACTAAATGTGTCCCACCATTCTAGGGCTACATCTAGAATATGAAAGGTAACCCGAAGAGTCTATTTCTTAGAGTAATGAGATACACTCGATTCTACTCGTACAAGCTCCAATGATTCACAAGAAAACTTGGCTATTATATTCACACAACTCCTAGGTTCATGAGTTCTTAGCTATTGCATTCTCACAACTCCTTCTAAGACTCATATCTATCTAGTTATTGCATTCTCACAACTCCTCCTAGGATTGGGCTTTATCTGACTTGGGTCCCACAAGAGATTCTAACCATCCCAAGTTAACCTTATCTCTAATAACATTGTTGCACTTTAAAGCATACTTCTAAAGTAAAGCAACATACATTACATAATATCAAAAGCACTTTAAGTCAAGTCATCATCTATTTGATCTGAGATGCTATAATAGATAAACATGGTTGCATCTTAAATAAAAGCTAAATTTAGCTTAGCTCAAATGCTAGACATAAAGCTTCAAAAGACGTATTCCTTTAACTTAAATGCTATAACATAAATGATCCAAGTATTTATCATAAAGTTATATAAAGATGCATTCCAACAAATTGATAGAGCTCAATACTATATTTCCTACTAAAATATTGCAATATCATCATAATGTACAAGACCCATGGTAACATTAAAGCAACATAAACCTTTAATTTGTACAATATTCAAGTTTACAACACTCATTTAACAAGACATTATTTTACATAGCCTTTGTTTCCATAACATTTATACATTCAAAAAGTACTATGAAGCCATCCACAAGAATATCCAAGCCATCTATAATTTGCAATCCTCTTCATAAGAGGGAAATCTACCCACACTCTTGAGGAATACTTAGGTATCAAGATGACTCCAAATGCAATGCAATTTAATCATGCCATTAATACTATGCAAGAAACCATGCATAAGAAAACAAACCTTCAAGAAGAGAATCCCACACTTCTCTCTCTATAAGGGTCCCTTTACCCATATGAGTATTAGGAACCAAAATAGTTTCTCTTTCAAAACCAAGATCAACAAAACAATTTATAAAAGAGAATCCCATACTTCTCTTTATAATGATCCCTTAACCCACATAGGTCTCAGAACCATTATAATAGTTTCTCTTTCAAAACCAAGATCAACAAACCAATTTATAAAAGAGAATCCCATACTTCTCTTTATAATGATCCCTTAACCCACATAGGTCTCAGGAACCATTATAATAGTTTCTCTTTCAAAACCAAGATTGAACTATTTTTCCTTAAAAGCAAACCATCACTTATGAAGAATATTTCCATATAACAAACTAAAGTACAAACCAAAAGAGTTCACTTCTAAATTTATCAACTTTAGATTGCAAAGGTAACATCCATCAATATTTCCTCTAATAACAAAGGATTATTTTTAAAAATAAACTCAACCTTCATAAAGCTGAAGAGTTACCTAAACTTTAGTATATAAATAATTTAATCCTTTCCTTCAATGAAAGTGAAACAAATATGACTCTAACTGATGCATATCAAACAACCTATAAACAAAGGGATTTGACCTCAACATAAAGTAAGGAGATAAAATTACCATTACCAGAGATGATACATTTGCTTAATACAACAACAAGGAACATATCCCAAAAGAAAATATCAAGCATCAAGCACTCTAGAATACTCTCAAATAATACAAAAGGTAACAATGGGTTATACAAGCCCCTATGAACACACAAACCTAACTAGAAGGGCATCAACCAAAGGAAAAAACACATATTACCAACCATTGATTGCTATAGCCAAGCATGCACATAACAACCAACCAAATCTAACATAGAGAAAAACCAATAAAACACAAGTCAGGAATGGTTATTCGATCGACTACCGAGGCAAAACCTAGAGGTTTTAATTTAATAAAACAATAATTTTCTATAATACTTGCATGCTACACAGATATTAAAACACAATCAACAAAACCCAGATATAAGCAAGATGTAATACATCACTAAAACCAAAGAAATGGAATCAATCAAGATAAACATTAAAGCACTTGGTAAACTACCTTTTCCAGGCTTGTCCAACACCCTCCTCTCCAAAGATTTGTTGCCTCATTCCAAGCTTCCAGCGCCTTCCCTCTAGAGCAAAAAAATATCCCCCCCAAAACTTTCTACTCTATTCAAATAGGCTTGGGTGCTCTTTGCATGGTGAAGGTAATGTTCAAAAGCTCAAGAAAACATTACACACCATAGGTACCATGATGCTAATTAAAGTGCCACCCAAGCATAACAAAATTAAAAGGTTTAATCTAAGCCATTTAGATTTCATTCCAAACATTAGGAACATAATGCAATAATTAAAGCATTCCTAAGAATTGATTTAATAATTCACTTTATTAATTTCAATTGCCAATATTAGCTTTTAGTATTGACATTAAATATCACCAATCTAATTAATACTTTACTAGTCTAAAGTATTAAAGCCACCATTTAATTAACACTTTAATAATTCTAAAGTATTAATGTTACCAATTAATTAACACTTAATAATTCTTATCCAACAAAATCTATGCATACCACAAACAAACATAGATTCACACCAACAAGATTACACACCATTGTTTTATCCCCAGTTAGGCAATCTCCTTTAAGATAGTCTACTACTATTGTCAACTTATTGAGGAGGCTTATTGTACAAGCAACATCTTAGCCCAATGGTATTAACATGAAAATAACCAAAAAGCAAATGCATCTACATGAAATATATTTTGTTACCCTGAGCTGTTGATGAGCAAATCATCACCATCATTTCCTAAAATATCTCTCAATTTAGGTGGTTCACCCTTATGATCCCACCAATGAGAGCCCTTGGTCCTACAACCACAAATATATCAAAAATATCATATTCCAAGCACAAAATACAATTACTCAATCATATTGACATCATAAAAATGAAGTTATGTAATTAAACATTCACACCAATACATAATTCATTTCCAATAATGAGTTTTACTAAGGAGGGTAGGGTTATTCATAAGGGGTCAACCCCAAAATGTATTTATAAAAATTTGCTGAATCAGTTTCAAAATCCAGGTGAAGTGTCCAAACACATGTATAAGGTTCAGTATTATTAGGGGCAATGTTGGAAATTTAAACTTAAAATGGTTAAATTATTATAAAGTAGGGTTGAATCGACCCAAAAAAAATTTACAACCAAAAAAAAATTTACAACCAAAAGTTTTTGGCTAATGGGCCCTAGTCAAGGGTCTCAAATATTAGCCAAATCCAAATTTTAAAAATTCTAATTTTAGTGAATTTGGTGATAAATAGCCACTATGCATAAACCTGAATGAGGTTTATTACACTACTATGGTTTAATGCTCGATATTACCTCCAAATAGCTTCATCATCTGCTATTGCTAATTTTTTTGAAGTAGAAAAATCATCTCTTGAATTCCATCTCATTAATTAAAGATATGCATGGTTGCATTTTTCCTAAAGATATCATTATCTTCTCTTTTGACATTGAGAGCCTCTATCTTGGCATTCCCATATCTCAAGGACTTGTAGCCCTCCATCATTTTTTGAGCAATAAATTTGATCTAGCCAAGATAAAATTTATAGTTAGACTTGCAAAGGTAGTGTTAACAATGCACTACTTGGAATTCAAAAGGAAAACATACAAGCATATAAGGGGAACAACCATGGGAAGTATTTTTATATGGTGTATGCTTGTTTATTTCTCGATCATCAAGAGGAACATGTATTTAATAATTTTTTTGTGGAAAATATTTTATTAAAAATATATTAATGATACCATTGGAATTTGGCATGGCCGTAAGGAGAATCTTAATGGTTTTATTGTTTCCTACGATTCCTTCTATGACAATATTAAAATTATGGCCTTTGTTTCTAATTATGAAGTAACACTTCTAGATATTTTATTTTTCATGGGACTTGATTTTTCTCATATTGGAATTCCCTGCATCAAATTTCTCCAAGAGCTGATGAATCCATCATTTCTTCCTCCCATCATATAATTCATCAATAAAAGGCCTTTATCATGAGTGAATTCAAAATATTTATGGTTAGACAAAGCTCTAATGATGGATTTATTTCTTTAAAAAATAATTTATTTAATAGACTCAAAGCTAGGGGATATAAAATTATGTTTCTCGTGCCTTTGTGTAAGAAAGTTAATTTTTATGGTAGGCCTTCACTTTTAGCTATTGTTCTAGAGCGAGCAACACATAGACATGGAACTTGAATAAAAATAGTTCCTCTTATTTTTAAATTGTACAATTACAATTTTGTTAGAGATATTTGAGTTGTCATATATATTATTTATTTAAAATTTGAAAAATAGAGAAAATATAGACAGGTCAAGCACATTGTTCGAGGCATCATCTGGTATAGGAACCAAAAAAATATTTGATCTTATCTTTGTAAAAACAAAATTATTTGAGGGAATCTATTTCCTACCTTGTATTTTTGTATTTTTAATGCACTTCTTCTCTTTTCTGGGTGGGTGTTTCTTGGGGGTTGAGCCTAGGATTTTTCTTCTTTTTATTGTCTTAGTCTATAAACCTATGGTTTGTAATAATGCTTGGGTGTTTTTATCCCACATCTATTTCTCTTTGGCTCCCCCTAGAGTTAGGTCTTTATAAAGAGAGGTTTTACCTCTTCTTATCTCACTCCGCTGATGAGACCTAAAGGTCTAAAAACATTCAAAATTTTGTAGATGTATCACTTCCTTTTTTTGAAATAAAAATTCAATCAATTTTTTTTGTTTGTTTCTTAAAACATATTTCTTTAAGTTTATAGTCACTTTTTTTACCTTCTATTTTCTAATATATTTTTGCTATTTGGTATTATGTTCTTCACCTGTGTGTAATGTGATGTGGTGAACCAAAGAGCCTACAAAATTAGGATAATGCTCTTCATTTACTGTGATCATCTTCCTTGCAAGCATCTATGGCAAGAGGATTCATGACAACAAATTTGGAAGCTCAAATTATGGGTCTTTGGCATAGATTAAATGGAAGAGTTCTATAGAGATCTAATAGAAATATAATATTTTGCTCAAAATGAAATATTTCCTTCCTCAAAAGATAGAAGGACCTTCATAGATGTAATTGATGCAATGTGTGACATTCCACCATGACTAGGGTCTTTCGACAAGATGCTAGAAACAAGGTTCAAAGAATTAAATATTCTAAGCAAAAAGAAAAAAAATACCATTATAGGCTAGCCCAACTTAAAGAGAATCAAGGCAAAGACATTGTTCCCCATAGCCTACGAATGGAAAAACCATGCCTTCAACTTCAAAATGAAGATATTAATAAATAGTTTTTTGATGAGTTAGAGGCACTCATAGAAAATTTTTACCTAGAAATGGCAAAATTGTACATATATAATTTCAAAATATACACAGATAAATTAGTTGCTTAGGCAAATTATTATATTCCTAGCATTTTATTACCTATAGTTAAGGAAATTCTTGCAGATTTCATAAATAAACACAAGATAATTTCTCAATAAATTGCTTTGAAATGGGAATCCCAAATTAAAGATATTTTTGAAGAAAATATCTAGGTCTAGAGAGTTGAATTGTATATCCAAAAAGACATACAAGAAAAATCCAAAGTTTCTTGAGAGAATATTTCTTTAGAAGTCATATAAGTTAATTTCAGAAGCTACAGAAAGTGCAACTACCATGATTAAAAGAGAAATCAAGAAACATATCCATCATTTGGAAAAACCAATCATAATTACACAAAAGAAATTTCCTAAAGAACATAATAGGAATAGAATTCATAATATAAAGCCAAACCAGAGAACCTCTACTACATAGAAAAGACAATCATAACAACAGCATCCAAAACACACAAAAAAAAAAACTACAAAAGCCACAAAGGAATAGACAAACAAAATAAAAATAACAACAAAGGCAATGATAGTAATAGGGGCATAATTTAAACTTTTTGGGACTTTATACAAAAATATGGAATAATGGGAGGAACTTCTAGAACCACACTTCCTTTGTGTAGTAGCAATCACAATAGGATAATGGAATTGTTTTTTGCAACTCTAGTTTCAGGAATCCATGACAAATTTATGTCCCATCTATTCAGAAGTAACAAGGGCAGAGGTTCTTCCATTTCCAAAATAGTGGTGGAAACCAAAAATAACCCCTTGGTCTATAATTTTTAGCCCATAGAATTTTTGTCATCAGTATTTATTTAGGATTCATGTTTGGGCTGTGGATGGTAAAATCATAAATCTTGTCGTCTATAATACTTTCTCTAGAGAAATTACCCAAAATGAAATTGAGGCCCTCAGCCTAGGTTTAAATTTCATCTCTATTCCTCCTCCCATGTCCAAATAGGTTCTAAAGTAGGAGCTTTTAGCCTTCTATAGATGTCTTCATATTGAATGGTTGTTTGGACAAAGATGCGACCCTACAAAACTACCTAAGCCCATTGATCCGTTATGTGTTCCCAGTTCAAATTTTAATCCCTAATAGTTTTACCGATCATTGGAATAAATTATTTTCATGGGTGAAATATTCCTAAAATATAAATTATCTATTGTCAATCCCACCTACCAATGTGCCTTTCCACCCCATATATGGTCTGTCATTCATTCCCTTTCCAATGACAAGTCCATTATCATTAGACCCACAAATAAAAACTTGGGTGTCTATATTTTATCCATGGATTGCTACAATTTATAAGGTCTTCACCAAATTTCAGATCATAATGTATACTTTGAAGTGAATAGAATTCCATGGTAGGATATTTTTTATCAACTCTAGGACTTGCTTGGCTAGGTTTATAGGAGGAATCTACTTTAAAAAAACATATGAATTTTATGCTCCGGGTAACACCATCCTCTACCACAATGTGTATCTTTTACCTACTACCCAAAATCCATGAGCACAATATTTTTGGTCAACCCATCTATTCCTACTATGGTTTCATGCTCGATCCTACCTCCAAATGGCTTCATCATATGATATTGCCAATTTTATTAAAGAAAAAAAACATCTTTTGGATTCCATCTCTTTATTTAAAGATATGCATTGTTGTACTTTTCCTTGGGACATCATTCTATTCTATTTTAACATTTAGAGCCTCTACCCCAACATCCCCACCTCTCAAGTATTAGTAGCCCTCAGTCATTTTTTTAGGAATAAATTTGATTTAGTGAAGATAACTTTATGGTAAGGCTTGTAGATATAGTGTTAACACAACACTACTTCAAATTTGAAGGGATAACATATAGGTAGATAAGGAGAACATTTATTTCTCTATCATATAGAGGAATAGGTATTTTATAATGTTGTTGTGAAAAATATTTTATTTTATAAAAGATATATTCATGATGCTATTGGAATTCGACATGGCCCTAAGGATGATATTAATGGTTTTCCTGTTGCCTACAATTCATTTATATGATAGTATTAAAAATATGGCCTCTATTTCTAATTATGAAGTAACACTTCTAGATACTGTGTTTTTTAAGGGGCCTAAGTTTTCTTAGATTAAAATTCTATGCACTAAACTACTCTAGAATCCAATAAAAGCCTATCAATACATCCTTGCTTCCTCCTATCATATAGTTCATCAAAAAAATGCTTTTATTGTGAGTGAAATCAATAGATTTTTGGTTAAATAAAGCTCCAAGGATGGATTTATTTCTATTAAAAATATATTTTTTAATAGAATCAGAGCTAGGGGATATCTTTTTTTATTTATTTGTGGAAAACATCCCAAAAGGGATGCCACTTTCGGGTAAGACCCAAGGAGGCAGGGGTATCCATTCCGCCAAAAACGCCCAGGACTCGGACCTGGCCTACCACCTTTGACACACTCAAGGAGCAAACAAACACACAAACCCAATTAAAAATAAGCAGATAACAACAAAAATAATAAAATAAAATAAAAAACATGCTCCTTGAGTGTGTCAAAAACAAAAGCACAACCAAACACACACAATAAGATAAAAGAAACCACAACACAAACCACATAGAAAAACACAAGAAACACATAACAAAACACAAACAAGACAAAAACAACAGAACACTACAAAGACATAACCCCCAAAAAAAACAAGAAAAATAAACACAACCAAAACCTAAAAAATTAAAAAATAAAACAAAAATAAAAATAAAAAACAACCAACAACAGACAATAAAAAAAAACAAAAAATATAGAAAACACTCACCCATAAAAACACGAAATAACACAAACAAAGAGAAACCCAAGAACAAGAACGAAAAAAAAACACAAGAACAATAACAAAAAACATTAAAAAAAAAAAAACAAAACAACAAAAACACAAGAACAACAAAAAACAACACAAAGAACACAAAAACAAAACAAAATAAAAAAACCCACCCACCTTAAAAAACTAAACAAAAAAAACAAAAAGGAAAAAAGAAATAAAAAATGAACAAAACAAAGACCTATCTAGACCAGAAGACTATTAAGGCAAGAATCAACAGAGGAAACAAAATAAAGAATAGAATGAGCTAGGGAACTAAAAAAAAACTGAATGAACCAAAGAGAAGCAAAAAAAAAAAAAACAAGAAGAAACTAGGTACCTTCATAACTGGAGCCATCCAAAGAAATGATAGAAAGAAGAGCTTCCCTAATTTGAGAAGCCCACCATATAGGAGGGTGGCCATAACAAGTAAGATCACCTTTGTCCAAAGCCCAATTAGCTAAAGCATCAGCACTCTTGTTTTGATCTCTCGACCACATGATTGTAATCAACTTTCAAAAATCCCATCCGGATTAACCGAATCTTCTCAATAATTCTTTTTATTCTCCAATCCACCTTATGATTCTTAAAAGGATTCTTCAAGAGATTAATCATAAGTTGAGAGTCAGACTCAACTATCACCTTTTCCCATCCAACCTTAGTAGCCTCCTGAAGACCTCTCGAGGATACCATACCCCTCAGCAAGGTTATTGGAAAGAATACCCAAATTCTCAGGAAAAGTAAAAACCAGGGAGCCATCCGAAAGTCTACCAATTCCTCCCACACTGGCTTTTCCAGGGTTCCCTCTAGAGGCTCCATCAAGTATTGACTTTTCCAAAATCCTTAGGAGGAGGTTGCCAATTTCTATTCCTATCCAATTTACTAATACTCACATTCCCTTTAAGATGGTTGCCCTTAGAAGGTTTAATATTCAATATTTGCATCACTTGATCCCATATTTGGTGGGAGTTTTGGGGGTGATTAAGGAGATGATGGACTGATTCAACTAAGTTGGCTATGGTCTTTTGCCAAATATAGTGAATATCCTTACTATCTTGATTAAAAATTCGGTTGTTCCTTTCATTCCAAATATTCCAAAGAAGAATGGTAGAACCCATCCAAACTAACTGCCTAATAAAATGATCAACACCCTCTTGATTAGGCCAATCCCTCCAAAGTTGTTCAAAAGTAAAAAAATTGGACCACTGTAAGCCAAGTAAAGTGGCCATTCTCCTCCACAGCTCGGAGGCTAAAGTACACTCAATAAAAATATGGTTGATATTTTCTACATTCTCTTCACACATTTCACATCTAAAAGGGCCATGAAAACCATGCTTCATAAGTTGCTCACCAGTAAGCACCCTACGATGCAATAAAAGCCAATTAAAGAACCTCACCTTAGGCCGTAGCTTTTGAGCCCACAATTGAGAAAATATGTCAGAAGAATGGTTGGGATTATTATGGCATAAGGTCAAATAACCTTGAGCAACCGAATACTCACCCTTAGTAGTGTTGTTCCATCCAAAACAATCTTTTTCATGGGACCAAGAGAGGGATCTCATATGAAGGATGCCTTGGATATCTTGTCTTTGCCTTTCTGGGATTTGAATAGGCCAGTCCTCAATAGGGATCCAATATCTACCAACCTTTGAATTACCAGTATGGTACCGACAATAATTAGCCACCTTTATCCAATTAGCTCGGTGAAGCTCCTCCATCCAAGGCCTCCAATCGGGAAATTGAGTTATCAAAGGCTTGTGACCATCCCAAGAATCTGTCCAAAAATTTGCATGTTGACCATTATGAATGATCCAAAATAATTTTTTCTTTATCAAATCCTCACCAGCCTTAAGAACTGCTAAAATGGGAGAACCTTTGGTAGGAAGTTGATAGCGAACAAGGTCTTCAAGACTTTTGTTCTCAAGCATATTTAGCACGGAGATTATTGGCCCAAAGAGCATTGGGGTTATGCAACATCCTCCAATATAATTTAGCAGCTAAAGCTTTGTTGTTATTAATTGAAGACCGTAAACCTAACCCCCCTTCACTCTTAGGAAGACATAAAGTATCCCATTTCACCAAGGCCCATTTTCTTTTCTCCTTAGTACCACTCCAAAGGAAACGATGACCGATTTGATCCAATTCTCGAAGAACAACCTTTGGAATATTCAAAACGGAAGAAACATAAATAGGAATAGCTTGAAGGACTGATTTTACCAAGGTGATTCTACCCCCATAAGAAAGCCACTTGTTGGTCCACTTTCCAATTTTCTTCTTGACTTTGTCCAACAACCAATTCCAATATTTATTTTTCTGCCTTTGAATATTTATGGGAATACCTAAATAAGTGATTGGAAGAGAGGTCTTCTTATATCTTAGCTTATCCAAGACCATGGATTCCTGTCTAGCAGAGCAGTGAAAGAAAATAACTTTAGATTTGTCTTCATTGATCAACCGCCCAGTAGCCTTAGAAAAATAGCTAATGATTTGCTTAATATTAGAAGCTTCCTTAACCGTAGCTTTACCTAAAATAGTAGAGTCATCCACAAATTGAAGATGAGAGATAGGTCTAGCTCCATGAGCAATGGTAACTCCCTCAAGGGTTTTGTTTTCCCTCTTTTTGGTTATAGTCCTACCCAAGCATTCAACAAGAATGATGAATAAATAAGGGGATAGCGGGTCACCTTGCCTAATACCTCTAGAAGCTGGGAAAGACCGAGAAGGCCTGCCATTGATAAGAACTAAGTAGGAAACTGAAGAGATACATCCCATAATCCAATCCATCCAATCCTTAGAGAAACCAAATTGCCTCAAAACTTTGATAAGGAAGTGCCAATCCACTCTGTCATAAGCTTTGGATAAGTCTAACCGAATGAACATGGAAGGAGAATTTTGCATATCCATGGAATGGATGGCTTCCTGAGCAAGAACTATCTCATCTACTATTTGACGTCCTTCCACATAACCCCCTTGCTCGGGGAAATAATCTTATGCAAAAGAGGCTTCAACCTTTCTGCCATGATTTTAGTAATGATTTTGAGAAGAACATTACATAAAGCAATAGGTCTAAAAGCTGAGATATGATCAACCTCTTGAGCTTTTGGAACAAGAGTAATATAAGTTTTATTGATAACCTTCAAAATTTCTTTGGCTTTCCTGGCTTCTTCCACCACCTCTAATAAATCAACATGAAGGATATCCCAGTAATCTTGGTAGAACTCAATAGGAAAACCATCAGGACCTGGGGTTTTCCCTTTTTGCATTTTAAAAACTACTTGTTGAAGCTCATTGATAGTAACAGGAGCAGTCAAAATAGAGTTCTCCTTAGAAGTGATAAGAGAAGGGATTGCTTGAAGAACATTATATTGTGAAGCTGAGTCAAGGGGAGTAGCAAGCAAAAATATTGGAAAAGTAATCAACAACAATAGAGTTCATGCCATCCCAAGTATAAACAACATCTCCAGAATCTGATTTTAAGGAAGAAATAAAGTTGTGAGATCTTCGAGCTAGAAGAGATTTGTGGAAAAAAATTGTGTTTCGATCTCCTTCTTTGAGCCATTGAATTCTAGATTTTTGCTTCCATAAGATTTCTTCTCTTTTTTCCCATTCCTCTAACCGAGTTGTGAGTTTAATTTCATCTCGCACTTCTCTTCTCTCGTGAGGCCATCTAAACAGATTTTCTTATTCAAATTTTCAAGATGAGCAATAACTTCATGTTTTTTTTTATGAACATCCCCAAACTCTTTCCAGCTCCAAGTCTTGATTTTGGATTTAATGTATTGCAGTCTTTTGACAAAACAGAACATCTTAGTCCCATGCCTAGGTTTACCTTCCTTCCACCATTGTTGCACATGAGGTCTGAAGGAAATGTCTCTAAGCCACATTAATTGAAAACGAAAAGGAGAGAAACTCACATTGGTTTTCCACATTTCCACCATGACTCACCAATGATCCGAACCAGCATTATTAAGAGTCTTCACTTTAGGAATGTGACCATGGATTAAGAAATTTTCAGAGAGCAAAAACCTATCCAATCTCTCCATTATACAAGCTAAGCCTTGCCTTCTGTTAGACCAAGTCATAAGGCCATTATCTCGGTTGGATATCCACAAGATGGAGGTTTGCAATATATTCGCTCATGAGGTCGGTGCTTTTGTCCAAATTTCTATTTCCCCCCTTTTCTCATCCAGAGAGAGGATGGTATTGAAATCTCCTCCGATCAAGATCCAAGCTTTAGGAAAATGAGAGATAATATGAGTAATATCCTTCCACTGTCTTCTTTTTTCCTCCAAAGAAGTCGGAGCATAAAAAGTAATGCAGAGCATAATCTGGTTGGAATGTCTACTTTGAATAGCTATAGCCAACAAACCCCAACCGCCAACCATATGGTGAATAACT
This sequence comes from Wollemia nobilis, assembly GCA_028583015.1. Lineage (NCBI taxonomy): Eukaryota > Viridiplantae > Streptophyta > Pinopsida > Araucariales > Araucariaceae > Wollemia > Wollemia nobilis. The sequence goes on from JAQPPZ010015128.1 coordinate 1,535,168, forward strand.
ACCTCTTTTGGATCCCAAAGACAAGCAATGCCACCCGAAGTCCCTTGGGAACTGAGGGAAACCACTTTTCCAGCTGGCCAAATTTTACTGGCAATTAAGTCCATATCCTCCATTGACATCTTAGTTTCTTGAAGGAAAACAAGATGTGGATGATTTACCTGAATCATTCTTCTAATTTCATTTTGTTTTGAAAGACTCCCTTTGAGTCCTCTAATATTCCAAGTGATGATCTTCATTAATACCAGGGCTAAAAAAGTTGGGAAGGGCATTAATCTTACCTTCCTCTACAAGCTTTTCACCTTCTTTTACCATATGATATTGATTGGTCTTGCGACCTACTTTTTGATTAGAATCCATCTTCAATTTTTTTTTCCCTGTTTCTTGACTTATTCCAATTGAATCTGAGATGGCTTCTAACCTTGAAGAATGCTCGTACACAGCCAAAATTTTACTAGATGGTTCAATAGAGTCTATATTGGGACCTGCATTATTTGAAGTTTTGACATTTGAAATATTGTTTTTCTTGTGTAAATTTTCTCCTTTTTTTTTTTGTTGAAAACCTTTGATTTGTTGGTTTGTCTCTTTAGTTCTTCCCTTCATATTTAAATTGTGTTTCTAAGATTTTAGTTTCCATTATTTCCTCTTCCTCACTTGGGACATCATTTGTGGAAAGGATTTCAAACATATTAGCAGATGACTTTGATTGATCCTTCATAACTCGGTTTTTCTCGAGTGTTCTTCTTCTTAGGTATTTGGAAACCTCGCTAAGTTTATATCTTCTTTCTTTTGATCAAGAATTTTATTTGGGCAAGCACTCGGCCAAATGACCATATTCATGGCAAATTCTACAACGAAAAGGAATGTTCTCATAGTCCACTACTTGCTCCCAAGTGTCTTCCCCAAATTGTAATGTGATCTTTTTAGGTAGGGGTTTGTCAAAATCCATTAAAACACAAATCCGAGCATAAATAATATGTTCAAAATTTTGAGTACAATCAACTGTCATCATAAAAGTTCCTAAAGAGTTTCCAATTGAAGAAAAAATAGTAGGATTCCAAAATTCAATAGGGAGGCCAAAGAGTCTAACCCACACGGGAGCAATAGAAGGCATCTCTTCTTCGGCTTTAAATTTAGTATGCCAGGGCTTCATGAAAAGCCCTGCCCTTCCAAAAAACCAAGGACCCCCTTGAAAATTTTTCTCTCTATCTTCATTATTAGCAAATAAAACAAGAAAATAACCATTTGGATAAATAGAGATTTGTAACTCACCTTTAGTTTTCCAGCTTTTTGCAGCCCAGACTTTGAAAGCGAGATAGACTCGGACGAAAACCCACGAACCGACAAATTAGTCCTCTTTTTTCCAAATCTTCAATGCCGATCTGAATGTTATCCATATCAAGCTTAACAATAGGAGTTCCATCAGCCGCTTTAAGACATCCCGACTCTATTTTCCTGGGATCAATCTTAGGCATTCTTAGAGGTTTATGGGAAGCCCTAATATTGATATTAGCATTGGGCTGAGGCTGTCCACCACGAAGGGCATCCCTAAAATTCATTTTTGGGACCGAGTCTTCAAAATTCTTACCCTTGATAGGGGTTTTCACAGTAGAATTATTTTGTGGGTGCACCTTAGCACCAGATTCACTTGAGATATGAGCCATTTTTTGATCAACTGCTTGAAACTTGTTTCGTGATCTCTTTAATCCTTGCCCTAGACGTCGTGGAAAGGTATGGTTTTCACTTTTCTTTTGTGCAGCAAATTGGAAGCCGTTGTCACTCAAGTTCATAGTATGATCTCGTTGAAAGACAAATTTCTAACCCATATTGTATCCCCTGCAACATTTCCTGCTAAAATATTGAGAATAAACCACAAAAATATTGGCCGCTAGGGCCCGAAGGCCCTAAAAACCAACCTCCTGGAGCTGCTTGCACTCAACCCGAATGAAACCCTCGCATAGCCGCTTGCCAAATATGTCGTTCACACATAGGGATGCGCTAGGATCTGTGTTGCTCCAAATGATATGAAAATTTGTGGAGACGTTCTAGGGTTTTTCAGGCATCTACCCTCAAAATTTTAGCTCAATCCGAGTCCGGATGAGTGAGATATGACCAAAACGAGTTCGGAAGTTTGGGCAGTCCTTAAAAAACTAATTTATAGTGGAAAACACCCCTTTTAAGGTGCCACTTTCAACAGGTTGGGCATAGGAGGAATGGATACTTGTCGGTCTCTAATAGCACATAGGAAATTTCTAACTATACCATATATCTGCAGGATGGAGACAAGGGGAATGGAACCTGGGTCGGCCTCTACCAGCACCCAGGGCATTTACCACTACACCACAACAAGCAGATATGAAACCTCTGTTTGAGAAAGTTAAATTTTATGGTAGGCATTCAATTTTGGCTAGAGTTCTGGAGTGAGCAACACGTAGATATGAAACTAGAATAAAAATAGTTCCTCTAATTTTGAATCTAGACAATTGCAATTTTTTCAAAGATCTTCGAATTGACATAGATATTATTTCTCCAATTTTTGAAAAATGGAGAAAATATAGAGTGTTCAAGCACATTGCTCAAGGTATCGTCTATTGGAGGAACCAAAAACCTCTTCGATCTTATCTTTATAAAAAAAAATTGTTTGAGGAACTTTATTTCCCACCATGTTTTTTTTGCATTTTTTAATGCATTTCTTCTAGGTGGGTGTTTCTTGGGGGTTGAACCTAGGATTTATATTATTTTCACCGTCTTGGTCTATAAACCTATGAATTGTAACAATGCTTGGGTGTTTTTATCCCACATGCATTACTCTTCAGATCCCTAGTAGAGTTAGGTATTTATAAAGAGAGGTTGTACCTCTTCAAAGATCACTCTATTGATGAAACCTATAGGTTAAAATACATTTTGATTTTTGTATATGTATCACTTCTTTTTTCAAATACAAATTTAATCAAATGTTTTTTGTTATTTTCTTAACTCATATCTTTATTTATGTTTATAATCCCTCTTTTTCTTCCTTCTATTTTATAATACATTTTTACTACTGGTATTATGCTCTTCACCTGCATAAAATGTGATATGGTTAACCAGAAAATCTATAACACTAGGAGTATTCTCGTCACTTGTGCATCTCTAATATGGTGAATCAGAAACTAGTTTATATTTTTAGAGTATTGTTTTACCATATTTTATTTTTACATTAATCCTAAACTCATTGATGGCACACGTTGCTATACTAGTTATTAACCTATCATATTTTTAATCCTCTCCCATAGTTCCTGATTGTCTTCCTCACAAGCAACTACGATAAGAGGGTTCACAATAGAAAATTTGTGAGCTTGAAGAATGGTTCTTTGGCATAGATAAAATGGAATATTTCTTTATAGGTCTAACAGAAACAAAAGATTTTGCTTAGAATGGAAGAGTTTCTTCCTCATAAGATATAAGGACCTTCATATATGGAATCGATGTAATGCATGGTGTTCCACCATGACCAGAGTATTTGGACAAGTTACTAGAAATAAGGTTTGAATAATTCAACATTTTGAGCAAAAAGACAAAAAAATATCATTCTAGGCTAGCCCAGCTTGAACAGAATCTAGGCAAAGGCATTGGTCCCCATAGCATACAAATGGAAAAACCATGTCTTCAACTTCCAAATGAAGATAAATAGTTTTATAATAAGTTAGAGGTACTCATAGAAAAATTTTGCCTAAAAATGGCCAAATTATAGATCTATAATTTAAAAAAATACATAGATAAATTAGCTTCTCAATCCAATGATTATATACCCAACATTTTACTACCTATAATTAAGGATATTCTTGCAAATTTTATAAATAAACACAATATAATTTCTTATAAAATTGCTTGAGAATGAGAATCCCAAATTAAATATCTTTTTGAGGGAAAGCTCTAGGCCTAGAGAGTTGAACTAAAAATTCAAAAATATATACAATAGAAAACCAAATATTATCGAGAGAATGCTACTTCATATTTCCTAGAATTTAATTTCATAAGCTATAGAAAATGTAGTCAACTTGGTTAAAAGATAAATCAAGTTGTAGATCCATCGTTTGGAAAAAATAATCATAGGTGCACAAAAAAATGTTCCTACACAACACAATGGGAATATAAATTATAATATAGGACCAAACTAGAGAGCCTCTACTATATATAAAAGGTAATAATAGCAAAAACATCCACAACACAAAAATAAACAACAATGATAACCACAACAAAAGAGAAAATAGCCAAAAAAACTGTAGCGACAAAGGCAACAACATCTAAAATTTTGGGGACCTTCTCAAAAATTATGGAAGAAGAGGAGAAACTTCCATAATCACACTTCCTCTCTGCAATAGCAATTAAGATAAGATAATGGAAGAAACTTCCACAACTCTAGTTTCAAGAATCCAAGAAAATTTTATGCCCCATATGTTTAGAAGCAACAAGGTTAGGGGTTCTTCCATTGCCAAAATGGCAAAAAAAAATACTTGATACACAATTTTTATATCATAATATATTGGTCATTTATATTTATATAGTCCTATCTAGTCTATGAATGGCAAAATTACAAATCTTCTTGTCTATATTTTTTTCTCTAGAGAACTAACCTAGAACGAATTTGAGTTCATTATCATGGGTTTAAAGTTCCTCTTTATTCTTCCTCCCATGGCCAAAGAGGTTCTAAAACAATAATTTTAATCCTTCTATAGATATATTCATATTGAATTATTCTTTAGACCAATAAGCAACCCTCTAAAACCACCTAAGTCCATTGATCCTTTCCATATTCCCAACCCAATTTTTAAACTCTCATAGTTTTATAGGCCATTGGAAGAAATTATTGGCATGGGTGAAATATTCCTTAAAAACAAATTATTTGTTGCCAATCCCACCTACCAATGTACCTTTTTACCCCATATCTGGTCTGTCATTCGATCCCTTGCCAATGATAAATCCATTGTGATTAAGCTCACATATAAAAACTTCGGTGTCTATGTTTTATCCATAAACTAGTATATTTTAGAAGGTCTTTCCTAGATTTTAGATCATAATTTGTACTTTGAAGTGAATAGGGTTCCCTAGTAGGATATTTTTTCTCAGCTTCAAGACTTATTTGGCCAAGATTTAAGAGGAATATGCTTTCTAAAAACCATCAGAACTTTATTCTCAAAGTAACACAATCTTCTACTAGAGTGTGTCTCTTTTACCTACTCTCCAAAATACACAAGCCCAAGCTTTCTGGTCGACCCATCTATTGCTACTATGGTTTCATGCTCAAACCTACCTCTAAATGGCTTCATAATTTTCTCCTGCTAATTTTTTTAAAGCAAAAAAATCATCTCTTGGATTCCATCTCTTTAATTAAATGTTTGCATTATTATACTATTTTGAAAGATATCATTTTATTCTCTTTTAACATTGAGAGCCTCTATACTAGCATCCCCACATCTGAAGGACTGGTAGCCCTTCACCATTTTTTGAAGAACGAATTTGATTTAGCCAAGATAAACTATGTGGTAAGGTTGATAGAGATAGTGTTAACACAATAGTACTTCAAATTCAAAGGTAAAACATATAGATAGATAAGCGGAACAACCATGCAAAGTAAGTTTTTTGTGGTGTATGCTTATTTGTTTCTTTGTCTTCTAGAGGAACACGTATTTAATGATGTTGCTATGAAAAGTATTTTTTATTTTATAAAAGATAAATTGATGATGCCATTGGAATTTTTCATGGTCCTAAGGAATATCCTAGTGGTTTTCTTATTGCCTATGGTTCCTTCTATTACATTATAAAAATTACGACCTCTATTTATGATTTTGATGTAACACTTCTAGATACTATGTTTTTAAGGGGCCTAATTGTTTTTAGACAAGAATTATTTACACCAATTTATTCTAGAAGATGATGAATGCCTATCAATATGTCCTTGATTCCTCCCATCATCTAGTTCAAAAATAAAATGCCTTTATCATGATTGAACTCAATAGATTTATGGTTAGAGAAAGCTCTAGGGATGGATTTAATTGTGTTAAAAATATTTTTTTAATAGCTAGGGGATATAAAATTAATTTTCTCCTACCTTTGTTTGGGAAAGTTAAATTTTATGGTAGGCCTTCACTTTTGTCTAGATTTTTTAAGTGAGCAATATGTAGACATGGAACCGAAATAAAAATAGTTCCTCTTATTTTGAAACTGGACAATTGGAATTTTCTCAAAGATATTTGAATCAACATAGATATTATTTCTCCAATGTTCAAAAAATGTAGAAAATATAGAGAGATAAAGCACATTACTCGAGGCATGATCTATTTCAGGAACCAGAAACTATTTCAATATTATTTTTGTAAAAACAAAATTATTTAAGGGACTATTTTCCACCTTGTATTTTCATATTTTTTAGTGTATTTCTTCTCTTTTCTGTGTGGTTTTTTCTTAGGGGTTGATCCTAGGACTTCTTTTCACTATCTTGATCTATAAAATTACAATTTGTAACAATGATTAGGTGTTTTTATCCCTCTTGCATTACTCTTCGGCTCCTCCTAGAGTTAGGTATTTATAAAAGGAGGTTGTGCCTCTTCAAAGCTCACTCTACTGATGAGACTTGTAGGTTGAAATGCATTCATATTTTTGTAGATGTATCACTTTATTTTTTAAAATAAAAATTCAATCAAATATTTTTTATTCCTTTCCTAACTCATATTTTTTTTAAAGTTTAAAATCCCTCTTTTTCTTCCATCTAATACATTTTTGTTGCTGGTTTTATGCTCTTCACCTATGCGTAATGCAATCTAGTGAACCCAAAATCCTGCAACACTAGGAGTATGCTCTTCACTTATGCATATGTGATATAGTGAATTAGAAACTAATTTACATTATTAAAGTACTGCTTCACCATGTTTTATTTTTACATTAATCAATCCATGTGTCTTCAATTAATTTGAGTTGTAAAAGATTCTTCATACCATGTCTCCATTGACTTGTTATAGAGGCTATATTTGCTTATATGTATGCTAGATTCCATTAAATCCTATGGTCTACAATCACCTATCTTATTCTAATAAATATTAGCCATTAAATCTCTACTAAAGGTCCCTCACTTCATTTTTTCCATTAAATACAATTGAATAATTTACGTTCATTCTCACACTATCAATAAATCCTAGAAGCTAAAGCATTCTGCCCATTTAGAAAGTCCTCCCCATCATAATTTCCTTGATTTAAAACTAAACGGTCTAATATATTTGAAACATAGATGAATGGTCTGCAAGCCATCGAAGTTTGACCATATGTGCCAAATTTTCTTGTCATATATATCACACAAGCCAAGAGAATCTAATGGCTCACATTCGTTGATGAAAAGTGACATGTGTGATTTAGATTGCTTAATAAAATGATATCATAATTCTTTAGAAATAAATGGTCTATGTTTATCTAGTACTTTCAAATCAATGATCACGATTCATTTGTATATTAGAAATTCAATTTACTAGAAAAACATATAAAAATAAAAATAAAAGATATAATGGATCTTGTTGCTCCACTTTAACAAGAATCAATGGATCACATTCACTGATCATCTGAAGAAATCTATGTGGAGAATATCACAAAGCATATATGGTTAGAATTATTCCAAGAAGGAAAGATTGAAATACATTAATGGCTTGCATTCACCATGTGAGAGCAGATGAGCAACCCATATTTACAATCAAAAGTTAGAATTTTTTGCAAATCGCCATGTGCAATCCAAAAATATTTGGATCATGCTCATATGCATTGTCTATAGTCATCCTTGATCTTTCTAAGAAAATCTATGATTCACATTTATCAATGAATAGAGCCAAAACTCCTTAGTTGAACTTGTTAGAATAGATCCATGGTTCACATTGCTCCTATGTTAGAAGACGGATGGCCCACATTCATGCAAAAATAGAAATAAGAGTCCCACTATTATATTTGGTAAAATATGTGTAGTCCACGTGATATTACTATTAGAAGAACAATTATGTGCGTTGGCTAACAAGTAATGATAAAATTTCTTACTAAAAAGAATGAATAGTTCATAATCATCAATGAATTTTCTAGGAAAATCTATGGTCTGTATTTGTTGGCAAATAGAGATAAAAATAACCCCTTGGTCGGATCTACTGGAAGATGTATGATTTGCATTGCTCCAAAATATTCAGATCATAACTATAGTTGATCATTACAAAATTCAATTAATATAATTGATTAGCAGTCTTATGGTTTGTAATGTGTCATGGGTACCCAAATGATAGACCACTATGCTCCACATTGCAAAGATTAAAAATCCAAATTGCATGAAAATAAAGCACAAAAGTTTTAGAGATCAAATCAATAGTTCATGGTTGTTTAGATATGCCATTCAAAGGCTAATATTAAAGGAAATTATCATTAAAATATAGAGCTAAATTATATATAAAAAGAGACGGTCTAGATGTGGTCATGAAATACAATAAATGAATAAAATTCTATTGAGCAAAATATCTTTGATGACTAGAATTATAATATTTATAGCTAAGTAATTTTATTTGCAAGATAAAACATGAGAAAACTTATAGCGTAGGCATAGGAAAATACACTATATTTTCATGTAAATGGGCAACACAAAATAAAAGTATAAGTATAGTTGTGTCACAAATTACTGGAAATTAATTATCCTATATATCTTGTTGTACATAAAAATAATCTATAGCATGGTCATATTGATAAATGCAACAAGATTTTTGGCAAGACAGATAAATTTTTCTTCAAATTTCTTTACATCACAACCATCACCATATCACTAATTATGTATTTCTATGAGCAAAACTAAAAATAGTCTAGGCATAATCAAATCAAACTGATAAATTTTGTGTGAACAAGATCACACATCATACTACACTCAACATGGTGGCAAATGCATAGTAAGTAGCTCAAAATAAGAAACTCAGTTGGCAGGAAGAAGGATGTGAATAGATAGTTCACATCAATTCAGATTTTTGAGAAAAGCACTTCACTTGAAAAATATTTTTTTTTAATAATTGTGGAAGTGCCAACTAGAAATACCATCACTCAAAGCTTTGCTTTATATAACGATGGGAATTACTTCAAAATTATAAGATAGCATCTCATGATATTGGTATCAGTCTAAGATTACAAGCAAAGACTCGCATGGTGATGAGTGAGCAATAGAAAATATTCTTGTTAAAATGTGTAAAAAAGAGAAAGCATCATAGAAAGAGTGAACTTTGGCCTATGATATCCTGGAATATTGACTCAATATATATTGTCTTTACATGAAGTAGCTATTAGTTGTAGTGAAGTATACTCATAGAAATATAGTTTTGGGGGTGTCCCATAATCCAGATCCCACTTTTCACTATACCCCCTTCTTTTATTCATTTTTTTCTTACTATAATCACTTATAGCATCGTTCACATGTTGCTTATTTCATATAATATTTTATCCCTATCCTTTCCTTCAACTATTTTCCTCTTCACCATATTTTTTCCCACTTTTTGCGCGTATATCTCTTCATCAATAACTATCTTCCACTTTCTATGATCCCCATATTCCCTCACTTCACACTTCATTCTCTCTCCTCTTTTAAAGTGCTAAATTTAAAATAAGGCTATCATAGAGATGCCAAACATAGAGGCCAAATTTTTTATCATGCTACAAAGATAAGAAAGTGATATTTTTAAAGTTATAAAATTAATTAAGGACCACAAAGTTGTTAAAGTATCACAAAACTAGAAACTGAACTAATGGCCCACTGTAGAAAAAGACACAACAATAGAGGGATAAGATCTAAGGTCCAAATTTAGCACAGCTGTAGCCTACTAGAAAATCTAATGATCAAAAGGTAGCCAAGTGTAAAATTCTAGAAGAGATAGTTCAAGATAATTGTAATTCAATTGTAAACCATAAACATGATAAGTGGTGCAAATGTAGCCAGATGGAGGGATCAAATGGAGCTAGTTGCAATAGAATAGGGCAGATTCAAATTATAAATATAGGTTGTATCAATCAAACAAGATATCAAGTTTTGCATAGCCAATTTTTTCTAGAGGTATACTAGGTTGTCCTTGTCTTGTCAGTTGTATCTTATTTTGTGTCTTGTCTCCTATATCCATCCCTTATTCTTCTCTGTAATTGTGCAGGTCTTGCTCAAGAAGCATTCAGTTTGCTAAGATTATTTCTAGTGACTAGATCAAAAGCTAGGAGGCTCTTTATTACATTATTTGAATGAAGAGTTGAGGGTTTATGTTACATTATTTGAAAAAAAATTCCCTTTGTATACATTTTATGAGATCTAAGCCACTCTAGCTAGACTCAAGTTGTAATTACATTATGATATTAATACAAATCCTACTTCCATCTTTGAGCAATTCTTTTGTCAATTAAGTGTGTGTCACATTTACATATTACATTATTTGAATGTGTGAATGATGTATTCTTTCACTGGTAAAATCCAATTATGTTTATTATATTATTTGAATGAACATAATTGACCCAATTTCTTCTTTCCCCTTCTTTCTTTTTCATTAAATCATTGATATCTTTGCTACAATTGCATAATGGACAAGGCATATCTTAGTGAAGTTCTTCTTTACCCTTATTTCATCTACTAATAGGGTTTTAATTAATGGGTTTTGTAGATCTTGGTCAAATAATGAATGTTTTACATTTCTTTTGTTATCTGGTTGAGCATAATTGAATTATAGCATAAGCTCCATTTAGGGTTTCCTTACCTAACTTGGTCTATTAGAAGTCATCATATAATTCTTTCCTGAGTTAAAGAGGTGGATCCACTAGAGTCCATAGTGTTGATTGGATTCAAAAAATTCTATGGCATGACAATCTCTAAGGGATGCAAAAATTTTCTCCAACAATTTTTGGCATCATTGTCGGGGAAATGAATTCTCATTGTTGAGGATTCAAATACCCTAAGTATTATATTAAATACCTTTTTGGAGGTAATAGTCAACCAATAATTTTTGGTACCATTGTCAAAAATGACTATATACTTTTCAATTTTTGATTTTTTTACTGTTTTCCTGATTTAAATTTTAAAATTCAAAAACCAATGGTCATGGGTTTTGTTGGTCATTAGGATTTTTCTACCATTCTTAAACCACAATCCCTTTTATCCCTTGAAGTGAAATTTATGAGAATTGAGAGATACTAAGCCAAGCAATCTTGGCCAATGAGTGATTTTGTTCTTTCTTGCACATCTATGCTGGCAACTCTGACTTGATCATACCCAAAATTTAAATCTTGAAGAAATAATGAGGAGCTTGATCTGGCATCCATGAGAAGAAGTGGCAAGGATCTGCATCCCAAGATTCTAAATCCAAATGTCTCATAGAAATCCATTTGTATCATTTAATTTTGTTAGTCCAAATTTAAGTCAGATCTCTTCTAGTACTAGTCCTAGCATTAGTTCTTCTCCTATTTTTAACACCCCGATAATACAAATGGCTAATACTCACTAGAAATTTAATATCAATCAATGGAGGGCCAATAGATATAGACCTTTTGTCTTACCTCAAAATCTAAACCCTCTCCCTAGTAAAGCTAGTAAGTACTTACCAAAATTCCAAGGGAATACCTTTGTAACTAGTGAAGATCATCTCAAATATTTCTTCAATGCAATTGATAATCTAGAAGTGGATGAAGAAGATGTAGTCCTCAGGATTTTATTTTAGACCCTAGAGAAATATGCTTGTGAATGGTTTAACAACCTTCAGAATGGCTCCATCACTAATTTTCAAGCCATGGAACAAGCATTTCTTAGAAAATATGGAGAAAGGAAGAATGAACAATATTTGTTGACTGAATTGACTACTATGAAAAATAAAGAAAATGAATCAATAGAATATTTTAATAGAATATTCATTAAAATCAGAAATAAGATTCCTGTTGGTTTGAGACCTAATGATAGCTAGTCCATTTGCTTTTATAAAAATGCTTTCCCTAGAGAATTCAATTATGAGTTAAGGCAAGAACAAGTAAACACCATTGATGAGTGCATGGATAAAGCTATTCAAATAGAAAGGAATATGATTGATAGTGGAAATATGAAGCCATATTATTTGGAGCTTAATCTACTTGAGAGGAAACCTAAAAAGGTAGGGTTCACTATGCTTAAGAAGACTAAACAAGAACCCATGGATAAGATAACTAGAAGTCAACTGTCCTAAAATATCTAATACCATGAACAATAGATTGGCTAGAATAGAAAGAGAAAAAGAAAATAATCCTAAGTCTTCACAACCTCAAAGTGACAATAGGCCTCCCTTCAGAAGAAATTTCAATAGAAATTGGAATAACAATGGTGAAGAGGAAGGAAACAAGAATAGGAATGGTGGCAATAATTGGAAAAAGAAATAATTTAAAAAGACTTAGATGTTGTCCCCAACCCCATTCCATATGCTAATATAGCTTCAAATTTTTCCTTTTACTATTCTACTTGTGATGCTCCTCATAATTCTATTGATTGTGGTATTTACCTAAGTCTACATTCTAACATTGATCTAGAAGAAGAGTTTGAAGATGACATTAGGGTCAACTTATGTTGGAATCAAGAAGATGAAACTAGAGAATTACAATTTGAAAAAGAGATGGATCAATATGCTACAAAACATCAACAAAGAGATCTAGTACTTGAGAATGTAGAGATTATGAGAGGTCACCAGACACAAGATTTGAAAGAATGAAGTAGGGTAAACTTACACCCACAATAGAAGAGATTGAAGAACTAGAAAGAATTCATGCCATCAATATGAGAAACAGGATGGTAGGAGATAGAGTTAATAAAAATTATACTAATAGAAATGGAGGAAAAAAAAATCAAAATAAGAAATAAAAAATTATATAGAACTCAAATGATAAAAAGCACCAAGTCATCCCTGAAGATACTAATATAGAAGAAGATATTCAAAAACAACAAAATGAAGTGTTGAAACAAGAATTTGGGAAAATAATGGATATCAAGAAATATGAATTTGATGTTGGATTAGAGATTGCCAAGCAAAAATTTAATATTACCTTTGGAGAATTAATGACTATTCCTAAGTACAGAGATCAAGTCTGTAAGGCTTTTGGGTTAATTGATCAATTAGAAGAATAGACATATAGTTCTTGAAGACAAGAAAGTCATGAAGTCAGATGTCCATCTTCAGTAAGGCCATTTTATATCTCCTTGAGGTACACATCAAATTTTGGTGATCAATATGTTATCCATAATTGCATGCTTGATAGTGGGGCTTCACATAATATAATACCAAAATAGGTAGCTGATCAATTGGGTTTAATTTATACAAAAGAGTGCCCCCCAATTTTTGTTATGGATAGTAGACAAGTACCATGTGTAGGTGTCATAATTGGACTACTTGTTTATTTGGACCAATATCCTAAGAAAGGTATAGTCATGGACATTGTAGTTGTAGACATAGATCCTTTTTTTCTCTCTGTTGCTATGTAGACATTGGGCTGAACAGTTGGGAGGTTCAATCCAATTAGACTGGTCTTATGCAACCATCCCTTTACAAGGAAAATAAAAGGCTACCTTGAGGAGGGAACCTTTTAACAAATACTCTATTGAATTGAAGAAATCTGATGATAGTATGGTCAACCTTGTAAAGTCTATTGAAGAGAAGGATATGGGAGTCTATTATGTTTGGCACTCACCTTTCTTGATAGAAGTCCTTGATGCTAAAAATTTAGATCCAAAATTAAAAGTGAAAGTTGACACTGAATCTGATAGGATTTTGACCATTGAATTATGGACTGTCTTTTGATGGTGCAAAATCATAAACTAGGGTTAGAGTTGGAGTGAATCTGACTGATATAAATGGAAACTATCTTGGTATCCCATACAAACTTGAATTTTTATGTATAAATAATGTTGCAGAATATGAGGCTCTATTATTAGGAATTAAAAAATCTAAAGAGTTGTGTATTTATTAACTAATAGTTAGTGAAGACGTAAAGCTCACAATACTGCAAATCAAAGGTAAATATTAAACTAAACATCCCATATTAAAGCAATATAAATAGGTTGTGCTTAATGAGATTGATAAGTTCAAAGCATTCAATTTATAGTACATACCTAGAGAACAAAATCATATAGCCAACTTGTTAGCAAGTAAACGCTTATAGTGCAGATTGTACAAAGATAGATACTGCATATATGGATAGGTTTCCCACTATATATATCTATAAGCCTTCTGTTTTGGATAATGTTGTTTATTTACAAGTTTTTCAAGATGATGTACATATCAATGACTTCATGACTCTTCAAAATGAGTTTTCTGATATTATATGTGATGAACAAGATGAGGAAAAATTAAAATATATTATTGGAGAACCAATTGAAGTCATATAGTTAAAAACAAATAGAATCCCTAGAGGATTAGTATCTTTAGAGAGTCTATTTGATGATTTTGATAGAGCCTACAAGCCACTTTTTTAGGAATCTGAATCAGAAGATGTAAATATTGGAATAGTGGAAGAACCTAAGATGATCAAGATTAATAAGGCTTTGTCAGGAAAGGAAAGACAACAATATATTAGTTTTCTAAAGAAAAACAAAGATGTTTTTGCCTGGAGTTATGAGGATTTGAGAACATTTAATACTAAGGTGATGACTCACATCATTCCCATTAAGGATGATGTCAAACCATTTAGGTAAAAACAAAGAAATTTTAACTCTACCTTTCATCCAGTTATTCCAAGAAAAAGTTCAAAATTTGTTGGATGCCAAGATAATTAGAAAAGTAAGATTTTCATCTTGGATTGCCAACTTAGTACCAATGAGGAAGAAAAATGGGGATATCAAGCTTTGTGTTGATTTAAAAAATTTAAATAAAATATCATTAAAGGATAACTACCCACTTCTTAATATAGAACAATTATTGCAAGTTATGGTAAGTACTTCTAGAATATCTTTGCTAGATGGATTTTCAAGATATAATCAAAGTTTGGTTAATCCAAAGGACAAGTATAAGATAAATTTCACTACACCATGGGGAAATTTTGAATATCTAAAGATACCTTTTGGATTGATGAATGCATGGGCCACCTTCTAGAAAGCAATGGATTTTGCATTTAAGGCTATCATGTTTAAAATAGTAGTTTTTTATCTAGATGATGTAACAATATTCTTTGAGTCTCTTTAAGATTAATTTTTCCACTTGACAAATGTATTTGATAGATGCAAATAATTTGGCATATCTTTGAATCCTAAGAAGTGTGTATTTGGAACCACACAGGGCAAATTACTTGGGCATGTTATTTCCAAAGAAAGTATGAGTATTGGATTCCAATGAGTAGAGGCAATCTCCAAAATCCCTCCCCTAATGAATCTAAAAGGGGTACATTCATTATTTGGTAAGATTAATTTTTTTAGGAGGTTTGTTCCTGATTTTTCTAAGATTGCTAAGCCCATAAATGACATGATCAAGAAATATGGGGAGATAAAGTGGATTGAAGAAAACACCAAAGCATTCCAAAGAATTAAAGAGGCTATCATTGAAGCCTCAATGTTGACTCATCTTGACTATTCTAGAGCATTCAATATATTCTCATTTGCTTCTGAACATACCATTGTTGCAATATTATCTCAAAAGGATGATGAAAAAATGAAAAACCAATTGCCTTTATGAGTGTAGGTTTGAAAGGTGCTCAGTTGAAGTACACATTGATAGAGAAATAAGCTTATGCTTTGATTAAAGCTCTAGATCATTTTAAAAGTATTTTTGGCTCTAATAAGGTCATGGATTACATCCCTCATATTGCAGTCAAGGATATATTTACTCAACCTAAACCCTTAGGTAAGTCTTCTAGATGGATGGTAAAATTATTATAGTATGATGTTGAATTTAAAGCCATTTATATTTTTAGGGGATAAGGATTAGCTAAATACATGGTCAATAAAGAAGGAGAAATCATGAATACCACTATAACAATTGATGAAGAGCATCAAGCCAGGATGGCTAATAATTATGACTACAAATGGTATGATGATATAATTTACTATCTTCAAAATTTATCCTTCCCTAGGGATATGCCAAAGAGCAAAAGGAGATCAGTCAAGCAACTAGCCCAAATATATCATTTTTAGGATGGTAGGTTATACTAGAGGCATCCAGATGGAATATTGTTGCTCTATGTCTTTGAGAAAGAACTCCCTCAAATTTTGGAAGAGTATCACTCTAGTTTTTATGGAGGTCACTTTACCCCTAAGGCCACAACCCATAATATTATGAGAGTTGGATACTATTGGCCTTCTTTATTCAAATATGTCTACCAGTTTGTGAGGGGTTGCCATAACTACCAAATATTTGTAGGGAAAAAGAACTTACCTGCCATGCCTCTAAAGCCTGTAGTGGTTGAAGCTCCCTTTACTCAGTGGGGATTAGATCTTATTGGGGAGATAAATCCAAATTCCTTTGGTGGTCATAGGTGGATCATTACAGCTACAAACTATTTCACTAAGTGGGTAGAAGCAACACCTCTTAAGAAATCAACCACAAAAGTAGTAATCAAGTTTATTGAAGAGAATATTTTGACAAGATTTGGGATCCCAAAGAAGATAGTCACTGATAATGGCAACTACTTCACTTCTTTTAAAATGATTAAATTTTGTGCTAAATATGGCATAGAAATTTCTCATTCTACCAATTATTATCCTCAAGGAAATGGTCTAGCAGAATCTTCAAATAAAAATTTGATTACTAGGATCAAAAGAGCACTAGGCAAAAATAAGAGAAGTTGGGATTATGAGCTAAAATTTGCTCTATGGGCAAATAAAATATCTATTAAGAAGAGTACATGAAGATCCCCTATGAGCTTGTGTATGGTGAAAGTGCTTTACTTCCCCCTCAATTGGAAAGCCATGCTTTATCTTTGCTACTACCTGACCACGATAAGCCAGATGCTCTTTAGAGAAGGCTAGATTATATTATGCAGCTGCAAGAGAATAGAAGGGATGCACTACTAAAAATAATAGAGTAGGCTCAAAGAACAACATAGATATTCAATAATAAAGCCAAGGGTAAGCCTTTTCAAGAAGGTGATATAGTGCTCTATTGGGATCCCAAAAATGATGAGCATGGAAAGAAAGTTAAACTAGAGGCTAAATGGATCGACCCTTATAAAATTGCTCAAAATATTGGTCAAAATACTTATAGGTTGCAATCCTTGTATGGTAAGAAATTTTCAATTCCTACCAATGGCCAACACTTGAAGATCTACCATTTTGCTTTAGGACCTAGAAACATATGATAAGAAAAGTGTGTGTTTTATTTTCATTTCTTTTTAGTCCTTTTTACTCTCATATGTCTAGGTCATAGGTGTAGATAATTAAGTGTTTGTGTAACAACCGTTACATGATTTGTCTTGGCTTAGTTCAGTCAACATAAAGAAATATAGTGTTCTTAGTTGCATCAAATAATTTGTCTACACCTATCCTAGTCGGAGCCAATGTTGGATTCTCAAAATCTAGCATAAGGTATACCCCTAGTTTTAAACTTCAATATATCTCATGGGTTCATAAGCCTAGGTTGTATTATTACTATGTGTGTAGGTTAAGTCTAAAATTCCATATAAGTCTATGGTCTTTAAAATTTTAAAAATTGCAAAAGTTTTTTTCATCTTTTGATAGTCCATAACATAGTCTTTATTTTTCTCAATAGTCTATGTTTGCTACTTAGTTTCATTTTCTTTTAAGGTTAAGTCTAATAGGACCACTATAATAGTCTCAAATTTAATCAGCTCATTTATTTCCTTATATGATGTCCTTGTGTCTTGAACTTCTTTATTTTCCTATCAAATTTGATTAATCTAATTGTTATGTTTTAAATATAACCCCATTTTTCTAAAGTCCTTATATTTACTTCATAAGTCTTCTAGTTAAAAGTTTATATTTTGTCTCGTGTGGTGTCCCCCTTCCATTAATACTCATGCATCTCCCCTCATCTCCTATGGTTCACATTAGCCCGCATAATTAAATTCCATCCATGTCATCCCAAAATGCTTCCTCCAATAATATGTCAAAATTTACCTATGTTATTAATGACCCACATCAACCTACACATCTTCAATTAATCTAAGTCGTAAGAGATTATTCATGCTACATATCTATTGACTTTTCAAAGAGGGTATCTAGGCTTATATATCTACTAGATTTAATTAAAGCCTATGGTCCACAATCACCTAGGTCACCCTGATAAATCTTAGCCATTAAATCTCTATTAAACGTCATCCGCTTCATTTTATCCATTAAACAAAATTAAATGGTTGGCGTTCATCCTCACATTATCAATAAATCCTAGCCACTAAAGCGTTCACTCCAATTTAGAAAGTACTCTGCATCATAATTTCTTGCATTTGTTTGCCAAAGTAGATGAATGGTCTGCAAACCATTGAAGTTTAACCATATGCATCAAATTTTCTTATCATATTTTTTGCACAAGCCAAGAAAATCTAATGGTCTGCATTCGTTGATGAAAAATAAAGTGTGTGGTTTGGATTACTTAGTAAAATGGAATCATAACTATTTGGAAATAAAAGGTCCATGTTACTCTAGGAATTTCAAACCAAAGATCATGGTTCATTCACAGATTAGAAAGTCAATTTATTAGGAATACGTAGAAAAGTAAAAAAATATATATTTAACAAATCACACTGCTCCATGTTAATAGGAATCAATGGATTACACTCACTAATAATTTGAAGAAATCTACATGGAGAAGATCACAAATTATGGATGGTTAATATTATTCTAATAAGGAAAGACTAAAACATATCAATGGCTTGCATTCATTCTGTTAAAGTAGATGAGTAGCTCACATTTGTAATCAAAAGCTAGAATTATCCATAAATAACCATGTGTAATCAAATAATATTTAGAGCATGCTTAGATAGATGGTCTATAGTCATCCTTGAACTTTCCAAGAAAATCCACAACTTGTGTTTGTTGACGAATAGAGCCAAAACTCTGTAGACACCAAAACCTAGCCACTTATCATCCATCCTAAATTTCTTGCCATTTCCACCCATTATTCATATATGTTTATATATATTTATTTTATATATATTTAAATAATAATATTTTATGTATTAATTTTTATATATTTAATAAATCTACATTTATATAAGTGAATTAGTCCTAGCAATCCTATTTCACTTAAATCTATTTGTTCATCTACATCAATCCATGCCACACCCTAATTTAATATCCACCCTCCAATGTGCTTTTATCTCAGCCACACAATTAGTGTCATTGAAACCCTAACATACCCTAGGCTGGATTATAAACAAAAACTATTTTGATGGCTCAATCCCTAAATTCCTAACTGTTCCCTAAGAATTCCTAACACTTTTTGAGCCCTAATATTCCTAAAAAAAAATTATTTCTCCCTCGCATCCTCACCTTCACTTTCATTCATCACTTTTGCTTCCATTGTCGCCTACCTCGCACAAAACAAATCTAGTTTTGTTGCATTTCCTATAACCCCCCCAAGCACCCACAAGAATTTTCCATTTTCCCTGAGTGGCCATAGGCATTTATTGAGTGCCCATGAGCATTTCCCATTTTTTTAGTGCCCATGGGAATTTCCTTGAGTGCCCATAGGCATTTTCTACAACCTTTGAGCACCCGTGGATATTTTTTGTAAGGATTCTGAGGTCATCCTAGCCTTTGGGTGATGCTAGGGCATCATCATGCTGACTCACTACAACAAATATCACAAATCAAAATATAGAAAAATACGTAAGGTAAATCCATTGATTAATATTTTATTACATACACTTTCATTTTTTTCTACTTCATTTACAATAGATAGAGTTTATTATTGTTTATAGAGGGACTCACATTGTGGATCCCTCATAGGTACTACTAGCTCATTTATTGTTTTAATTTGTGCAGATCTAGGAGTGTGACATCAAAATTGGATAATTGCTTAAGCTAGAGTGGCCCAACATCGAATAACTAAAAGCCCACTCATTTCTATTGGGATAAAGGATTTGCCTAAAGACACCATCAACCTTGTTTGCTAGGGTTTTAGAGAACCCTAGCCATCGTAAATATGTAGAAAAAGTATTCAAAGATCCACATTGTAATAATGGAGTTTTTAAGCTCCCCCATTAATATAATATCACCTATTGTGCAATTCTAGGTTCTTTGTGTTCAATTTATTTAGCATTATTTGGTGTTGCATTTTTTTATATACAAACTCCTTAGAAAAAATTTTCTAAATAGATCCATGGTTCACATTACTTTAATGTTAGAAGAGAAATAACCCACATTTATTGGCAAATAGAAAAAAGAGTCTTATTTTTAGATTTGGCAGAAGACGTGTGATCCTCATGGTCTTGTTATTAAAATATCAACGGTGTGCATTGGCTAGCAAGTAATGACAAAATTTCTCTTGCTATAAAGAATGAATGGTCTGCAATCATCGATGACTTTTTTAAAAAATTGATGATCTACATTTATTGGAAAATAGAGATAAAAATAATTCTTTGGGATCTATTAGAAGATATGCAATCAAAATTGCTTCAGATTATTGAGATCAATGACTATAGTTCATCATTATAAAATTCAATTAATCTAATTGATTAGTAGTATTATGCTTTGTAATGTGTCACGAGTACCTAGATCTAACAAACTATTGTGCTCCATGTTGTAAATTTCATAATAGGAAAGCACAAAATTTTTACAGATCAAATCAATGGTTTGTGTTTTTTTAGATGTCATTAAAAGGCCGTTAAAATAAAATTATCATGAGCTAGGAAGATAATTAGAATATGGAGCTAAAGTATATAAAAAATGAGATGGCCCGAATGTTATCAGAAAATACTGTAAATGACCAAGACTCTATTGATCAAAATATCTTTGATGACTAGCATTGTAAGATTGATAGCTAAATGATTTCATCTACAAGATAAAATATAAGAAAAAATATGTGGTAGGCACAGACAGGTGCACTGCATTTTCATGTAAATGTGTATCAACAAATAAAAGAATGAGTACAACCATGTCATAGATAGTTAGAAATAAGTTGTCCTATATATATTTTGTAAATAAAAATAATATACAACATGGTTAGGTTGATAAATGCAACAAGAGTTTTGGTAAGATAAATAAATTTTATTTGAAAACATTTTACAATGCAACCATCACCTTTTCACTAATTATGTATTTCTATGAGTAGAACTAAAAATAATTCAGGCATAATCAAATCGAGCTATCAAAGTTTATTTGAACAAGATCACATATCATACTACACTTGATATAGTGGTAGATACACAAGTAGCTCAAAAAGAAGAAGCTTAGTTGGAAAGAAGAAGGGTGTGAATAGATAATTCACATAGAACCAAATTTTTGAGAAAAGCATGATTCTATAATAATTGTGGAAGCACCAACTAGAAAGACTGTCACTTAAAACTTTACTTTATATATGGATTGTCATTCCTTCAAAATCAGAAGATAGCATCTCATGATATTGGTATAAGTATGAGAGTGCAATCAAAGACTCACATGGCAATGAGTGATCAACAAAAAATATTCCTACTAGATTGTGTAAAGAAGAGAAATTAGCATAAAAATAGTGAACTTTGGCCTATAAGCACCTGGAATATCCTCTCAAGGCATCTTGTCTGCACTTGAGGCAATTGTTAGTTGTAGTCAAGTATACTCATGGAAATATAGATTTGGGGGGTGTCCCATGATACAGATCCCCATTTTCACTATATCCCCCTTAGTCTTTCTATTATTTTCTTACTAAAATATCACTTCTAGCATCATTCACCTATTGCTTATATTCATATAAGCTTTTATCCCTATCCTTTCCTTCAACTCTTTTCCTCTTCATCATAATTTTTTCTATTTTTTGTGTGTATATGTCTTCATCAATAGCTATCTTCCACTTTCTATGATCCCCATATTCCCTCACTTCACACTTCATTATCTCTCCTCTTCTAAAGTGCTAAATTTAAAAAAGGCTATCATAGAGACGTCAAACATAGAGGCCAAATTTTTGATCATGCTACAAAGATAAGAAAGTGGTATTTTTAAAGTTAGAAAATTAATTAAGGACTGTAAAGCTACCAAAGTATAATAGAACTAGAAACTGAACTAATGGTCCATTATGAAAAAGATACAACAATAGAAGGATAAAATCTAAGGTCCAGATTTATCACAGTTGTCGCCTACTATTGTGGCCATTGCACAACTTACCCTAAATTTGGGGACCCACCTTTAAATTTTATTTTTTTGGGGGATTTTGATTGTTTTTGAGTGATAGTTTTGTCAAAGGGTCCATACTCATGAATGTGTTTTATAGTGGTTCAATTTTGGGTAGTGTTTTCTTTTCCTTATATGTGTTTAATATTTGATTGGGTTTAATAAGCTTGTTGCCTTTTTCAAGTATTTAATATTTTGAATTAATTCAATTCAAAATTTAAAATTAACTAATTCACATATAAGTTAATAATGAAATATGAAAATAAAATATAAAACATGAACAAACAAAAAAATAATAATAAATAATATATATATAAATAAATAAATAAGAAAAATATATATGTATATACATATATATTTTATAAAAAATATATAATCAATAAAACATAAAATAAAAATAAAAATAAAGAAATAAAAGTAAAAACAAAAATAAAGCAAGCATGTATATTAATAATATTAGGAGTTGGTTGGCATTGTAAATTTTGTTTTTTTTTTTATAAAAGCAGTTCCTTTGTTTTGGTTTCTAATAAAGGGTGTTCGGTATGCAGGTACGAACACATTGATCAATGCTTTAGTGGACTCTAATACAACCTCGCAAGGTGACTTGGATACGGACGTGGAGGACATGGATGCATACGAGGCTAGACTTTGCAATGTGGACAACTATAAAAACAAGGATATTGTGGGTAAGGATGTGGCAATGACATGGATTGTGATGTCGCTCATGGGCAATGTGGTATGGATGGCATGCGGTTAACAATACGAATTGTGGATAGGTCGATGCGATATGAAGAACTTGCATGTTGTGGATAGGTTCAGACGTACACCAAGATAGAGTTTCATTAGCTTTAAATATTATAGTTTGGGTCTGCACTTTGTGTAGAACAGGTGTTGCATCTCATGTTTCTATTTTTGTGATATGTGAATGTTGACCCGGGGGCAAGCATGGATCAAAGAACAAAGGCTTTTACCTAGGATATAGAAGCGGATCCATAGCATAGGTGTTGTCATGACGAGATATTTGAAGCTGTGTGCAATGCAAGGAGTCATGACATGGAAGATATTTTGGCCTCTAATAATTATAGATTCACGAGAGGTATTGAGCATCATGAGGGAATTTGTTTAGTTTTAGTAGTGGTGTTATGGGGGTAATGTTCACTAGTGTAGGATATATTCAAAATATCCCAACAGAGAGTTTCTTAGGTCATTGAATAAGCAGACGAGGCACATTCCAATCACTCTAAAAGATTAGTGTCATAAAACACCTTTTAGCAAACATGGAAGTGATCTCTATAGTCAACCATGGGGGCATATTAGACTCATATGGCCATATTTATCAATAAAAAGGGATATTCCTATTTTATGAATTGTTAGTATGATCTTTGGGACTGACTAGTTTTGACCATGGCTACTTCCTAATGATCGAACCACGTTTCATCCGTAAACACAAACACAGTTAGTAACATTTAGTCGTCAGGATCTAGTTCGCCAATACCTTCAGGCAATATGAATATTTCAAAAATATTAATGCAGGCAGTGGGCTAGATTGTGATATGGGCATTTTCATTATGTTTTATCCTTATTTTATTAAAAATCCTTTGATTGGCCAATTGCTAAAGGGTGAGTAACAAGACCAATGGCAGGGTGAACCATGAACTAAGAAAGAATGTGATAAAATAGCTTTATACCCATTTTAGTGTGAAATCTTGTGAGCGTAGCCAAAAATGATGAAGGACATGATAAATTGAGGTGAGCTTCAAATGTTGGAAATATAGATTTGATCCCTGGATCGTTGGACAAATGAACATTAACCCGATGCAATTCATTTTATTGCTATAAAGCTACAGGTGTTGGAACTATTGTTTTGGAAAGATGTTCCTCTTAGACCAGTTAATTTACCTCTCATGGATGCTACTCTACATACGCTGATCTACGTGGAAATTATGTTTATTTGTAGGAGCATCATAGGGAGTTATATGGCTACGATGGCAAGAACAATCTTCGCTGACATTGCTTTGGGAGTAGGCTATATAAGGAAGATATCTATCAACTTCAGAATGGGAAATATATGCCTGAGATAGAGTTGTGGAGTGATGTTTAAAATAATGTCAATAACACTAGTTACACTACCACCTTAGTAAGTCAAAGGGGCCACGTGGAGAATGGATTATCACTATTTAACTATTATGGTCCAAGAGTTTTAAACAAAGGAAGATTGGCATTTATAAAGGGGAGTAAATCCCTCTCATGCTCACCACCCACACAAGCTTTGCTAGCGATGTATGATTGAGGCAAGTTAGAAATCATGGTATTGAAATATTTGGTTTGTTTGCATGATATATTTAAAAAGTGTTCAATAAAGTAACTGAGGGAAGCCATTTTTAAAATGGTCAAGAAAATATATATGGTTTTACACATATCAAAATATAAAAAAATAGGATCCCATTTACTTACCGGAGAGAAATTAAATGAAAGCAAACATTTTATTGAAAAGAAACGTTATGCAGAACAAGGAGGGGAAACTACCTTGAATCATGCCATGGAAACGAAACAAAATGAAATGATAAGGTGAAATTAAAGGTGGATTAAAAATTTTAAATACGTCATTGAAATAGAGATGAAAGGTTGGGATGTTTTTGGAACAGGAGGAGCATGGAAGAAGATTGGAAGGACTTTGAAACTATCGCCATAATTCTAGTAAAAAAAAATTAGGCAGAAAATAAGGTTTTGATCACAATAAAATAAAGCTTTTTACTGCACATATTTTATGCATGTATTAGATATATTTAAGGGTGTTTTATGTATGGATATGGTAGCATCTTTAAATGTTTTAATGCATTTTTGTATTTCCTTAGACTCTTGCCATAACTAGTTTTTAGATTGTGTATGCAGGTATAACCTAGTTGTATTTTGTGTTCAGGATCTAACATTTTTCTACAACATAGGTCAGTTTAGTTTGCAGTAGTTTGTCTTTGGTCATTTTCCATATTTTGGTCCATATTCTATAATTTTAAGTTTTATTTTTCTAACCATCTTTTTCATTTTATTAACTTCTACAAGTAAAATAAAAAAAAAAATTAAAATTAAAATTCCAAAAATAGATGGATGGATTCTTAGAATAAGCTTTAAAGTTTCATTTAAATTAGTTCTGATTATATTTTGAAGCAATTTCAAAATTCCATAAATTTATGAAGTTCACAATTTTAAATGGATTTCGTAGTTTCAAAGTTTTACATAATTTCACATTTTAAAATGAGAATTAAATTTGAACTTCGTATTTTGATTTTCAAACAATAAGTTAACTTTGCTTTTTGAAAATTACAATTTCATTAAAGGGGGTAATTTATATGGCACTTCAAAGGCCATCATTTAGATTATTTTATTTTCATGCTCAAAGCAACATAAAATGAATCCACTCATCCACTCATCTTTTATTTTATAATCAAAATCAAGGTTTAATAAAAAGATAAAACTCATTTAAAACTTGCTTAATAAAAGAAGATAAAATCTACCTAAAAGCTTTCACGATAAATGAACTAAATCACTTTCATAGTGGTCATATGAGGTCCAATCACATTTTCTTTTCCTTTAAGTTTCATGAACAATTAATAACATAGCATAATAAAATAATACCAACACAAACATCTTGTTAACAGTTGCTTGCAAATCATTAAGGTATTCTAGCACTTATTTGATACATTTTCGTGACATACAAACACACATAAAGTAAAAGGAACCTTGAAAAGTTTTCTATTTATTTGCAAGAGAGGGTTTTCTAATTAAAATCTTAATTTTTAGTGTGGTTTTACAATTGGGAAAAAATACCACTCAAAATTTTGGCACTAGAAGGATGGACTAAATTGGTTATTTCTTTGTTGTTGTAAATGCTAAATTGTTTGTTGTTAATTGAAAGCTTATTTGAAGGCATTAGTCGTGACTAATGATGTTTTATTTTCAGGTGATCGCATTCTGAAAGCACTTGGATATAGAAGCACAGGTGCACCGGGTGTGATGCAAACAAAATAAGATGTAATGCTAAGTCCTACGAATGAACAAAGAACAAGTGCATGAAAAGGGAAAGCGAAGCATGAATGAAATGAGATATAAAGCAAAAGTAAAGTGCAACCTCTTTTATTAATTTTGCTTGAGATCAAGTTACAATACATCTCCCCCCTTTTCAGGGGCTAGGAGCGTTCGATACAATTGTTACACCAATGGATGGTACACTTCCCTTCGGGATCTTCCACATGCCCACGTTTGAAATGGGCAGGCCAAACATCATTGACGCTTGCATGAATGCATCTGTAGTTCCTTGCCGCCCCTCTGGTGTCAAGATCCTACATTCAAAGAAACAACAAACTATTAATAGCACATGCGAATGGAGGGAAACATGCAATCCCCAAGGCCTTCGATTAATGCATACATGAAATAATTAAAACAATGGTCAAAACATATCAAAATAAGATGAAACTTGAACATAAGCATGTAAACATCATCATGAACACACTAGAAAACCTCCTAGGGGGTTGTTTTAGAAAATTGGGTGTGGGATTGTGGCTAACTGTTCGGGTTTTGGGTCCAGATTGTGCTCCTAATATTCACCCAATAACCTCCCTTCCAAAAGAGAGATCAAGGATGTAGGAAGCACAATGGGGGTGAGGGTATAATTCAGTAGCACTCCATTGCTCCAAAATGCTCCTACTATGTTATCCTTTTGGGGTGAGAAGACTCACAATTTTATAGACCTGAAGGTCTACTTTGAATGTGCATGCAGAGGCGCTACTTGGCCATCATGCCTTGTCATGGGAGAGAAGATTCCTCCCTGATTAAGGGATCCATGACTGCCTCTTTAAGCTTTGAAATGATCACTCACACTCCCATGCATTGAAGGTGGAGTTGAGTGGTGGATATGTGCTACCATTTGTCAAGGTTTAACTTTTTTCTCGTCAAACTTGCTATTCGCCCCATCCTAGAGCAATTGTTGCTAATCATCCCAAGGTGGGGCAAATAGCATTCTAATCGCCCTAGGGTGGAAAGAGTAAGGAGCAGGGTGCTTGAAAGGTGCCAAATTGACCTCTGACATTCCAAAACTACTTTGGGAGTGGCTAGGACCACTGTTTAACCTTTGGGGGCTGCCCTAGGGGCTATGTATGCCAATTAGGTCAATTCTTGTAGCCACCTGATCAGATCGGTGCTATTTTGGTGTCTACAAATACCCCTTTTTGGGATGCGTTGTGCGTGGTGTAGTGCTGAAAAAAATAGATAACCAAAGCACTTAATGATTAGGGTTTCTTGATAACCTAATAAACTTTTGATGCCCCAAGTATGGAAAGGGCATGCATTCTTGAATCCTTGCTTCTGACGAGCTAAGGAGCTTAATTCAAGTGTTAACCTTTTTTCGATGAGGTGTTACTTGATCTTGGACATTGTTCAGTCATGAATAGGCAAAGGGCACAACCTTTTGTTTGTGGGAACCTTGAGTTCATGATTCTAGAATGCCAAGTGTTTGATCAGCTTGTGATTATTTCTTTTTTGCTACCCCAAGTAGGAGTGTGATTGTCTTTGTCAATGATTCTTTGTGAAGAACACAAGCTTATACTGAGAGGGGGGGTGAACAGTCTAAGACCTCTTTTTACTTTTTCCTTTATACTTCAAAATAGTAAAGCAATATACCCAAAGCAATATCAAAGCAATGCACAATATCATCCACAAAGTGACACCAATTTTAACGTGGTTCACCCAGAATGGTTGGGCTACATCCACAAAACTTTTCTCTAAAATTTATCTCAAAGTTCTTTGGGAATCCTTCCCAATTATAATGTTTATGAGCCTCGGCCCAAAGGAGATACCTTCCCCCAATTAGAATTTATGAGCCTCTACTCAAAGGAGATAACTTCCCGCAATCAGAATTTATGAGCCTCTGCTCAAAGGAGATACCTTCCCCTCTACTCTAGAAATGATCCCTCAGAAGATCAACTGCCTCTACCTCTTTCCAGCACGTGGAACTCCTTTCCATAGAAGACCTCCTATCCTCAATGCTTAGCCTAAGAGACCTTTGTCTTCTATGATCACGTCCACAGCAGCTTAGCAACCTATACCAAACACAGTCAGTCGGTCTAGTACAAGTCTTCCTCTGTCTGTTAGATCTATCCAACTCTTGAACAAATCAATCCTCTGCATACAAGCCTTCTCAAAGACTTGCCAACTGTCCTCAGGTTCTTCTCATAGAACCAATGCACCTCTGTCCTCAAGTTCTCTGCTAGAACTATCAAACTCAGCTCACAAGTCCTCTGCTAGGACCTGTCCAAATCTGCTCACAAGTCCCCACCAGAACCTATCCAAAAATTGCTCACAAGTTCCCACCGAAACCTGTCCAAAACTGCTCACAAGTCCCCATCGAAACCTGTCCAAAAACTCAGCAAGTTCACCAAGAAAAACTTTCTTAGTAGGAAATCACAAAGTGAATTGTTAGAGACCCAATGTGATTTGTCAAACTCATAGAAGCATAAAGATAATTGTTAGAGACTCAATATGTTCTATACTCAGATCCCAATCTCAAAACTCAACTCAAATCAACTCAGCTCAATCTCAATCTTAAATCTGAAAACTCAACTCAATATCTAAAATGGATAGGATAGAATGTTTTATTTCAAGAACATGAAACCCCAACAATTGCCAACTATGCAAAGAATCACATAACAATGATACTCATGTTCTTTTCACCATCAATTAGGGTTTCAACAACAATGCTCATTAAACAAGGTTTAGTCAACCAACACCATTCAACTCAACATCAACCTTGAAGCATTCAACCAATCATCACAAGAAAAAGAAACAAGTAGAAATCCTTTTCCCTCCAAATATATTTGAACAAAACAACCACCAACACAATATCACCAAATGCAAAGAATAACTTGCTCAAATCAACTCAATGGAGTAAGCCCAATATCATGAATCAAGTAAAGCAATAACTTGATCAAACAACCTCTATGGAAGCAACTCAACCATCAAACTCAAAATAGCAAACCAAGGGTTCCACCAACTCAATGCAAGTAGCTAGACTCACAAATATAAACCCTAGTGCACAAAGCTTCCACTATCTCAAACCGGAAATTATGCATTCACCAAAAACTCTCCTTAAGGATAACAATGCATAAGTAGTCTTCAACAAACCAGAAAATAGGATTTACACCTAGCCAAAGGATACCTAGTAGAATACCTTTTCACTCCAACCTTATTTTAGAAAACATACACCAATCATACTCATAAGAAGAATGTGCCCATACCTTATTGGAGTAGAAGATAATTGAACCTTCAAGCTGTCACCACACACAACTCTCAAACTTCCAACCAAGTTAGGGTTAGAATAAAAAGATCTTTAAACACAACCACCATAACATGTCAATAAATCAACAATCACAGACTCACATCTTATACCTCCATTTTTAATTTTAGCATAGCAAAGAATAATCTTAAAAATACATCCAAAGAAATATGCCCTTATTTCTCCTAAGATTTTATTCAATGTTAATCACAAAAGCCAAAACTCATAAAATTTAATCACACCTTATAAATCGATTTCCAAGAAACTCCGAATTTCGTGGCATAAAGACGTTTTAATAAAAACGTGTGTTACTCTAGCAAAGCACCCCCGCGAGACTCGAAACGGCGACCTTCGCCAATGCAGCGCCCAACAGTAGCCTTCGCTGCCACTAGCCCACGTGGGCTACGAATTTCACAAGTGAACTTCCCTCCACTTCACCCTCAAAAAAAAAAACTCCCGAAGACTTTTCAACCGCACGTGCTTCTAAGTCTTCCTTCGATCGCAGTGAATACAGAGCACAAACATCGCAAATTGCATTCGAGGAATTTCGAATTCATTTGCCTTCCAACCTTAGGAGTTGGAGAATAAATAGTCTCTTAGAAGACACCTTGATGTCAGTGGAAATAAAGACCATTTTTAAATTAATCAAAAGTCTTTTCAAAAAGGGTTTTAAAACCCTTAAATAATTTTAATAAATTAGGAATAAAAAAAGGTTTAAAAACCTTTAAGTATTTTTAATAAATTAAAAATAATTTCTCCCTTAATTAATTAAATAATTAATTAATTAAAACCTTGAAGGGTTTTAAATAATAATTAAATAAATAATAAAGAGAACCTCCATTGGTTTTAATAAAAACCATTTAACTTGGTTTTAGTAAAAACCCTATCCAATGGAATCTCTCCGGATTCTCTTAAAAAGATTCTCTTGGAATCTTCCACCTTTGGAGCCAACACATCCTCTTAACATTAATGCCATTTCCTTTTGACATCAATGACAACTCATAGACAAGAAACTAGGATCTCAAATCCAAAATTGCCAACAATCTCCCCCTTTGTCATTGATGGCAAACCATGCTTCTCAACAACACAGAAACTCAACATAAACAGCTCCCCCTGTCTTGAGGCTCTCCCCCTTTGTCATCAATGGCAAAGGGTCACCTTTGGGGCTTGGGACTAAGAATGAGCCTCTTAGCTTAGTCCCTCCCCCACCTCCTGATGAGGTGATTAATTCTTGGGTGGGAGTAAAACTCCCATTAGGCACTGATCATCATCAACGTCTATAACTTCCTTGCCGGGCCTTCTCTTGAACTCTTTGTCCACATTCCTATTCTTGTCACTATTTTTGTTCTTGTTCTCACCCCTGTTCTTTTCCATGCCTTGATCCTTGGACCTGATCATGCCACTATTCCTGTTCTTGTATTCTAGAATTTTAGCTCTACACTGTCTGATTATGTGACCTTCATTGTTGCACTTGAAACACTTGACGATGTTGTTTCTTTGAGGTAAACTTGATCTTTGAATCCACCA
Organism: Wollemia nobilis; assembly: GCA_028583015.1. NCBI lineage: Eukaryota > Viridiplantae > Streptophyta > Pinopsida > Araucariales > Araucariaceae > Wollemia > Wollemia nobilis. The sequence goes on from JAQPPZ010015128.1 coordinate 1,566,283, forward strand.
GTTCTGACCAAACCTGTTCTGACCAAACCTGTTATGGCCAAACCTATTCTGACCAAACCTGTTCTGACCAAACCTGTTCTGGTCAAACCTGTTCTGACCAAATCTGTTCCTGTTATTTGCCTTGCAATAAACTACCTTGTGCCCAAACTGTTGACAAGAGTAGCAATACCCTTGAAAGTAACTAGCACTTCTAAAATTGTCATTTACCTCCTTCACTTTAGCCATGCAATGTGAAGCCATGTGACCAAACCTGTAACAAGCAAAACATCTGCCTTGAAACTTTCCTTTAATTGACCTCTTAGGTTCTGAAAAATTCTTCTTCTCATTCTCGAATTTTGTTTTCTGTTTCTGTGCATCTATCATTCAAGGACTCCTTTTCTGAAATACTTTCCTCATCAGAACTCTCTTCCTTTTGGAGTCTCTTACTAGACTCTCCAACTTGTTCCTTGTGTGGCTTAACAAAACCAAGGCCTGTTTTATCTGTTGTCTTTCTTTGACCTTTGATGAGTGACTTAACATTTTTGGATCTATCTTGAAACCTGTAAAGCTTATCCTTGTACTCTTTAGTTTCTTCTTCCAAAGAAGCCATTTTATGTTCTAACTCACTATACTCAAGAACCTTAGACTCTAACTCATCCTTGAGTTCTTGTGTCTTAGCCATAGAGAAGTCAAGACTTTCTATAAGATCATCTCTCTCCATACAACATTCATCTAAATTATCCTTGAGTCTAGCATTCTTCTTTCTTTCCTTTTTCAAAGCACTAAGAGCACTAATAAGTTCACCTTCAAGATCTACTTCACCTTCCTCTATATCTTCCTCTATTTGTTTTCTTTTTGAATCATCAAAGCCTTTTTCAGATTTCTTATCACTAGAGGTGCTACCCTTTTCAAAAACCATACATGCATCTTCCTTATAGTTTTCTGAAGCATCCTCATACATACTAGAAACCAAATAATTATTTGTGCAATCATCCTCAAGGTGACCAAAATTTCCACATCTAATACATTTCATGATAATGAATCTATGTTTCGGTTCTTCTTCTTTTTTTGATATGAACGTCTCATTTTCATTATCACTTGAAGAACTTTCACTATCACTACTAGAACACTTACTTGCTTTGTCTAGGTAGAAACTCTTCTTGTGCTTGTGAGAATACCTCTTTCCTTGATTGTTGTGCTCATATTTGTTTTTCCTATGATGCTTGTGCTTTTCAAAATCCTTGCTCTTAGAATCCTGTTTATCTTCATCACTTTCATTCTTGGAAACAAGATCAGTCAGTAGCATAATGACCAAACTTTCCACAATTGAAACATCTTATATTTTTCATACTTTTGTGCTTTCTAGAGAACTTGCCTTTCTTGCTGTAATATGCCTCTTCATCACTATCTTGAAGTTGTTTACCCTTGGAATTCTTGGTAGCCTTGAAAGCTGCCTCTTTCTTGAAATCAACCTTCACTTGAGTTCTCAACTCAAATGCTACAAGTATACTATGGAGCTCATCCTTTTTCAAATTATCCAAATCTTTAGCTTCCTCAATAACAGAAATATTTTCACTAAATCTATTAGGAAGAGATCTTAAAATCTTATAATAAACATCATTTTCAGCAAGCTCAAGACCTAAGTCTTTCATGGAGTTAACAACCTCATCCATATGAAACATGTAGTCACTAATATTTTCATCATCATTCATCTTGAGTTGTTCAAACATACCTTTCAAGTGTCTCAAATTGGCCTTTCTGACATTTGTATCACCTGTATGAACCACCTTCAACTGTTTCCACATTTCACTAGCTGTCTTGCAGTGAATCACTTTTGTGAGATCTACTTTCTATAAGCCTTTCAGGATTGCATTCATTGATTTTGAATTGCTATGATGTAGGAGCCTTTCTTCTTTAGTAGTAGGACCATGTTCAAGAATAGTGTAATCATATTCAATCACTTCCCAAACCTCATTCCCAAGTGCCATTATATGAACCTTCATCCTTGCACTCCAAAGACCAAAATTTGACCCATCAAGAATAGGTGTTGCATTGCCACTTGAATGATCCATTGTGTTCTTTACTAACTTTTCCTTCAAGTTGTTAAACTTTTCGAAGGCACTCGCTCTTATACCAATTGAAGAACACAAGCTTATACTGAGAGGGGGGTGAACAGTATAAGACCTCTTTTTACTTTTTCCTTTATACTTCAAAATAGTAAAGCAATATACCCAAAGCAATATCAAATCAATGCACAATATCATCCACAAAGTGACACCAATTTTAACGTGGTTCACCCAGAATGGCTGGGCTACGTCCACAAAACTTTTCTCTAAAAGTTATCTCAAAGTTCTTTGGGAATCCTTCCTAATTACAATTTTTATGAACCTCGATCCAAAGGAGATACCTTCCCCCAATCAGAATTTATGAGCCTCTACTCAAAGGAGATACCTTCCCGCAATCAAAATTTATGAGCCTCTGCTCAAAGGAGATACCTTCCCCTCTGCTCTGGAAATGATCCCTCAGAAGATCAATTGCCTCTACCTCTTGCCAACATGTGGAACTCCTTTCCATCGAAGACCTCCTATCCTCAATGCTTAGCCTAAGAGACCTCTATCTTCTATGATCATGTCCACAGCAGCTCAGCAACCTGTACCAAACACAGTCAATCGGTCTAGTACAAGTCTTCCTCTGTCTGTTATATCTGTCCAACTCTTGAACAAATCAATCCTCTGCATACAAGCCTTCTCAAAGACTTGCCAACTATCCTCAGGTTCTTCTCATATAACCAATGCACCTCTGTCCTCAAGTTCTCTGCTAGAACTATCAAACTCAGCTCATAAGTCCTCTGCTAGGACCTATCCAAATCTGCTCACAAGTCCCCACCGGAACCTGTCCAAAAATTGCTCACAAGTTCCCATCGAAACCTGTCCAAAACTGCTCACAAGTCCCCATCGGAACCTGTCCAAAAACTCAGCAAGCTCACCAAGAAAAACTTTCTTAGTAGGAAATCACAAAGTGAATTGTTAGAGACCCAATGTGATTTTTCAAACTCATAGAAGCATAAAGATAATTGTTAGAGACTCAATATGTTCTATACTCAGATCCCAATCTCAAAACTCAACTCAAATCAACTCAGCTCAATCTCAATCTTAAATCTGAAAACTCAACTCAATATCTAAAATGGATAGGATAGAATGTTTTCTTTCAATAACATAAAACCCCAACAATTTCCAACTATGCAAAGAATCACATAACAATGATACTCATGTTCTTTTCACCATCAATTAGGGTTTCAACAACAATGCTCATTAAACAAGGTTTAGTCAACCAACACCATTCAACTCAACATCAACCTTGAAGCATTCAACCAATCATCACAAGAAAAGGAAACAAGTAGAAATCATTTTCCCTCCAAAGATATTTGAACAAAACAACCACCAACACAATATCACCAAATGCAAAGAATAACTTGCTCAAATCAACTCAATGGAGTAAGCCCAATATCATGAATCGAGTAAAGCAATAACTTGATCAAACAACCTCTATGGAAGCAACTCAACCATCAAACTCAAAATAGCAAACCAAGGGTTCCACCAACTCAATGCAAGTAGCTAGACTCATAAATATAAACCCTAGTGCACAAAGCTTCCACTATCTCAAACCAGAAATTATGCATTCACCAAAAACTCTCCTTAAGGATAACAATGCATAAGTAGTCTTCAACAAACTAGAAAATAGGATTTACACCTAGCCAAAGGATATGTAGTAGAATACCTTTGCACTCCAACCTTATTTCAGAAAACATACACCAATCATACTCATAAGAAGAATGTGCCCATACCTTATTGGAGTAGATGATAATTGAACCTTCAAGCTGTCACCACACACAACTCTCAAACATCCAACCAAGTTAGGGTTAGAATAAAAAGAAATGAGCAATAATATAAACTTCCTTTATTACACCTTTTAGCTCCACTTCTTTAAACACAACCACCATAACATGCCAATAAATCAACAATCACAGACTCACATCTTATACCTCCATTTTTAATTTTAGCATAGCAAAGAATAATCTTAAAAATACATCCAAATAAATATGCCCTTCTTTCTCCTAAGATTTTATTCAATGCTAATCACAAAAGCAAAAACTCATAAAATTTAATCACACCTTATAAATCGCTTTCCAAGAAACTCTGAATTTCGTGGCATAAAGACGTTTTAATAAAAACATGTGTTACTCTAGCAAAGCACCCCTGCGAGACTCGAAACAGTGACCTCCGCCAATGCAGCGCCCAACAGCAGCCTTCGCTACCACTAGCCCACGCGGGCTCTGAAGTTCACAAGTGAACTTCCCTCCACTTCACCCTTGAAAAAAAAAACTCCCGAAGACTTTTCAACCGCACGTGCTTCTAAGTCTTCCTTCGATCACAGTGAATACAGAGCACAAACACCGCAAATTACATTCGGAAAATTTTGAATTCATTTGCCTTCCAACCTTAGGAGTTGGAGAATAAATAGTCTCTTCAAAGACACCTTGACATCGGCAGAAATAAAGACCATTTCGAAATTAATCAAAAGTCTTTTCAAAAAGGGTTTAAAAACCCTTAAATAATTTTAATAAATTAAGAATAAAAAAAGGTTTAAAAACCTTTAAGTATTTTTAATAAATTAAAAATAATTTCTCCCTTAATTAATTAAATAATTAATTAATTAAAACCTTGAAGGGTTTTAAATAATAATTAAATAAATAATAAAGAGAACCTCCATTGGTTTTAATAAAAACCATTTAACTTGGTTTTAATAAAAACCCTATCCAATGGAATCTCTCCGGATTCTCTTAAAATATTCTCTTGGAATCTTCCACCTTTGAAGCCAACACATCCTCTTAACATTAATGCCATTTCCTTTTGACATCAATGACAACTCATAGACAAGAAGCTAGGATCTCAAACCCAAAATTGCCAACACTTTGAATGCATGCCATTTCCTTGATTGGGTGTGTATTTGTTGATTGGTGACTAAGTGTGACTACCCCCTCAAGCGATGAATCGATGAGGTAATGACCGACATGAGAAAAGTGACGAGTCTCTAGACCCAAGATGACTTTTGTAAGGGTGCCTTCAGTTGTTTTGCATTGAATGATTATGCAGTTTCCCAACAATCGGACCTATTTTTTGTAGGTTTTAACCCTTTTTGTGACGCTGATTAGGGCTAAAATTGTCAAAAATTCGTCCTCCCGTGGAGCGGTCCGGCTATGGTAGCCTTCTTAGGGAGTAGGATATTGATAATTTTTGGCCCCGACATCAGTTTTGTATGCCAAGAATTTCAGGCGCAAAGGCGCCTTTGTGTGGCAATTTTATTATGTTTTTTGGTGGGTTTTGACCCTTTTTGTGATGCCTTTTGGGGATGAAATTGTCAAAAATTTGTCCTCCCGTGGAGCGGTCCAGCTATGGTAGCCTTCTTAGGGAGTAGGATAGTGAAAATTTGTGACCCCAGCGTTGGTTTTGTATGCCAAGAATAGCAGACATAAAGGTGCCTTTGTTCGGCAGTTTTATTGATGTTTTTAGTGCATTTTGACCCTTTTTGTGACACCTTTTGGGGATGAAATTATCAAAAATCCATCCTCCCGTGGAGTGGTACGGCTATGGTAGCCTTCTGATGGAGTAGGATAGTGAAAATTTGTGACCCCAACATCAATTTTGTATGCCAATAATTGCAGGCGTAAAGGTGCCTTTGTTCGGCAGTTTTATTGCTATTTCTATTGCATTTTGGATGCAGTTTTGGTTGTTTTTTATTTTCTTGCTCTGTAATCATCCCAGGGTGGGATGAATACCAGTTTTGTAATCGTCCTAGGGTGGGAAAAGCACTAACTAGAGTGCTCATCCTAGGGTGGAACGATTATAGGCCTAAGAGCCTATATAAGGGCCAAAACTAGGCTTTGGTCTCATTTGCAATTATTTTTTCTAGCGATTTGGAGCTGTGGGGAGGAGGAGTGCTAGTTTTCAAAGTGAAGTGCTGCCAAATTTTTGTGGACAAAATGAGTTCAAAGACAAGATCATTGAGTGGTGGAGCTAAAGCAAGACCGGTAGGTGCTCCTTCTCTTTACTTTATTTGTTTTGATTTTGTTTAAGTACAGTTTAAAATCGTAATTAATTTGTTTTGTATTTTGTTTTTCCATTTAGACTAGGATGAAAACCTTAGTGAAAAACCATTTTTTTTTTTTTTTTTTGTTTCCTTTTAGCCTAAGGTTAAAACCCTAGGTTAAAGTTTGTTTTGTTTTGTGTTTTGTTCATCATTAAGGTTAAGAACCCTAGATGATTTTTTTGGTTTAATTTTTTTTTTTGTTTACACTTAAGGTTAAAAAACCCTAGGTTGAGTTTGTTTGATTTTTTTGTCCACACTTAAGGTCGAAAACCCTAGTATGTATTTTTATGTTTTATTTGATTTTTTTTGTTTTTGTTCACACTTAAAGTTAGAAACCCTAGTATGAATTTTTTTGTGTTTATCTATTTTTTTGTGTACAGTTAATTTGAATGATCTGTACTTTTGTTGTACATTGTTTTGTGTGTTTTTTTTTTTTTTTTTACTTTTTTTTTGTACTTTGCTGTACAATTTTATTTGATTGAGCTGTATTGTTGCTGTACAGTTTTTTTGTACATTTTTTATCGTCTGTATAGTTTATTTGAATGTTTTTATTTAAATTAAGGTTGAAACCCTAATTTTTTTTGTTGTTGTATTGTTTTTGTGTACACTTCTGTACATTTGATTTGTTGTCATGTTTTAATGTTTTTGTGGTGTTTTGTTTTTCAGGTTGTGAAGAGTCGATACCGTCAGCCGATGAGATTATTTGAAGTGTGGGATGCACTGACTGTGGCAGACTGGGAGTGGCTTGATGCCCTTGGGCTCAAGCAGGTGACGTGGTTAGAGCCTGGGGTGGGGGATTGGGAATATCTGACTACCCTGATCAATTTGTGGGATCCCGGAACCAACACCTTTCATCTCCCAATAGGAGAGATGACAGTGACGTTGCAGGACGTGTATCAGATTCTATAGATTCCAATAGATAATTTGCCCATTCAGATGACTCCTCGTGATCAACAGATGACAGTGCTGACATGGTGCTTTGGGCATGCGACAAAGATGGGGGTGGATGGGGCAGTGGAGAGAGCAGAGGGGGACTACCTGATTGATAGGATTCTGGTGCAGTGGTGGTTTTATAAGGGTGACATGGGACCGAGTAGGAGTACTTCCCATACATCTGGGTGAATCAATAGTTTGGGGTGCGCCAGGGATTTCCTGGGGAGCCCTTGATCTATCGACGTCAGGGCGACGAGAGGACTCTAGCCTAGTCGATTATTGAGCCATTGGGTGAGGAGTTAGATGCAGTGATTGATGTCCCCAACGTGGACAATGTCATGGTTACTGCAAAGTATGACCAATGGTGGACGATGCTATGATGGTGGCGTGAGGGGCCTCTAGGAGGTCCAAATGTAGCAGCAGTAGGCGGTGGGGTTGTAGAGGCATCAAGGGAGGGTTGGGGGGCTCCATGCGATGATGTAGATATGGTGGAGTTAGATGACTTGACTAGGGATGGTTTAGGGGTTTCGAAGTAGCCAGACATATAGGATGTCCCAGAGTAGTGGGTGCCAGAGCAGCATGCCATCCTGGAGATGCCCATGCCTCAGGAAGTCCTAAGGGATATGGATGGGAGGTTTTGCACTGAGATAGCACGATTGGAGGACCTACTACAGAGATGAGATGAGGAGCACAGTTCTGAGAGGGATCGCCTGCGAGATTAGTTGGCACAGTGAGATGAAGCATTTGCTACATACCGCCAGTGGGATGTGGAGTGGGTTCAGTTTCGGGTAGAGTTGGAGGCTGATATTATCCACCTTAGTGGATAGTTACCTGAGCTCACTAGAGGTGGATCTTCACATCGAACAAGAGACAGTGAGACTGAGCAGTCAGCTTCCTCTCATCGTAGGCGGGTGGGTGAGGGTAGCGCTAGGGGGCATGATGTGAGGGCTAGCAGTAGCTACCCTGAGAGGTTGCATAGGACCCACACCAATGGGGATAGTTCCAATCACACCGATCCCATGTGATCATGGTTGCCAACTCCCTAGGCTTGGGGTTTTTGAGTTTTTGATTTTTTTGTGAGGTCATAGGACCAAGTTATTATAGCCTGTGGGCATTTTTGGTGATATATATACATGAATTTCTCTTTGATTATACACTTGTGATTTATTGTTTATTTTATGCACATTTATTTACGTTGATGTATGCATGTGTTATTATGAATGCGATTGTTTCTAATTATATGATGTATGCATACAGAATGGATGAAATGGTGTGTTGATAACTTGGCGGTGGCACCATAGACTATACATGATTTGCTGGCTTTTTGTACTATGTGATTGCTTTGTGGAATGACTTTGCATGTGTGAATTTTGTGTTTTGTATGTTCTGATGGTGATGCAAGTAATGAAATGTACAACAATTGTTTTAGAATGTAGTTAAGGTTTTTTTGAGATTCAGATGTTTTAACTAACTAGCCAAGACTATACATTTATCTCACAAGACTTTTGAACAAGGTATGAATCAGACTTGAGTTTGACCGAGTTATTTCACATCCCTATGTGTACGATTAAATTTTTTATGTGGTAGTTTTCAAGATATCGCCAGTGTTAGATAGGCTGTCAACCAAACTTGTACTAAGGATCACCTAATTAGCTCCACTAACTCCTTTTTTGTATTTAGTAAGATTAATCTGCGATGCAATCTAGAATACCATAAACTAGCTCATCCACATGCAAACATTGATCTGTACATAATTTAATGTGATAGATATATCATCATGCAGGAGGTTTTCCACCAGTGACCAGTAGGCTATCCACTAAACTGATACTGAGGATCACCTCATGACCTTCTGAATGCTGAGAGTTCTAGGGATTCAAGTTTGACTCCCTTCTTTTCTTTACTTTTATTGGGATACTTGCTCTCGTATATAAGTGATAAAAATCACTATTTATTTTTATTTTTTTCTTTTGAGCAAGGGATGAGAATTTTGAGTGATGAGAATCACTATTTTTTGTGCTTTTTTATGTATGCACTGTGTGGGTTTTGATGTCAAACTTTGGAGTTTGTACTTTGACTTTTTGCAATTTTTTGGATATTTGTAACTTTTGAGAATTTGGGATGCTTGGGGAATTGGGTAGGGAAGATGCTTGTCCTTTTGCCAACTCAGAATTCTTGGGGTCATTCACACAGGGGGATGAGCGAGATAACTTTTTCACTGTATGGTATCCTAGATTGCTTTGCAGGTTTCATATTTCGTTCACACAACTTGGGAATTTTTATGTGTTTTAACTTGTGTGGGGATGCGACATAACAAGGTGTGATCCAAGTAAAACTCTACCTTTGTAAAAATCTATCTGAATTTGTACAGTTTTTGGCTAGAAATCTAAAGATAGCTGAATGATGAAAACCCTAAATACATTAGGATACAACTGACTATGATATGGTGAAAATGTGGATGGCGTTATTCTTGTTGGATTATTTACAGAGTGGACAAATGTGGAAAATGATGGAATTACCAAGTAATTACAGTCTATGGTGCATTTGACCTGTATGACCAACAAATATGCAATGTATGTATGCGATGCCTAATGCAACTTATTATTTTTTTGTGTTTTGATTTTTAAGAGTATGCATGGAAGTGAGATGTAATTTTTTTTGTAACATTATCTTTTATTTTTGTTTGTTTTTGAATGTTTGTTTTTGACCAAGTGATTGTGGGAAACCTTGGAGCTTTTGGTGTGACCAAAGGGTTTATGGATACCTTTGGGGCATTTTAGGTTGACCAAGCGATTGTGGGAATCCTTGGAGCTTTTGGTTTGACCAAAGGAATTTATAGATACCCTTGGGGCATTTTTAGGTTGACCAAGCGATTGCAGGAATCCTTGGGGATTTTGGTTTGACCAAAGGGATTATAGGTACCTTTGGGGAATTTTTGGGGTTGACCAAGTGATAGCTAGAATCCTTGGAGCTTTTTGGGTGACCAAGCGGTGGTGAGAACCCTTGGAGCTTTTGGTTTGACCAAAGGGATTATAGATACCTTTGGGGAATTTTTGGGGTTGACCAAGTGATAGCTGGCATCCTTGGAGCTTTTTGGGTGACCAAGCGGTGGTGAGAACCCTTGGAGCTTTTGGTTTGACCAAAGGGATTATAGATACCTTTGGGGCATTTTTGGGGTTGACCAAGCGATAGCTAGAATCCTTGGAGCTTTTGGTTTGACCAAAGGAATTATAGATACCTTTGGGGTATTTTTGGGGTTGACCAAGTGATAGCTAGCATCCTTGGAGCTTTTTGGGTGACCAAGCGATTGCTAGAATCCTTGGAGCTTTTGGGGTGGGCTATGGCTCCCTAAATGTGGAATGGCCTCAAATGACTGATGTTCAAGGGTTCTAGTTCCTTGATTCCTTCAAGAGAGGCAAGCCGGTATGTTCTAGGTCCTATTTTACTGTTAATGACATAAGGACCTAACCAATTTGCCATGAATTTGTCCCTTAAATTGGGCGGCAAGTTAGAATTTTGTTGGTTCTCTTTTAAGACCAAGTCACCAACTTAAAATTCCATCAGGTGAACTTTCATGTTGTATGCTTTCTTAAGTCACTCTTGATAGATACGTAAATGCTCGAGAGCATTGATTCATCATTCATAAAGCAACGTAAGCTAGTCTAACTGGGCCTATCGTGTAGTGTCATCATCGATGAATTCTTGCATTGATATGCGCAGGGAAGGTATTTTCAACTCGAGAGTCATGACTACCTCGGAGCCATACACCAACAAAAATGGAGTTGGCCCAGTGGGCGTCTGAATGCTAGTGCGAAAATCCCATAGAGCAAGTGATATTTGAATGTTCCAATCCTTATGACTATCTATGAATGTATTTTTAAGGATGGCAACTAGCGTTTTATTTGACTCCTCTACTTGCCCATTTCCCTACGAATAATAAGGTGTTGAAAAACTATGCTAAATTTTGTACTTTGTGGTCAAAGCACACACATATTTATTCTTAAATGACGTCCCATTATCCAAGATGATCTTGGATGGAATACCAAAATGACATATGATGTTATGTAAAATAAACTCCGTAATGCGGGGCCCAGTCGTAGAGGTTAGCGAAATTGCTTCCACCCACTTGGTGAAGTACTTTGTGGCTATTATGATGAATGTGTGATGGCCTGACAATGCAGGGGAGATGTTTCTAGTTAGATCTAAACCCCACTACAAAAATAGCCAAGCCGATTGGATCGGATGCAAGGCCTAAGAAGGTACGTGTGTCAAGTTAGCATGGTGTTGACACTTCGTGCACTTCCTCACATATGCGCAACAATCTTGCTCTAAAGATGGCCAATAATAGCCCATGCAAAGCATGCGCTTGGTGATGGCCATACTGCTAAAGTGGCCATCGTACATACCATTGTGCACTTGGGTGATTGCCCAAGTGGACTCCTACTGGTCCAAGCAATGCAGGAGGATCCCTTCGTAGCTTTGACGGTACAAAATGTCTCCTAGCAAGACATGTTTTGCCACTTTATGTTTGAATGATATTTTCATGGCATGCGACAATCTAAGTGGGAGGCTACCTAACTTGAGATAGTATCTTATGGGTGTGTACCAATCCTGCTGATCAGAAACCTCGATGGTATGAACGGCCAATCCCTCTTGAAGTTTGTCCCTAGAAGAAGCTGAGTGGGAAAAAACTTGTAAGAATAGCGTTGTGTTGCTATTCAAACTATTGTGGATTCAAGAGAACTTATCTTGAGATGGTTCAATATGGATCAGGTGGATTCCTGGTGTAAGGTTAGAGCTTGTACGCTCCATCATGGATTTTGATAATGTTTTGAATTGAATGGTTGTCATTTCACCATAAGGGTCTTGTGGGATTAGTGACCCCAAGGAGGCCATAGTATCCACAAAATGATTCGATGATCGAGGGAGTGCCTCGATGTTGTACCATTCAAGCTTAGCCAGGAATTTACCCATAAGGGCTTTGTAGGTCTACAGAACTAGGCATTTTCATTGGAATACCCTTCACTTGGTTGATAATTAATAACGAATCACCAAAGATATTCAAACATTTGATGTTCATGGTGATGGCTGTCTGAAGACCTATGAGCAAGGATTTGTATTCAACATTGTTATTTGTGCATGGGAAATCAAGTTTAAATGATAGAGGCATTGGAGCAACTTGAGGTGTGAAAAATATAATTTATGTGCCACCCCCTTGCTCACATTTAGAACCATCAAAAAATAGGGTTATGTCGGCCTGTGACTCAGGCTCATCAGAATCTGGCGATTCTGATACATGGAAGACCCCATCATCGGGAAAATCTACGATCAGAGGCTGATCATCTTCGAGAGGAGCCTCTGCTAATTGAGCGACGATGAATTAACATTTTATGGACTTATGTCCAATGAATTCGATGTCAAACTCCGTCAACAACATGATCCATTTCATTATGCGGCTACTATGATAAGTATGACTCATCATGTATCGCAATGGATTCTCCTTAGACACAACATATGTCGTATTACTCAGCATGTAATGGCATAGATTTTTTGTGGAAAATACCACTTCTAAGCATAGCTTTTCGATGTATGCATAGTTAATTTCATAACTGACCAGGGTACAGCTAAGATAATAATTAGCCCGTTCTTTATGTAGTTCACTTTTCTAGGCTAACATGGAACCTAGTGCCACCTCAGTAGCTGAGATGTATAAATAGAAAGGCACTCCTAGTCTAGGTGGTGCCAATACTGGTGGTGAAGCCAAGTATTTTTTGGTTTCATCGAAGGCTGACTAGCACTCATCATACCAGTGAAATGCTACCCCCTTGTGTAATAATTTATTCATGGGTCGGCACTTGTCAGATAGTTGCGCTATGAAGCTGCTTGATGGTGGTTGGGGGAAGCATTTTAAGGATTGTCTTAACTGTATGTGGATCTACCTCGATGCCTCATTTTGAGACTATGAAACCCAAGAGTTTTCCAGATGTGACGCCAAATACACACTTCTTGGGGTTTAGTCTGACTTTGTGTTTGATGAGGTGATCGAGTATTGATGAGGATTGATGTTAGATCTTTCATATGACCCCTCTAGTAGTTCCTAGCTTAGGTTTGCATAGTTTATTTCTAGCAAATTCATATTGTAAGTGAGTCTCCTTCTCACATGCACTTGTGGGCACTAGTTGTCTTCTAGTTGTCTTTTAGAGTGTTAGTTAGCAAGTGTGAACTCAAAGTAGGAAGTGTGTACTTCAAGTTAGCTAAAATGGATCTTCTAGTTAGCAATCTTAACTTAGAAGTTTACGTGCATTCTCCTTTGCACCTTTGTAGCTTTTGGTTGAGCGTATTGAATCAAATCCATGATTTCATGGGTTGGTTATGTATTTTGGGCCATTAGTGCCTATATAATGATTTGTAAATAATAGAACACTTAGTTGGATTTTCAATCCTTTTCATTGGTATCAGAGCCTAGTTCATGTTTGCACTAGGGCTTGTGAGGTGAGAGGATAGGAGATAGAAATATTATGAGAAACGTTTTCTCATTGAGGACTCGGTTTAAGCCCAAAGGGAGCTTGAAAACCATTCGGAGAAGGAAGTTCCTTCGCCGACAAACCCCTCGATCCAACTTTTTGCTTATGCTTAAGAGGTATAGGAAAAGTTTGCCCCAGAGTTCTTCATATACTGATCCTTGGAAGGGATTGGATCGTAGTTACGGTCCAATTAGGATTAGGGAGCCATTTGACCCTGCTGCCCCCCCATTTTCGAGTACTGAAGAGCTCCAGGAGGACTACCAAAGCTAGGTCGTGTGTCGACTTAGATCTGGGTGCCTTTCAAACGCTGGTCGTGTGTCGACCGGATCTTGAAAGGAGAGCTACTGGTGGGAGCTGGTTGCTCACATTTTCATAATTTCAAGCTTTTCAAATTTTGGATTAACCCCCCCTGGTTAATTTATAAAATTTTTTCATATTGTGTTAAAAGGCTTTGGAATTTTGTTAATATATTATTTTAATAATATATTATTGTAAATCTGTTGCATTTATATATATTGTAAAAAAAAAAAAAAAGCAAGCAATTTTTATTTTTTATTTTTTAATTTTGCAGCAGATTCGACTGCGTTCGGCCTCTTCGACAGCGTACGGCAGCCTTCGACACTATTGCCAGGCTTGTCGTCGCTTGACAGCCACGGCCATCGCTATCTGCAGGACAGCGATCACGGCTGGCGCTGCGCGGCCGCCTGACTGCTGTCAGGCCTGATAGCAAATTGCTGCCAAGCTGACAGCGCCAGGCGCTGTAGCAGCATTTGTTGCTGCCCAACGTCGGTGCAGCGCCTGGAGCGAGCCGACGGCAACTGAACTGCCTGCCGGCCCGACAGCCTAACGGTCTATCAGGCGTCGACTCCAGTGCCGCGGGATAGCCGTCGCAGCACCTGACATCTCTGTCAAGCGTCTGCAAGCTTGCGGCTCGCGACGCTAGTCGCTCGACAACCGGTCAAGTGGTCAGCGTCGTTGCGTCCGTAGAGCCCTCGGTGCGCGGCGTCTAACAATGTTGTCGAGACGGTCTGCCGGGCTCGTGGTCTGGCAACGACTAGTGGCCACGACCAGCCAGTGCTAGGGCGGTCGCATGCTTGGACCCCTTGTGCATGAAAATTTTGTGCACAATAATTTGTGCAGCTCAGGATCCGTGCAAGGAATTGATAAAAAAAAAATTGAACATTGAATTTTTTTTATTTTCTCTGCACATCTGCCTTGGGAATTGTGCCAGGCAAGACTGGTGTTTTTGCACTTCGGGATCCGTGCAACTGGAGGTTGCCAAATTTTTCATGCAATGCGCTTTATGTCCAGCTCAATGTAAGGGTAAATTTATTGTAAAATTTTAAATTTTTACTATTTTAAAGTTGCATGTTAAAAATTTCATTTTTATTAATTTAATTTTTAATAACTTAATTAAATTCATTAATCTTTGATTAATTGCAATTTAATTTTTTTAAGTTATTTTTAAATTAATAAATGTTAATTTGCACTTTATATTAGTTTAAAAATTTCAAAATTTATAGCCTTAGGAGTAAATTTTCCATTTTAAGCAGCACTCCATTGTAACAAGGAAATTTGCATTGTATTTCCTTGATTTAGTGCTTTCTTATCTTTACTCCTGGCTTATACCCGAGAACACATGGCTTCTGACTTGGCTGCCCAAGTGGCATAATTGGCCCATGTTGTAAACACTTTGGCAGATAAGGCTAATGACACTACCATGGCAGAAGTCCTTGGCAATCTTGCCATGAAGGTAAATGACATTTCTTTGCATAATGCCTCAACTTCTCGCTCACGATTCTCGTTTGAGAGTTCGTTGTGAAGTTCCATTGTATGATGGATCCAGGAACCCTGATGTCTTGAATAGTTGGATTCTTGACATGAGTTCTTGGTTTGCTTTCTCTCAACTTTCAGAAGATGATGTAGTGCCTTATGCTAAGCTTAAACTTTCTGGCTTAGCCAAAGTACTTGTGGAACGAAAACGAGGACAAGAACTCACTACATGGGATGAGCTTGTACAATGTCTTAAGACCAATTTCTATCCTTCAAATTATTCTAGGGAATTGGTTATTAAATGGTTTCGTTTTCGCCAAGGTACTAATATGTCTGTACAAGAATATATTTTCCAATTTAACAGGTTCAGAATACTTGTGAATGTGGAGGATGATGTTCCAGGTTTGATTCTCAAGTTTCAAAGTGGCTTGTTGGAGCATTTGTATAGGGAACTAATGTTTGTTTCTATGGAAACATTGGATCAAGTTTTCAACCAGGCGCAGCTTACGGAGGACAAGTTCAAGGCGCAATCGCAGGCATTCCGCACACCTGTTACTCAAGTGGTTGCAAACTCATCAAAAGGGAATAATTCTTTCTCACAAAAGAAGAATTTTGCTCAAAAGAAGAATGTGTCTTCTCCATCTCCTTCTTCTCCTTCCCCTTCCGCTTCTACTCCTTCTTCTTCTTCTTCTAAATCTTCATCTTCTTCTTCTAAGAAATTCTGCAATTATTGTAAGAAGAAAGGGCATGAGAAAGTCGATTGCTTTAAGCTCAAAAAGAAGAGTTTAGTGATTACTACTCAAGAGGAGGATGCTTCCAAGGGTCCCCTTGAGTCTCGTAGGAGAGAGTAGAGTATATACGGAATTACGAGGTAAGCTTAATGAAGTTACCTTAGTAAATGTAAGTTCTTCGGATGGGGCTCGTGATGCTTTGTTCATCACTCGAGCCCACTTACTTCACAACTTTGCAACCGATTGTATAGTGGATAATGGCTCGCAGAAAAATCTAATTGCGAGGTCCATTGTCGAGCGTTTGAAGTTACCTATGGAGCCTCATCCTCAACCTTATTCTTTGGGTTGGAAGGATAGTGGAAGAGGCTCATAAATCACTCACACTTGCACTTTAAAATTTGCACTTGGCCCACAGTTCATAGATCAAGTCACTTGTGATGTGACTCCTATGGATTGTTGTGGGATTTTGCTTGGACAACCTTTTCAATATGATAGGAGAGCTGTTTATGATGCTTTTAAAAGAACCTACACACTTCAAAAATATGGTAAGGTCTTTCTCATTAAAAGCACCAACACTCCTAATATCATTCTAAGTTCCAAGCAAACGAAAAGAGTAATTAAGAAAGGTGGTGATGTTGCTCTAATTTTCATTCGCTCTCAAAACACTTCTACATCTACATCCATTACAAAGCAACACTCTTCAATGGATAAAATATTGCAAAGTTATTCACACATATTTCAGAAGCCAAAGTCTCTTCCTCAAATTCGCACAATTAATCACAAAGATTGAAATAATTCCAGGTTCTTCTCTTCCTAATGCTCCCATGTATAGACAATATATTTTGCAAAATGAAGAAATAAAAAAGCAAATAGAAGATTTTTTGTCTAAGGGTTTCATTAAGGAAAGTATTGCTTGTGCCTCACCTATTTTTTTAGTTCTTAAGAAAGATGGCACTTGGAGATTATGCATTGATTTTCGTGCTTTGAATAGAATTTCGTGAAGAATAGATATCCCTTACCCCGCATTGATGATTTATTAGATCACCTCCAAGGAGCTAAGTTCTTTTCAAAAATAGATCTCAAAAGTGGATATCATCAAGTGCGTATCCAAGCCGAGGATACATGGAAGACAACTTTCAAGACGAAGATGGGCCTCTTTGAATGGTTGGTCATGCCCTTCGGTCTTACTAATGCTCCCGCAACCTTCATGAGGTTGATGAATGATGTATTTCGTGAAGTCCTTGACAAATTTGTCATTATATATCTTGATGATATATTGATTTTCTCAAAAACTTGGGAGGAAAACCTTAGGCATATCCATAAAACCCTTGATCTTCTTGCGAAGAATCAATTATATGCCAATTCTTCCAAGTGTTCTTTTGGCAATACTTCAGTTTCTTACCTTGGCTATGTGATTAGTGAGAGTGGAATTCAGGTAGATCCCCTAAAAGTTGATGTTTTGCTTAAGTGGTCCCCTCCTACAACTCTCACCGAGTTAAGGAGTTTCCTAGGACTTGCGAATTTTTATCGCAAGTTCATTCCTCAATATTCCACCCTTGCGACCTCCATTGCATTATCTCACTAAGTCCAAAACTCCATTTCATTGGGAGAAAAGCCAAGAAGTTGCCTTTGAGAAACTCAAAAAGAAATTGTGTACAACACCGGTGTTAACTTTACCTGACCTTTCTCAACCTTTTGAGATTGAAACAGATGCCTCTAAAGTTGCCTTAGGAGCTGTGCTCAAACAGAATGGTCATCCAATTGCTTATCATTCGTAAACTTTTTCTCGCTGCTAAGTTGAACTATTCTACATATGACAAGGAGTTGTATGCTTTAGTTCAAGCCATTAAGTATAGGAGACACTATCTTTTGGGAAAAGATACGATGAGTACACACTGATCACATGCCTCTCAAGTTTTTACAATCTCAAAGTAAAATTGAAGAATCAAGACATATGAAGTGGGCCTCTTACCTCCAACAATTTCACTTGGTGATCAAGTACAAAAAGGGGAAGAGTAATACCGTTGCTGATTGTTTGAGTAGGCCTCCACCGCTCTTGCCTTAACAGCTTATGTCCACTTCGCACTTGGGATTTTAGACTTGGCCTAATCAGCATTCTCAGGATCCCGATTTTGGAAAAATATTTGAGCAAGTGAGTAAGCCTTCTTCTTCCAATTTGCGTCCTTTCCAAGATTTCTACATCAAAGAAGGACTTCTTTACAAATTGGACAAGGTTTGTGTTCCTTGTGAGCCTAGAGTGTCACTTCTTAAGGAAGCTCATTCTACACTTTATGGTGGTCACTTTGGGAAGCATAAAACACTTCATCATTTGCAACGATTTTTCTATTGGCCAAAAATGCGAGAGGGATGTGTTGAGATTTCTCAAGCAGAGTGCGCTTTGTTGTCGCTCAAAACCAGCTAATAGGAAGTTTGGCTTAGGCATGCCTTTGCCCATTCCTTCCTGTCCTTGGGAAAGCATTTCCATGGACTTGGTTAGTGGTTTTCCTATGACAAGGGCGCCAACATGATTGTATGTTCGTGGTGGTTGACAGATTCAACAAAATGGCTAAGTTTATTCCATGCCGCAAGACAAGTTCTCGCATCGGACTTAGCTCAATTTTTCTTTGACAAGGATTTGGCGTTCCTTTGGTCTACCTACCAAGCATTATCTCGGATCGTGATTCACGCTTTGTGGGTCACTTTTGGCATTCTTTGTGGAAGATTTTGGGAGTTTCCCTTAACTTTTCTACCGCCTATCATCCGCAATCCGATGGGCAGATTGAAGTGGTAAACCGTACACTTGTGCAAAGTTTGCGAATCTATCATCACGCTTCACCAGCAAAGTGGGACTTGAGTCTCACGCATATTGAACATGCCTATAATAGGGCCCTACACTCTTCTACAGGTCATTCACCCTTTGAAGTTTGTATGGGATTTCAGCCCTTGGCACCTTATGAGTTACCTTTGTCTTTGCCTTCTCCTGTCACTTCACATCTTCAGAAGGAGCAAGACAAGGCACACTCATTTGTTCAACACTTGCACAATCTTCAATCAAAGGTGGTTGAGATTTTGCAAAAGACACAGCAGCAGCAGAAAAAGGCCATGGATCGACATCGAATTCCTCATCCTTTTCAGGTTGGTGATAAAGTTTGGTTGCATCTTGACAAGCGACGTTTCACTGATAAGACTCATAGCAAAATCAAACCAATTCGCTATGGGCCTTATACTATTCTTCAACAGGTGTCCGAGAATGCTTTCCACCTTGATCTTCCCGCACACTTGGGAATTCATGACGTCGTCAATGTAGATCTCTTGAAGTTGTACTTTGACTCTACATTGGAGACCGCACCAGCCTATCAGTCATCCCGTGGACGTGGTTCCCGAGCTACGCTTACCATTGGATGCAGATCAGATCTATGACACGAAGACTCGACAGACTCGCCAGGGGTCTACCACCTCATATCTTGTGGCTCGACGAGGACAGCTGCCGCATCAAGCTCGTTGGATTTCTTTTCATCGATGTCTCGTGACTTTCCTATTCTTTTGAAAGCATTGGAGTCCAATGCTTCTATTGTGGGGAGGCATGATGAGGATTGATGTTAGATCTTTCATATGACCCCTCTAGTAGTTCCTAGCTTAGGTTTGCATAGTTTATTTCTAGCAAATTCATATTGTAAGTGAGTCTCCTTCTCACATGCACTTGTGGGCACTAGTTGTCTTCTAGTTGTCTTTTAGAGTGTTAGTTAGCAAGTGTGAACTCAAAGTAGGAAGTGTGTACTTCAAGTTAGCTAAAATGGATCTTCTAGTTAGCAATCTTAACTTAGAAGTTTACGTGCATTCTCCTTTGCACCTTTGTAGCTTTTGGTTGAGCGTATTGAATCAAATCCATGATTTCATGGGTTGGTTATGTATTTTGGGCCATTAGTGCCTATATAATGATTTGTAAATAATAGAACACTTAGTTGGATTTTCAATCCTTTTCAAGTATCTTGCTCAAGTCATCGAGATGATCTAGGCGTAAAAGAGATTTGGCCAACAAATCATCCATATAATCTTCCAAATTTTTATGCATGTGATCGTGGAAGATGTATGTCATAGTGCGTTGGTAGGTGGAGCCAGCATTTTTAAGGCCAAAGGGCATGATCTTATAAAAAAATGTCCCCCAAGGTGTTGTGAATGTTGTTTTTAGTTAATCATCAGGATTGATACGAATCTGGTTGTATCCCAAGAAATCATCCATGAGGGAAAGCATTTCATGGCCTGCTGTAGCGTCTACCAATGCATCGATGCTAGGCAAGGGGAAATCATCCTTGGGACT
Organism: Wollemia nobilis; assembly: GCA_028583015.1. Lineage (NCBI taxonomy): Eukaryota > Viridiplantae > Streptophyta > Pinopsida > Araucariales > Araucariaceae > Wollemia > Wollemia nobilis. The sequence continues at coordinate 1,586,685 of JAQPPZ010015128.1, forward strand.
CGCTTTGTTTAAATCTTGAAAATTAGTGCATATGCGAATCCTCCCGTCCAGCTTCTTGACAGGTACCATATTGGATAGCCATTGTGGGTAGTCCATGCAGATGACAAATTATGCATCCAACAACTTTTGTAATTCATATTTTACCATTAATGCCATTGTTGGGTGTATCTTACGTAGTTTTTGCTTTACTGGCTTGATTGTCGGATCAAGCGTTAGATTATACGTGACTAGCTATGGGTCTAGCCCCGACATGTCTTTGTAGGACCATGCAAAAACCTCCTTCTTCTCTTTGAGAAGAGTAATTTAATTGACTTGCTCTTCGATGGATAGACTTACCCCCAGCTTGATGATTTACAGATTCATTGGATCAGAGCCGATGTCTACGTCAGACGTCTCTTCGACTGACATGTTGGACCCATCCTCAAACTGGTGTGGAGTTGGGATCAGGTGGATATCATTTTCTAAATTTAGATCTATGTTTGGAACATCGGGTTCCTCTTCAGCGTGGAAGATATCTTGAGTCGGTCCTAGGGTGAAATGAAGCATCTCACCACAAGGCCAGTACTCTGATGAGGATGGTGGCGAGTTAGCACAATCCCAGTCTATGGCATCTAGGTTTGGATACAATGGTTATGCTGGATTAGCTGGATTGTGGATGGGGGCAGTTAAGTCAATGGATATCATGTTGATGAAGTGAATTTGGTCTCCATTACCATGCAGGTGGTGACTCGAACATCCTTGGTGATATTTGTGCTCCGGATCTGGCTCTGTGGGTATTGGCACAAATGGATCGGCCCTATGTGTGAATAGAAGGATAGGGTATGCCCTTGGCACTGATGGCTCTATAGGGTCTCTGGGTGGAGGGTGCTCTCTGTATGCCTAAAGTGGTAGGTGCAATACTTGGTCCAACTATGCTTGGTTCAAATACCACCTATGCCTTGGCCCCATGTTTAGTTGTTCAAACATGTCATCAATGTCCATGGGGTATTGTTGCTGCCACATATGGTTGAGATATGCCATCTCAATCTCATATTCATAATCACTATCAGATATCCATAGGCCTTTGTTGGCTCTAAAAAAAATTTGTGGCATGTGAGGCTCGTTCTACTCGAGCAATTTAATTTGGTCCCATCGAGGTTGTTTCGCTCTCTACGGGAGGACTTGATTCTATTGAGGTGGCATTTGCTCGATTGGAGCATTCAAAGGGAACATCACCATGAATTTCTCCTGATAGTCATCTATGGGTGTCACTTGCCAGTGATTTCTATCGAACTTGAAAGGGTCCCAAGGTGCTACCTCATACTCTAACTCATCTTCTGAAGATCCTTCTTGACCTTGTCTATATCCCTCTTGGAGGCAAGTTCTTGAAATTTCCCCTTTCTCGATCAAAGGGAAGGGGTTGTTGAGGCCCACAAGGTTGGTTGTTAACAATGGGAGATAATCCCCCAATGTGTATGTTGTGTTAGGATTGGAATATGGATCTTGTGCCAACCCATCCTTGTTGCCTAGCCCTAGGCCTCGCATGTTTTCTACCAAGATGTCAAGGGGAAGAGGGTGGTTGAACCCTACTCCTGATTTGTCGTATGGAATCTGATATCTTGGTTGAAAAATAATGTGCACTCCTTGTTCATATCTGCCCAACCCATATCCATGCCAATTACATTGGCCAAGATATTTCAAAGTGAAGTCCGGGTTGGATAGATAGTTGACATTCTTAGCAAAGGGCTCTTCATCCTCTTCCTCTTGCAAGTAAGGTTCAACACCATTGTTGAGGCCCTCATATATAAAATTTGTTTGATTTGGTCGGTAGCCCAAAGGTACAATAGTGTTGATGGGGAGGCAATGTTTCCCCATGTCCTACATGGACTCCAGCATAGGTGTTGCTAGAATATTCAGCACTAGGTACTCCCCTAGGCCCGTATTGGCCATCTCAACGGTGATCGTTGGTGGTTGAGGGGGAGGGAATGGGAGTTCTTCTTGGGTCCACTCCATGTTGGGTGAACCAGGTGTCTCGACTTCCATTCGACTGGGCACCTCTTCGATAGAGATGGTTGAGACCAATGGTGGTATCTCTTCCAAGGGCTTCTTCCCGTTGTCCTTCGGTGTGGCCACCGTAGGTGGTGTCATTGGTGAAGGACCAGATGATGAAGATGGGCTTGGTTGGTGATTTGATGGACTTAACAACGGTGATGTATGCAAAATTGGACCTTGTTTGGATGGGTTCAACTGAAATTCCAAATGTGTCGATGGGAGGGTCGATTGTGGCATCAGTTGCACCGTATTACAATACTTGAAGGGCTCTAAGTCTATCGAGACTACATGCACTTGCCATTTATATGTGTACTTTAGGCATTTATGGGCTATCGAAGGGACACACTTCATGTCCCTGATCCAAGGCCGGCCCAGCAAGATGTTGTAGGCCATATCACCTTCCAGGATGTGGCACAACATAGGAATAGTCTTTTGTCCCACTTGGATGGGTAGGACAATTGTGCCAACCATCGAGCATATCGTGTCATTGAATGCTTGAAGAGTATAGGTGGAGGTCACAATGTGAGATGCTGGCAACTTGAGGTGTTTCAATGCCACTATTGTGATTATATTGTTGGACGAGCCAGTGTCCACCAACACCCTCTTAAATGGAATCTCGTTGACCCATGCAATGATGTGTAGGGGTGGATCCACCATATCACCAGTCATCGATTTTAGTTCGTCTTCTCTAAAGGTGATGACTGGTTTTGTACATCGTTTTACATGTCCCACAAATTTGTTGAAATAGTTTGCTTCATGGGGCTATAGCTCGATGGATTTGAGTATCTCCATTAGCACCTCCCGATGGGGCGATGATTGTTGGATGAGCTCATATATGGAGAGCCTAGCCGACGTGGTCCTTAAACTTTGGATAAGTTTAGTCCAAATCATGGCCACTGGTCTATGTGGGGGAGGTTGCGTTGGGTGATGTTGAGGTTGTGATGTTGATGGAACCTCTCTTGTAGCTGCAGCGGGGGCAGCTGTGCTTGGGTACCTCTTGTTCCGTGTCACTATGCTTATCATCCCTACATATCCCTACATGGGGTAGTTTTGTGTCACCTCATTGACCTATAGAGTCTTTTCTTGTGCATCATGGGCAGGCATGGGGTCTTTGAAGATCTTCATCTATTGGTTGCTTGGTGCTACAAGATTATCCACCGCTAGCGTCTTATTGTCTATTAGGTCCTACACTAAGCTTTTGAACTTCCAACATGCGTAAAGGTCATGTCCTTTTTGTCGATGAAATTTATAATATAGGTCTTCCCTATAGCCCTTGGGTTTTGGCACGTTGGGGTCTACGGGTCGACTTTTTGGCAGGTTTATCAAGTTTACCATGGACAAATGGTCAAACAAGGAGTATTTAGACTCTATGAAGGGTGTGAATTGTTGCCTAGGGTGACGCTACTGATTTTGCTCTTGCCTATCATTTTACTTCTCATAGCTGTCAAGAAGGACTGCCTGATAATTAGCCTTTGGGGGTTGTGTCATCTGTGCAGGCTTTGGTATGTTTATGGCAACTTGATTTACCACAACGGGTTTGAGTTGCGTAGACCCACTTTTGGCATTTTTGGGCCACTCTTTCTTGCGTGGCTTGGCAATATCGAAATCCTGTATCTTGATCTCCTCAATTATTCTGGCTTGCACCAAGGCTTCCTCAAGAGTGGCATATTTTTGTAGCTGCAATAGCATGGATATCGACCTTAGGTAGCTCTTTGAGAACATTTGGGTCAGGTCAGCCATAGGAGGGAGGTAAGGAAGCTTTGAAAGCAACGTCCTCCACCAATTTTCGTAAGTCACCATTGTCTCTTCTTCATACTACCTGAGGCTAGCTAGGTTGCTTAATGATGCCTTCTTCTTGGTGTTGAAGGTGAAACATTCGAGGAACGCGTCCAATAGCTGGTCTAGGTTGTTAATGCTATGCTTCGACAATTGGGTAAACCAATATGAGGCAAGGCCTGCAAACGTGGTTATAAATGTTCTTAGAAGCAAAGCATCATTGTCCTGAATGCCAAGAATTGACTCAGGAATCTTGTCATGTGCTCTTGGGCATCTTCATCCCCTCTAAAGATTTCTAGTTGAGGCATTTTGAAGTGTTCAAGGTATGGGGGTGCTGGCACTGAAGGATGCATAGGGTGATTGCGTAGGTAAAGTGGGCTTGTGGGGCCTAGAAGTCTTGGTACCCATAGACTCTAAGTGCTCTAACAACGCTTTGTATGCATCAGAAGATTTGATCTCTTCCTCCTTGGTTTGTTCTCGTTGTGAGTTGCGGGGAACTGGAGGCCTACGAAGGGGTAGCCGGATAGCGCCCCCCTGCCTTGGTAGGGCATTTCAGCCCACTCTTCTTCTTTCTCAAATTTCTCATAGGCTTCTTGATGAGTTCCTGGGCATGATATATAAACATGGGTGGGTTCCCGAGGAGGGTATCCATCATTGGCTCTAGGGTGGCCTCCCACTTAGGTCTAGGAGGTCTCAGAGGCAACACTTGATAAGGTCGTGGAGACCTGTCTCGCACCAAGGGGTTGGGCCTCTCATAAAGCTTTGTCTTATGTGTGTGAGGGGTTGGAATCCTCTCATGCATGGTGTTGTGGAGTAACTCATCCATCTAACATTGAATGCACTCTTTGCTAAGATGGTATAGGCACTCTAACTATTGTTGATCTTGCTCAAGCTGCGTGATTTGCGCTTGGCGGGCGATATGTTTGGCAAATGCCAAGTCAATTTGTTCCACCGTCATAGGTCTAAGAGGCCTAGATGCCTCCCCTACATATCTATCTCGGTTGTAGTGATCTGAGATATCTATAGGTCACTTCCCTCTATCGAGGTTAGCAGCATTCATCCTAGGCTCTAGCCTTAGTAGGTGATCCTGATAAATAGCAGGTGCGGAGGCGCATTGCTCTCATGCTGTGTATTGAGGAGTATAGTGGTTTTCCTTGTTCTCTTTTTCATCTATGTGAACGGGGCAGGCAGAGTTGGCTCACCCTGTCTGAAGAGCCTTGCACTCTGGATTTGGCCTATTTTTTCTGATGGTAATGAGGGTAGAGGAGGAATTCTATAATCATGTACCCCATATTTATGCACCCTATGTTGTTCTAGTGCTTTCTCACACGGTGGCTACTCATAATGAGTGTCTAAGGGGGCCTTCCTATGTATGTACTCCTACTAAAAGGGTTTGTGTTGAATGGGAGTGCCCCTTGAAGGGGTGCCTCTATAGTCTTGTTCCATCACGGTATGATGTGGACTATTTTGGGGGTCAGGCCACCAAGGTGGTATGACCAAGTCCTTGGAGCTATAACGGAGGCAACTTGTGCCCCCTTGTACACTTTTTGCAGCTTCTGCCCGTGATTGGGCTTGGATACGGGTGTACAACATGGTGGTGGTCCTCTAAAATATATGTAGATTTTTATCTTCTTTTATGATTTTTTTTTTCTACCCTAAACAAAAAGGAACACACAATCAAAGAAATGATTATCTCGTTTATATATTAAAGGTGTGCCCTAAATTTGGTTTAGTGTGTTTTGATTTTTGTTGTGCAAGACCTTGTAACAAAAAAAAAATTGTACATGCAATATGAGGGCTCTTATGTCTCCCAAAATGGTCACCCCTTCAATATACCACTGCTAGGCCATTATACTGAACCTCTCAATATATCCGCCCTTACGTGATGGAAACTATTGGTACGCGAGAGCAAAATAGTACGTGGAGCATAGGCGGTACAAAAGGGGAATCTCTCTATTTTTGATACCTACCATAGAAGACTTATCCTCATGCACTGGAAATCATCCCATCTACACTTGGTCAAATTTCATCAGGATTTACATCTAGCAACAGTCGCGATCGGGGTTATGTATGCAAAATTCAAGCCAAGGTGGTGATGAAATCCACTGTTGGTCTTGATCAAGTGTTGGGGTTTTATGACCAACTCATTGATGTTTATATTATCATGTGGTGTGTGTGGTTATTTTTACTTGCATGAAGAAAGAAAACATGCAATAAAATTTTCCATGCAAGCAAAGAAAATAGAAAAATCATAGAAATAGAGACAGAGAATTATAGAAAATGCTTAGAAAAACCTATCTGCCCACACCAAATGCCCTTGAGTTTCTGCTCAAAAACTACATAGAGATCTAATCATCCTAGGGTGGTACGAATAGCAGATCTACATTCATCATAGGGTAGGACGAATTCCTATTCGTCCTTGGGTGGCATGAATTCCAGTCTGTATTTGTCACAGGGTGGCACGAGCAGCAGTCCAACGCCTTAAGGATTAACACCTGCAAGCAAAAACACAAAGTTTTGATCAGAAACTTGATCCCAAAATTAGGGGATAGGGTACCACCATGATCGCCACTGAAAGCACTTGGATACGGAAGCACAGATGCATCGAGTGCAATGCAAACAAAAGTAGATGTAACGCTAAGTCCTACGAATGAACAAAGAACAAGTGCATGAAAATGGAAAGCGAAGCATGAATGAAATGAGATATAAACCAAAAGTAAAGTGCAACCTCTTTTACTAATTTTTCTTGAGATCAAGTTACAATTGTCTCCCCCCTTTTCAGGGGCTAGGAGAATTTGATAGAATTGTTACACCAACGGATGATATGCTTCCCTTCGAGATCTTCCACATACTCACATTTGAAATGGGCAGGCCAAACATCATCGCCACTTGCATGAATGCATTTTTAGTTCCTTTCTTCCCCTCTGGTGTCAAGATCCTACATTCAAATAAATAGCAAATGAATAATAGCACATGCGGATGGAGGGAAACATGCAATCCCCAAGGCCTCCAGTTAATGCATAAATGAAATTATTAAAAAAATGGTCAAAACATATGAGAATAAGATGAAAATTTAAAATAAGCATGTAAAAATCATCATGAACACACTACAAAAGGAACAATCAAGAAATCTACCATAGATTTCTAATCGCTCCGGGGTGGGACGATTAGGACTGTCATAAAATGCCCGAAAGTGACCTCCCAAATGTTCCATCCAAAGGCCTCCAAAACACCTAAAAACTTGGGGTTAAGCAAAATGGGGAATTTTGAGATGACCCAGAAGGTTGGATTTTGTAGGTTCTACCCGGATCACCCTGTATCTAAAGGCACTCCCCGTATGTTAGTGAAAGCATAAAATAATGAAAACACAGTCAAAACTTATCAGAATGGAATGAAATTTTAATAGCAGCATATAGGAATGACATAAAAAAATATGCAAAATAAATAGTAGAGAAATAAGCTATAGATTTCTAATAACTTCGGGGTGGGGCGATTAGGACTACAATAGTGCGGGGGCGCCCGGGGGCAGGACGCCCGTCGTTTGGGGCTTGGTTTTGACACCAATCCACTTGGGATGGGTCCAAAACCTCCTAGGTGGTTGTTTTAGAAAATTGGGTGAGGGATTGTGGCTATTTTTTTGGGTTTTGGGTCCAGATTGTGCTCCTAATATTCACTCGATAACCTCCCTTCCAAAAGAGAGATCAAGGATGTAGGAAGCACAATGGGGGTGAGGGTATAATTCGGTAGCACTCTGTTGCTCCAAAATGCTCCTACTCTGTTCTCCTTTTTGGGTTATAAGGCTCACCATTTTATAGACCTGAAGGTCTGCTTTGAATGTGCATGCAGAGGCACCACTTGGCCATCATACTTTGTCAGAGGAGAGAACATTCCTGCGTGATTAAGGGCTCCATGACTGCCTCTATGACTACCTCTTTGAGATTTTAAATTCTCACTCACACTCCCATGAATTGAAGGTGGAGTTGAGTTGCGGATCTATGTTGCCATTTGTCAAGGTTTGACCTTTTTCCCATCAAACCTGCTATTCACCCCATCCTGGAGCGATTGCTGCTAATTGTCCCGAGGTGGGGCGAATAGAATTCTAATCACCTTAGGGTGGAACGATTAAGGAGCAGGGTGCTTGAAAGGTGCTAAATTGACCTCTGACCTTCCAAAACTACTTTGGGAGTGGTTAGGACCACTTTTTAACCTCTGGGGGTTGCCCTAGGGGCTATGTATGCCAATTCGGTCAGTGCTTGTAGCCACCTGATCAGATTGGTGTTGTTTTGGGCATCAAGTGTCTACACATTCATTAGTTTGAAAAGTAATTTAAGTAATTATGCATTAATGCTAAAAATTTTCAAATGGAATAATGTTCTTTAATGTCATGGTTTAATTGATGCATGTCTTTTGGCTAAAAATTGTTAGTCATTTCATCCTTCTTTGTAAGATATTTCTTTGACTAACAAAATTGATGTTGAAGTTCTATTCCATAGATTCCACTAATGGCAACATTTACTCCAAAAAAGGTAGGAGTTGCATCCTAATTATATTGCTATTATGGTAATTTAAACCTTCCTACCCATCAAATCCCTAAAGTTGCAGAAGAATATTTACCTTAATTTAGGCATGATGTGGCATCAACTGAGGAACATATTCAGATATACAAGAATGTATTAATTTATTTATAAATTAGGCATGAAAATGTTTATTGTAGGTTGTTTCCATACACATTGGATGAGGTTATGTTGGATTGGTACATCTCCGTACCTCTAGATTCTATTATATCTTGGTATAAATTAGAGGTTGCATTTATCAACCATTTTGGAAAATTAGTTAACCTAGTTGTGATATTATATCAGTTTGTCCCACTAGGTAAAGAACCTAATGAATCCATGAGCCAATTAAATAAAAGGTTTCATATATTGTATATCTAAGTGGTGCCCCATTACATCATTTTAGAAGAAAGAGCCACTCTAATATACCTAGAAGCCTTAGACCCATTTACTTCTACGTATCTAGGGAATCTTCTTAAAGATCCATCCTTGTCTAGGGCCTATTGTGAGGCAATAATAGTAGAACAATGGTGGAATTCAAAGGGTGTTGATGTGGATTAATTATCATTACTGAACCCTAAGGCTTGAAATTATATATCACCCATGATTCAGGCTAAAGTGCAACCTTATCCCACGATGAAATATTGTCCAAGTGATGGGTATCCCAAAAAATACCAACAACCCAATTTGGAACCCTCGAATCAAATGGTGTCTAATGTAAGAAATAAAATGGATAAAATTGACTGTCCAGAAGTCACAACCACCTTAGATATTATCCAAGAGGTGGTGTAAATTTTTAAGTTAATATCCACGAATGAGGACTGTGGTAAATAGGTCCATCAAAATGTAGAAATTAACCTAGTTTCAAAAATGTATGAGCTTTTAGAAATAAAAGGCTTAGAGTCATTATTCACAAAGGAGGATTGGGATAATTATAAAAAAAAAATAGAAGAATTGATCCCACTAAAGAAACCCTTGACCCACCAAAAGTGGTTGAAAGTAAATTTGAGGGGGAATCAATAGATGAATCTAAAGAGTCACTAGAAGACATGATAGAATTTCATCACTTGTTTTTAGAAGACAATTATTATAATGATCAAGAAAGCCAACATGAGCTAAGTTATGACTTAGAGTCATTATTTACAAATGAGGATTATAGTGATCATAAAAATCTGAATACAAGAATTGATTCCACTATAGAAACCCTTGAGCCACCAAAAATGGTTGAAAGTGAATTTGAAGAAGAGTTTCTTGAAGAACTTGAAAATTATGAGGAATATGCAATAGAGTTTCATCCCATGGGTTTAGATGACCATTATTATAATTGTTAGAAAAGGTATGAGGAATCATTGGTTTCTCACACTCCTACTAATAAAATTTCTATTTCACTTGATATGCAGGACAATGAAATTGATTTCTCACATGAAGACCTGGCAAAGCCTGTACAATAAGAAAATGGTAAGCCATTTGCAAAAGTAGAGAAGGTTCCAAGATTCAAATATTTTGAGGATGTGTTTATTGAACACCTTGCTAAAAGAGAAAATAAAGAAATGGTCAATTTTTCTTATGATTCATTCATTTTGGATAAGGAAAAAGTAAAACCTTCACTTTCATTCTTGACTACTAAAAATATGGGTACAAATTCACATGACTGTCTTGGAGATTCAAATGAAGAAATACCATGGGTGGTTAACAAATAATTGGAACTATCCCTTATTTATCCAAATGGTAAAATTATTGATTTATTTGGAACAACTAAAGTAGTTGATCAAGAGGATGTGTTATTTAACACATCCCTTGATCAACAAGATTTATGGTTTGAAAAATAAGGATGTATTTTTAATTGGGTGCTTAATTTTGGTGTGTTTCAAAAGAAGGTCATTGATAAATATGAAGGGCTACAAGATGACAATGATGGAGATCACGAGGACAAGGAAGAAGTTACAAATACTCTCCAAGTATTGGTAAATGGAAGTGTATCAAAGGTAGAATCTCACCTTTTATGCTCAACCATTCAAACTCTAGGTAAAAGTTTTCATAATCATTTATTGGATTCAAATGTTATTTGTGATGAAATTCCTGTGGAGGTTAAAAAATAACTAGAGTTGATTTGTACTCACACCGCCAATGATATTTCTTTGTTGAATGAAATAGAAGTAAATGCCTTTGAGTTACTAAATAAAATTCATCAACAATTGATAATGTAATCTAAGATAAAAAATTATAACGATTCTCATTTAGTAGATATCCTAGATGCTTATAAATTATTGCATAAATTTGATTGACCTAAAAACATGGAAAATGACTTAGCTTTAAAATTCTTATAAATAGGCTCCTACTTGTAAGACCTAAAATTTGAAAAGAAGGTCCTAATTCTAAATCATGAACTGAATTGTGAAATCTACACCTCTTTGAAAAAGCAAAAGATAATTGAAAATCATGTATTTTATTGCAAATTTAATCAATCAAAGTTTCAGCATGGAATTACTAATATCATTGAAACAAGTTTGTGGGGTGAGATAGGCAAGATGAGAGTTGCATTGTTTGATCTAGTATTACTTTAGTTGGATTTCTATAAACCTTGACATGCATATCATGGTAGATGTCTTTTAAGTTGTGGTAATTGTTTTTGGGATCCACGAAAATGATGGCCTAAATTTTGCACCATATTGTACTTTGTTGTATATTATTGTATGTAGCTTTGGTTTTCGTGCTTTTGTTTTTAGTTTTGTTGTTTTGTATATTTTATCCCTAATTTTTGTCTTGGCAGGTTTTGTTTTTTATTTCTTGTTAGTTTGCATTAGGTTAGGTGTTGGTTTATCTTCAAGTTTTTTTTTTCATATTTTCAAGGGAGCTTTAGGTTGGTCCCTTTGATTGAGGTATGGTTTGTAAATAGCTACAAATTTATGATATCTTGGTTGTTTTTTATGTTCCTCTACCATGTAGGGGGAATTGCCTATTTTGGAATCATATGGATCAAGGAAAAGAAAATTGTTTAGTGATCACTCCTAGATTTTGGGACAAATATTTTGAATTTTGGAACAATGAATTTTTTTGGTAAAGATCCACATATAAATCACATGTTAAAGGGTATTCCTTGAAATCTTGAAGGATGAAATCATTCTTATTTGCAAATTAAGGTGAAAATAATTTATAGACTCCATATTTAGCGTTAAGGGTCTCTAACACAAGTGGCAGGTAAATTTTGCAAAGAAAAACAATGCTTAGTTAAAACATAAAATAAAAAAATAAAAAACAAAACATGCCAATTCATTCTCAAGTCTAGATAATCTCTATCGAGGCTATGGATGCCTGACTAGTAGTAGGGTTATATCTAGACAAAGTAAAAAGGAAAATAAAGCAATGCAAAGTATCAATTTGACACCTGGGTGGTTCAGATAATCTCTATCAAGGCTATAGACATCTGGCTAGCAATAGAGCAAGGTCTAGAAGAGATCAAGGCCATATCCACTAGGGCTATAGATGCTTGGTTGGTAGTGGAGCAATGTAGAGGCACATTGCTAATGAGTAATATTTTATAGCCTAAATGCAGAATAAATGGAGTCTGGATAGTTTTCAAGAATGCAAAATTAAATCATTTCCACACATTGAGCAAATACAAATGTTTCATTTGCTTTCATTAAGGTTATCCAACCCCATTTTCTCTGAATACTGCTAGATAACATATATGTTTTTGATCTTTGGTTTGTTTGTTTTTAGAATTGGGTTCTTCATCCGAAATACTTAGGAGTATTTCCCAACAGAGTCACCATTTGTTGTGGCCATTGCACAACTTGCCCCAAATCTGGGGACCTACCTTTAAATTTTTCTTTTTTGGGGGATTTTTGATTGTTTTTGAGTGATAGTTTTTTCGAAGGGTCCATACCTATGAATGTGTTTTATAGTGGTTCAATTTTGGGTAGCATTTTATTTTCCTTCTAAGTGTTTAATGTTTAATTGTGTTTAATAATCTTGTTGTCATTTTCAAGTTTTAAATGTTTTTGTTAATTTTAATATTTTGAATTAAATTAATTCAAAATTTAAAATTAACTAAATCACATTTATGTTAATAATTAAATAAGAAAATAAAATATAAAACACGAATAAACAAAAAAATAAAAATAAATAAAATATATATAAATAAATAAATAAAAAAAAAATTATGTATATATATATATATATATATATATATATATATATATATATATATATATATATATATATATATTACAAAAAATATAACAAATAAAACATAAAATAAAATAAAATAAAAAAATAAAAATAAAAAAATGAAAATAAAGCAAGCACATTATATTAATAATATTAGGAGTTGTTTGGCATTGTTTTTATGGGTTTGTTTTTATAAAAGAAGTTCCTTTGTTTTGGTTTCTAACAAAGGGTGTTCAGTTTGTAGGTACATGCACATTGACCAATGCTTGAGTGGACTCTAAAAAAACCTTGCATTGTGACTTGGATTCAGATGTGGAGGACATGGATGCATAAAAGGCTAGAATTTACAACGTAGACAACTAGATGAACAAGGACATTGTGGGTAAGGATGTGGTGATTCCATAGACTATGGTGTCACTCACGGATGATGTGACATGGACAATGCACACTTAGAAATATAAATCATGGATAGGTTAGCGTGGAATGAATAACTTGCATGTTGTAGACAAGTTTATATGTACAGTGGGAAAAATTTTCATTGGATTTGAATATTATTGTTTGGGGTTGCACTTTGTGTAGAACAGGTTCTATAGCTCATGTTTCTATTTTTGTGATATATGAACATAGATCTGGGGGTGAGCATGGACCAAAAAACAAAGGCTTTTGCCTAGGTTGTAGAAGCGGATTTGTGGTGCAGGTGTTGTCATGGTGAGATAGCTAAAGCTATGTGTAACACAAGGAGTTGAAACATGGATGATATTTTGGCCACAAATGACAATGATTTCACGAGAGGTATTGAGCATGATGAAGGAATTGTTTTAGTTGAGACAATGGTGTTATGGTAGTAATGTTCATCAGCACAAGAGGTATTCAAAATAGCCCAACATATAGTTTCTTAGATCACTGAGTAACCATATGGGGTACATTCCAATCACTCTAAAAGATCGGTGTCATAAAACACCTTTTAGAAAACATGGAAGTAGTATCTATAGTCAGTCATGGGGGAATTTTAGACTCATGTGGCCATATTTCTCAATAAAAATGGATGTTCCTATTTTATGACTTGACAGTCTGCTCTTTGGGATCAATCAGTTTCGACCATGGCCAATTCCCAGTGATCAAGCCACATTTCATATGCAAACACAGTTACTAAAATTTAATCATCAGGATATCGCTTGCTTTATGCCTTTGAGTAGTATGAAAATTTCAAAAAAATTAATGCAGGTGATGGGGTAGACCACGATATGGGTTGTTTGATTATTTTATATCCTTGTTTGATTAAAAATCCTTTGATTAGCTAGTTTTTAAAAGGTGAGTAACAAGACCAATGGAGGGGTGAACTATGGATTAAGAAAGGACATGATAAAATAGTTTTATACCCATTTCAATGTGAAATATTGTGAGCATAGCCAATGATGATGAAGGAAAAGATAAATTGAGGTGAGTTTCAAATGCTAAAAATGTAGATGCAATCCTTGGATAACTAGACGAATGAACATTAACCCGATGTAATTCATTTCATCGCTATAAATTTGTAGGTGTTGGAACTGTTATTTTGAAAAGATGTTCCTCTTTGTACTAGTTATTTTACCTCTCATGGACGATGCTCTACGTATTCTTCTCTATGTGGGAAGTATGTTTATATGCAAGAGTATCATAGGGAGTTATATGGCTATGATAGTACGAAAAAGCTTCACTAACGTTGCTTTGGGATCACACTATATAAGGGATATAGCTTTCAAATTTAGAATGGGGAATCTACACCTGAGATAGAGTTATGGAGTGATGATTAAAAAAATATTGGTAGTGTTGGTTATATTACCATCTTAGTAAGTCAAAGGGGCCACGTGGAGAATAGATTATCACTATTTAACTATTATGGTCCAAGAGTTTTAAATAGAGGAATCCTAGAAGCTACAAAGGGGAGTAAATCCATCTCATGCTCACCACCCACGCAAGCTTTGCCAACAGTGCATGACTATCGCAAGTTAGAAATTATGGTTTTGAAATATTTAGTTCATGTTGTGGGGATTTCTTGCTTACCTCCTTAAGATTTGTCACGTCACAGTAATCCAAAATCACAATGAGTATTGTAGAATCTAGTGGATCTACCACTTTGACCTAGGAATAGATTATCAGAATGACTCTAGACAGATTGGGTCGGGTAAGGAAACCCCAGATAATGGGTTCATATATTTGCCATTTTAATGCAATCACCCATGTATTACTAGATTAAATGATATTATATTATTTTTATTATTTATGACCAAACCAGGCATTATTAGAACACATCAAGACCAGACCGGTGCCATGTCCATTGGGTAGTCATAGCAAATTTATATCAAATGACTCAAAAAAGAAAAGGAAAGGAGAACTAGTTCATTTTCATTCATTCAAATAATGTAATCAATAAAAATGATTTAACTAGTGAAGGAAAGCATTACCCACATATTCTGATTATAGTAATACGTAAATAAGCAAACACAGACCAAGAACACATAAGATGTCCATAATAGAGTTGGATTTTATATTCATATAACAAGACGTACATATGAAAAGCCTCATAGAGTGTTTGGGTCCTATATGATGTTAATTACAATGGTTCCCCTGTTTGAATATCATACCAAGTGGTTGTTTCTCTCCATTCTAGATGTAGTGATATGAGAGTCTCCAACTTTGGTCATTCCATAGGAATTAATATCAATGAACAACGCTTCCTAGACAGTCCTTGGAAAAAGGTAGAAGAAAAGATGAGATAAGGAAGACAAAAAAAATACACAAGGGGAAATACGACTAACTCTTAGACACAACAATACCTAGACTTAAGATTTCTCTCTCAGAGGTTTGATAAAAAAAAAAATTGTTGCAGTGGTCTCCCTTATATAGCGTTGGTTGCTCGAGAGGGGCTGTAACCCTTTCCTCCAGCTTAGCCCGATCTTACTTCCTCCAAAAGTAGGATGTAATAAAAAATGGGCACGTAGCCTTCGTATCTCTATTTAAGTAGATGGTGGTTACAACTGTGTACTATCTCTCCCGCTATCCTAGGCGGTTGTGCTGCACTCGGCTCGTGTGCTCTCCCTGGTGAGTTGGGCCCCACTTCTTCCCTTTTGAGGTCCTGTAGACTTTGGTCAATGTGGCCCCATGCTTCGTCGTGGAAGGTTAAGGTGAATATTAATAGGTTGAGATCTTGTGTGACTTTGTTCACCCTTTCTTTGGCCCACTCCATGGTATTTTTGA
Organism: Wollemia nobilis; assembly: GCA_028583015.1. Taxonomy (NCBI): domain Eukaryota; kingdom Viridiplantae; phylum Streptophyta; class Pinopsida; order Araucariales; family Araucariaceae; genus Wollemia; species Wollemia nobilis. The sequence continues at coordinate 1,602,452 of JAQPPZ010015128.1, forward strand.
TGAAGACATATAAGCGGTCAACCATTTGCACCAAAGTCGTAAACTATTTTGATAATTTTCCATCAAGACCAAAGTCAAAATTTTATATTTTATTGAGCACAAACTCCTTGATGTCAGGAGTTTGGATGAATTCATTCAATGTGAACCCACAATCATTTAATTCATCCTCAACCTCCTGCTCAGTGTCGATAACTTCCTGATCCCAGAGGAGCCAATTGGATCTATTCTGCAGATACACAAAAACTTTAGAGTATTCCTCTGCAAAGAAACAGATAGTTCCATCTCCCAAGGTAACTGCTCCCCCACTGATTTCTACGTAGCTTTCCCTGAACCTTTTGTATATAGGGAATATTGCATTTACTCTTTGATCTACTTGTCGTAATCATTCGCGCAGGAGGCCAACAGTGTGCTTGGTGGCATAGATATTATAAAATATGGAGGCAAGATCCTCCATCTTCTCTAGTATCTTCTCCTTCATCTCCTATTTAAACTCATCAATAGACCCAAAGCGGTCACTGGCCTATGCAGCAATGGCCTGGGAGGGAGTTGGCATCTACTTCAATTGATCGACCTCGGCCTGAAGCTGCTGCACTTGAAGTTGTAGTTGCCCCACCTCCATAGCCTTGGTCTTTAAAACTTCCATCTCTTTTTCCACTACTGCTGCCACCTGTACTTGAGAGGCTACGTGGGACTTCATCATGTCTATCGGACTAGCCTCCACCCTTATTATACCTTTACCGATATCAATGGTTGCTTTCTTTAGGCTCGATGGTAGAGGGATGTCAAATGTAGTGGTGGACACATCACACGTTTCCTACCTAGATGTCCCTTGGGGCCTGCTCACTCCTTTACTGGGAGATCTTTGCTCCTATATATCTTGTATTTGGTCTTCTTCATCTACAGTGAACTGGAGCGTGTCCCTCACCCTCGCCAGTGTGAAATTTTTGGTGTCCATAGTAGAAGACTCAACTCTAGCTTTCTTCCTGGTGGGGGACAATGAGGGACTTCTCTCTTGGAATTCATATTCCCTGAGCACATTGGATAATCCCATTGCTTCTTGTATTTTCTTCAAATCCTAGGGGTAATGGGATGTTCTTCTTGGTTGATTACCAAGGTGGTGGTGAACAATGAGGGTTGGCCCACTACCACATCGGTCTGCTCGGATGGACACATCAACGTTTGAACCGATGAAGTGAAACTTTGTGATTGCTACGAGGAGTAAGTGACCAACTCCTTCCCTTTTGAAGTGGCAATGGGAGAACTAGAGGAAGAGGGAATTTTTTCTTGCTCCTACTATGCTTCATCCACTATTTTCATCATGACCTCAAATAGGTCAGTATCTTGATGGACCACTTGGAAAGTGGGGTCCTAGAATTCCTCTAGAGGAGCAGTTGGGACCAGTGGCACCACCTTGTCCACTAAAAATTCCTGGTGTAGTCTCAGCTTAGAGCCATAATCTCCAACTACTTCTAGCTTGCTATAAGGCCTCCTATCCATTCTCCACACCAATTCTAGTGATCGATTTTCTTTGATGGCCTTCTACATATCATCTTCAAAGTCGTCTCCCCTATGGGTAACTTGCAAGAGAGCAATCTTGCTAGCAACAACCCACCTATGGTGGCCCTCGGGGTCATAGGGTCTCCATGTAACTTCAAGGAAGTAGTAGGTGTCCATGTTCCATATGGCCCATAGCATTGCAAAATGACCTAGATAAGTATAGGGGCCCATCGAGCAAGGAATGGGCAACCATGACACACTCCCCTTCTTTCTGAGGAATCTGATTTTTACTTCCTCAGCAATCTATCGAGTTATCTCCAGGATAGCTATGGAGGTAGGGAAGTGCTTTGGTAATGCCTTCGAGGGTAATTTAGAACCATATATTCTGATATAAGAGAATTCTTCTATATAGAAGAAATCTCCTACCCTAGCTTCATGCAAAAATTTTCTCACCCTGACCCCAAGTCTATCAGGTTCAATGCCACACAAGCGGGTGTGTACCACTAGGAGGATGTTTCTAAAGAAGATTGCGTAACTTGAACACCCTTCTTTTATACATAGCAGTGCATCCTGAATAGTAGTAGTTACTCCTCCCAATCGAGTCACCAAAGATTTGTCAAATTGTGCTATAACCAGATGGATAAAAAATAAGTAATAGGAGAATGGGGGAAGCTCTTCTTTATCAACTAGTATGGTTGCCTATAATTTCACTAGTTCTCTATCCATGTTGTCACTAATGACATCTTCCCATCGGTAGAGAGGCATTTTATCTATCCTGTTACACTAGATAATCAAGAACATGACCTCCTTTGTAATATGCTCCAGATTTTTTGTGCCCAACACCAGGTTGATCATATCCACATAATCTTGTACCCAGGGCCTGAGGAGGAATTTGTGAATTGGGAAGCCAGGAGACCTGCATTTGCCTCTCTTCAAGAGCATATCTAGGAATGTAGTGTTCAACATGTAATTGGCCTAGAGGGTGAGCGTGTGAAAGTCCAGGACCTGCGAGGCTGTAGCGAGCCCGAACACCCACCCAATTCTATCGGCTATTAACCTGGCCATGACTTGATTCATGTGGTCATGAATGGTTCTGATTTTGGAGTCGTAGGCCACTACTAACCATGCTAGGAGGTCTGAGGAGTGGTACACCCTTGGGCAAGTTAACCAGCCTAGGTTGGTGTTCCATTTATTGCAAATTGGGCTTGGCTCATCGCTATCCTATTATGCCCTCATAAATAGACTCCTCAATAATGTGGGGTGGCACTAGCTATCTTCCTCAATAGGGTCAAAACTATAAATTATCATGCCTTCCACCTCTCGATGCTAATCTTCTATAATATCCCTACCCAAATCTGATGGATTAGTCAGCACCTTTGGGTCCTAGGCTCTCCCTACCCTTTTGGTAATTGACCATGCCCTAGTAATTCTCCCAATATAAGCTCTAACATCGAGCACTCCTATTGCAACCGTGCTGGTAGAAGCCATGGAAGCACACCTTTGGGGATAGAAAGGGTTTTCAAAATTTTATACTCGACCTCATCGAGAAAGCACTCTACATGCATATTTACGCTAATGGCGTAGGGGAGGTCCACCACCTTTCATTTAAAGAGCCTACATTAATTTTCTTAGGTGGGGCGCATGCTTTTTCATTCATTGAGACTTTATGATTGGTCATGCCATGGGGTTGAGTGCACCACATCACTCTCCTTGTTGGCTATAGATTGGCTACTTTTTATACCCACTTAGTTGAGTTATAGCATGATGGGATCTCCAGACATGTGGTAACTTTTGATCAACTTGGGCGAGGTGCGCTTGAGTGATACGTGCGACCTTTTGGATGGGGTGCACAAAAAATGTGCCTCATTAATTCTTCATGCACCTCGAATAGGATTAGGTGCATGGATTCATGCACCCACAAAAACTTCATGCACTCCATTGGGGAGTGGAGTGCATGGACCTCGAGTTGAGAGCACATGACCTTGTGCACCTACAAAAATTTCATGCGCTCCAAGGGAGTGGAGCATGCAGATAGAAATGGGGTGCATGGGGTGGTGCACCCTTAAGACCCTTATGCACTCCACCTTCTAGTGGAGTGCACAAACCCAGAGGTAGGTGCATAGTTTGGTGCACCCAACTAGACCCTCATGCGCTCCATTGGAGTGGAGTGCACATACACAACGTGAGGTGCATAAACTTGTGCACCCTTTGAGACTTTGTGCACTCCACTTGGGAGTGGAGCGCACAGACTAGGAGCTAGGTGCATGAATATATGTACCCAAAACACTCCCATATGCTCCATTGGAGTGGAGCATTGGGTAGGGACCGGGGCACAGGAAGTTGCACCCCCTTATGGATTTCATGCACTCCACTTTATAGTGGAGCACATGAACTCTATGATGGGTGCACAACCTTGTGTGCCCTTCAGGACCTTTGCATGCTTCATGGACGTGAAGCACATAGATCGGGTTTGAGGTGCATGGAGTTATGCACCCCTTTAAAATTTTATACACTCCATACTCCCATGGGGCACACAAACTCAAAGTAGGGTGCATGGAGTAGTGCACCCCTTAGACATTCTTGTGTGCTCCATTCCCCAATGGAGTGCATGGACCAAAGTTAGGTGCATGACTTCATGTGCATGAAAAGACTTTTGTATGCTCCACTTATGGAGCACATGGACCTACTTCAGGGAGCATAGGCTTGTGTACCCTTGGGAATTTTATGTACTCCACTGGAGAGTGGAGTGCACAGGCTCGGATTTGGGTGCACCACCTTGTGTGCCCTTCAAAAAAAGGAGTAACAAAAAACAAAAAAAAGGAGTTGCCCTCCGAGGCTAACATCGAATCTGAATGGGATAGGGGGATGGATGAAAATATTTTTAGACATTGACCTGAGAACTCTAGAATATCTGGGTGGACAAAAATTGATGACTATTTACAAGAGATTTACACATGCACCTTTTTTTTTTAATCACTCCTCGTGACCTCCATGAAGGGGGCTGAAGGATTTTAGGTGCTGACCATTTACCGGTATGGGCATCTCTTCTCCCTCCATGTCTTGGAGCCTGTAAGTGTGTTGGTCGATCACCTTAGCAACCTGGTAGGGCCCTAACCACTTGGGTTCAAATTTGTCCTTCTCATCGAGCTTATCATTCTTTGGATCCCAATAGAGCACTACTTCACCCATGGAAAAATTTTACCTTTAGCCTTTTTATTGAATAGCTGAATGGTCTTACCAGATTGAGGCATCATCTTAGCAACTGCTTCTCTCCTCTCCTCTTCCAACTGTACAAGTTGGTCCATCCTCCTTTGCAATACATCTAGTTTTTCATGGTCCTAGAGTAGTAATGAGAGGGTTGTTCATTCCAATTGAGGTGGCAGGAGTGCCTTTTCCCCATAAACCAACTCATAAGGTGATTTTCTAGTGGCTCTTTTTATTGATAACCTATCTACCCACAAGGCGTACTTTAGTTCACTATCCCAACCTCTTTTATTCTTTCCAAGTGATCTCTTGATTCGGGTGATTATGTTCTTATTTGAAGACTCGGCCAGTCCATTCCCTTGAGGATAATAATTTTTTGAGTGGGCCAGCTCTATACTATATTGGGCATAGAATTCAACCATCTCAAAAGAGGTGAAGTATTTAGCATTGTTTGTAACAAGTTTCCTGGGCACCCCGAATCGGGTTAATATGCTTTCTTCCAGGAAATTGATAACAACTGATGTTGTTGACCTTCTGAGAGGAGTTGCTTCAACCCATTTGGTAAGGTAATCTATGGTTGTGATTATCCATTTATGGCCTCCTAAAGAATTTGGGTTGATCTCCCCTATCAGATCTATTCCCCACTGAGAGAATGGAGTTTCAATGATCACGGGCTTTAGTGGCATTGCGGGAAGGTTCCTCTTGCTAGTAAAAACTTGATAGTTGTAACATTTTCTGATAAATTGATACACATCCTTGAACATTGATGGCCAATAATAACCTACCCTCATAATATGGTTGGCTGTTGCTTTTGGAGCGAAATGACCACCGCAAAATCCTGTGTGAAATTCTTCGATGATTCTGGGGACTTCCTTTTCTGTCATGCACAAAAGTAACACTCCACTTGGGTGTCTCCAATAAAGTTGATCTTCTTGGAGGTGATACTTCTGAGCTTGTTGTTTAATACTTCTCATCCTACTGGTAGACTTGTTAGGCAAAAAGGATAGGGTCTTCAAATAAAGTAGGATATCCTTATACCAGTCAGATTCCCTATGCTCAGGATGCTCAACCTATTGTACCCCTTGCACTAAAATGGTGTTATCCATATCCTCTTCTCCTCTACAGGCCATGTATTTTGCCAACCCTTGACCTTTAATTATTCTAATTGCCTTAAAATCAACATCATACTGTAGTAGCTTCACCATCCATCTTGCTGAACTTCTTGTGGGTTCAGGATGGGTGAGGACATCTTTTATGGCTATGTAAGGAATGCAGGCAATCACTTTACTAGAGCCAAAGATACTTTTAAAATGCTCCAAAGCTTGAATAAGAGCAAAGGCCTACTTTTCTATTGGCTTATACTTTAGTTGGGCCCCCTTCATTCCCAAACTCATGAATGCTATGGGTTTTTCATTCCCTTATTCATCCTTCTAGGACAACACTACGACTATTGTGTGCTCTGAAGCAAAAGAGTACAGGTTAAAATTCTTTGAATGATCTGGACAGGTTAGCACAGGTGTAGTGGTAATGGCCTCTTTGATTCATTGGAAGGCTTTGATATTATCTTCATCCCATTTTATCTTTGCATCCTTCTTTATCATGTCATTAACAGGTTTAGCAATTTTAGCAAAATTTGGGATAAATCTCTTGATGAAGTTTATCTTGCTGAAGAAGGACCTGACTCCTTTGAGGCTCTTGGGGGTGGTATCTTTGTGATAGCCTCTATCCTTTCTAGATCAATGCTTATCCCTTCCTTGGAGACCACATGTCCTAGCAGCTTGCCATGGGTGGCTCCGAATAGACACTTCTTTGGGTTTAAGGATATCCCATACTCTTTGCACCTTTCAAAAACCTAAGATAAGTGAGAGAAGTGATCTACAAGATTCTTTGAGAAGACTGTGATGTCATCTAGATACACCACTACAATTTTAAACATTAGCCCTTTGAAAGTGAAGTCCATAGCCCTCTGAAAAGTGGCTCCAACATTCATTAACCCGAATGGCATTCTTTGGTATTCGAAGGTTCCCCATGGTGTGGTAAATGCAGTTTTGAATCGGTCTTCTGGATTGACCAAAATCTGATTGTATCCTGAGAAGCCATCTAATAGGGAGATCCTGGATGACCCTACAACTGCCTGCAAAAGTTGTTCCATATTGGGGAGGGGGTAGTTGTCTTTGAGGGAACTCTTATTCAAATTCCTAAAATCTACACACAACCTTATTTCTCCATTATTTTTCCTTACAGGCACCAGGTTTGCTATCCAGGAAGAGAACCTCACATTTTTTATTATTTTTGCATTTAGCAATTTTTGGACCTCTTTTTGCATGACAGGATGTAGAGTAGGATTGAATTTTCTTTGTTTCTACCTAAAGGGTTTGGCATCCTCCCTCAAAGGAATAACATGGGTCATGACCTCAGTATTGAATGTCCTTAAGTCATCATAGCTCCAAGCAAAACTATCCCTATTCTTCCTCAGGTATTGGATGTACTATTTCTTTTCCTTTGCTGATAGTGCTTTGTCTATCCTGACCATTTTTGGTTCCCTAAGTGTCCCAACATTAACTTCTTCACCTTATGATTCATGAGGAGCAACCCTATGGGCCTTATCAAAATCATCAAAAAGGGATTCTAAAGATACCAAACCCCTAGGGATCTTATTGGTTTTTAGTTGTATTACCTCTATTGGACTCCCTATGATATGCTACAATTTTTCCTCATCTTCTTCATCACAAATTACCCCAACAAAGTGATTCTGCATAGTCATGAAGTCCTTGATATCAACATCATCTTGGAAGACCTGTAAGTAAACCACATTATCGAGGATAGAAGGATGATACACAGATATGGTGGGGAACCTATCCATGTATTTTGTATCTATCTTAGGATTGTCTACCCCAGAAGCATTTACAACCAGTAAATTAGCAACATGGTTCTTTTCTCTGGGTATATGAGATATGTTGAAGGCCAAGAACTTACTAATTTCATCTAATACAGCCTGCTTGTATTGTTTCAGTCTGGGGTGTTTAGTTTGATATTTCCCTTTTATCTATTGGATGATTAGTTCGGCATCTCCATAGATAGTGAGGTAGTTTATACCTAGTTCTTTGGCTTTCCTAAGTCCTAGCAGAAGTGCCTCATATTCTACCACATTATTTGTGTAGGGAAATTCTAATCGGTAGGGCACACCTAGATAATTTCCTTTTATGTCTATCAAATTAATTCTAGCTCCAACCCTAATTTGTGATTTTACCCCATCAAATGTCATTGTCCACATTTCAGTGGTTAGGACTCTGTCTGACTCAGCATCCACTACCACTTTTACCTTGGGATCCATCCCTTCTACATTAGGCACTTCTTTGAGGAATGGTGTATGCCAGATAGAATAAACACCTAACTCCTCTTCAATAGAGCTAACTAAATTGATAGTGGTGTTATCAGGCCTCATTAGTTCGACTGAACATTTATTGAATGGTTCTCTCCTCAGGGTGGCTTATTCTTTGGATGAAAGGGGGATGGTGGCGTATGACTAGTCTAACTGGATTGACCCACCCAATTGTTCTACCTAATGTCTAGAGAGTAGTAGAGAGAAAAATGGGTCGACATCTACCACAACCACATCCATTACAATCCCCTTCTTTGGATATTGATCTAAAAATACCAAGAGGCCTGTAATTATCCCTACACAAGGTACCTACCTATTGTCCATGATAGAAATGGGAGGGGAGTCCTTTGTACATATCAATCCCAATTGATCAGCCACCTATTTTGGCATAATATTATGAGATGCCCCACTATCAAGCATGTAGTTGTGTATCACATAGCGGTCACCATACCCAGATGTATAGCGAAGGGATATATAAAAAGGCCTTACTGAGGTGGGGCTTCTGCCATGGGGATTAGAAGTTGAAGTAATGAGGACATGACCCTCCCCTTGTTTAGTTAACCCAAAGGCCCTACAAATTTGATCCCTATATTTAGGTACTATCATCAATTCCCCAAAGGTTATATTTATTTTTTATTTTTCTAGTTCCAATCCTATGTCAAATTTAGATTTTTTATTTTCTGACCCACTGTTGATCGGTTCAAATCTTTTGGGAGGGGGTTGTTGATGGCTATCATTTGATTTCTTTACATTGGCATGCTCCTTATCCTCAGTTGTATTTTTCCTATCAGTCCTATCAGGTATGGTTCTGTTACGTAGCCTAGTGGCATGGACTCTTTCCAATGTTTCAACTTCCTCAACTATGGGAGTCAGCTTACCTTACTTTATTTATTCAAAGTGGTTATTTGGGGGCCTCTTTAAAATCTTCACATCATCAAGGGTGAAGGTCGTAGGTCTATTATTAGGATTGGAAGTTTGGATTGGTTCTTCTTGAGATAGTGGTGTTTTAATGGTCTCATCCCAAGTCCAATAGGTGTTTACTCTAATTTCATCTTTTGATTCCTCCTTGAGGTTGACACCTGAATGGAGACTGAGGTATACACCATAATCGGCTGGATTGTGGGGAGTGTCACATGCTGGATAGAAGAAAGGGAAGTTAGAGGCTACATTGATAGAGGTCATGGGGTTAGGGATAGCATCTTGATCTTTTTGGACTTCTTTCCTTTTCCAATTATTATTCAAATTTCTACCCCCCTCATTATTCCAGTTTCTATTGAAATTTCTTCTAAAAGGGGGTCTACCTTCATTCTGATGTTGTGAGGGTTCTCCACTATCAGCTTTATCTCTTTCAAATTTAGACAGTCGATTGTTCATAGACTGAAATATTTATGTTAACTGTGATGACAATTTTTCAATTGGATCAGGCTCTGATTTTTTTAAGATGTCAAAACCTACCTTCTTAGGTTTTCTCTCGACTTGGCTTGGGCTAGGGTCTACTGAGGTAGGCTTCATCTTCCCACTATCTATCATATCCCTTTCTATCATTGTGGCTCTTTCCATACAGACATCAATGGTAAGTGTGGGTTGTTGTCTGAGTTCGTAGTTGAAGTCACCAGGGAAGGCATTCTTGTAGAAACATATGGACTGGTGATCATTAGGCCTTAAAGCCATAGGGATTCGATTTCTCAGCTTGGTGAACCACCTATTAAAATCATCTATAGTTTCATTGTATTTCTAATTCTTTTTCTCCCCATATTTTTTGAGAAATGTAGTTTCTAAATCTTGGAAAGTGCCAATAGTATCTATAGCTAGGCTATTAAACCATTCTCTGGCATCCTTTTCCAAGGTTTGAAGGAATAATCTGAGGACAACATCCTCATGCTCCACCTCTAGGCTATCCATAGCATATAAAAAATCTTTAATATGGTCTTCACCGATCACAATATTATCCCCCAAGAACTTGGGCAAGTACTTGTGGGCTTTTGGGGGTAATGGGTTCAGGGCGAGTGGTAATATAAAAGGCCTATATCTATTAATTCACCAATTATTTAGAGGTGGATTAGCCATTAGTGTGATTGGGCCCCTCGAGATAGGAGGTACAGTGGGTGGGATAGTACTTGATAGGTGAGAACTTTTAGGAATAAAAATAGTATTGTTACTACCCTAATTACTAGAAGGAATAGAAACCAAAGCTTTCTTTTTTATTTTATGTGTTCTAAAAAGTACCTATGGATTTGGAAGTTTGGGATAGAGCTCTTTCCCACTGCTTCTCATGTCCACCAGATCAGCTTCTCATTGATATTGGTTCTAAGTTCTTCAGAGTCGCCAACATGGTGTGCAAAAGTAAGAGGGGCTCTCTGGCCAAGATTGCTCAACCCAAATATTTTAAATCTCATAGCACCAAAGATAGTGGCATAGGAATATGTCAAGGGGAGTAAGACAACAAAAATATTTAAAGGATGCTCCCCAAAAATGGTGCCAAAAACTATTGTGGGGATTTCCTACTTACCTCCTTAAACTTTGTCACATCACAAGAATCCCGAAAATCACAATGAGTATTGTAGACTCTGGTGGATCTACCACTTTGACCTAGGAATAGATTATCAGAATGACTCTAGACAAACTAGGTTAGGTAAGGAAACCCCAGACAGTGGGTTCATATATTTACCATTTTAATGCAATCACCCATGTATTACCAGATTAAATGATATTATATTATTTTGATTATTTGTGACCAAACCAAGCATTGTTAGAACACATCAAGACCAGACCGATGCCATGTCCATTGGGTAGTCATAGAAGATTTATATTCAATGACTCAAAAAAGAAAAGGAAAGGAGAACTAGTTCATTTTCATTCATTCAAATAATGTAATCAATAAAAATGATTTAACTAGTGACAAAGGAAAGCATTCATACATTCAGATTATTGTAATACATAAATGAGCAAGACACATAAACCAAGAACATAGAATATGCCGGTAGAGTTGGAGTTTATATTAATATAGAAATGATTTACATATGAGAAGATCGATAGAATGCTTGGATCTTATATGATAGTAATTACAATAAAACCCTAGTTTGAATATCATAACATGGGGTTACTTCTCTCCATCCTGATGGTAGTGATGTAAGAGTCTCCAACTCTAGCTCATTCCATAGGAAATGATCTCAACGAAACAAAACTTCTTGGATAGTTCATGGAAAAATGCAGAAGAAAATGCGAGATAAGGAAGATAGAAAAACACACACAAGGGGAAATATGACTAACACTTAAAACATAGCTATACCTAGACTTAAGCTTTCTCTCTCAAAGGTTTGATAAAAAAATCTATTGCTACAGTGGTCATCTATTATATAGTATTGGTTGCTCGAGTGGGGCTGTAACTGCTTCCTCCAGATAGCCCAATCTCACTTCCTCCAAAAGTAGGATGTAATAAAAAATGGGCATGTAGCCCATATCTTTCTATTTACATAGATGGTAGCTAAGGCTGTATACTATCTCTCCCGCTATCCTAGGTAGGTGGTTGTGCTACACTCGGCTCGTGTGCTCTCCCTGGTGAGTTGGGCCCCACTTCTTCCCTTTTGAGGTCTTGTAAACTTTGGTCAATGTGGCCCCATGCTTCATCATGGAAGGTTAAGGTGAATATTAATAAGTTGAGATCCTGTGTGACTTTGTTCACCCTTTATTTGGTCCATTCCATGGTATTTTTGATGAAGACATATAAATGATCAACCATTTGCACCAAAGCTATAAACTATTTTGATAATTTTCCATCAGGACCAAAGTCAAAATTTTGTATTTTATTGAGCACAAACTCCTTGATGTCAGGAGTTTGGATGAATTCATTTAGTGTGAACCCATAATCATTTAATTCATCCTCAACCTCCTACTCGACATTGACAATTTCTTGATCCTAGAGGAGCCAATTGGATCTATTCTACAGATACACAAAAACTTTAGAGTATTCCTCTACAAAGAAACAAATAGTTCCATCTCCCAAGGTAACTACTCCCCCACTGATTTCTATGTAGCTTTCCCTAAACCTTTTGTATACAGGGAATATTGCATTTACTCTCTGATCTGCTTATTGCAATCATTTGTGTAGGAGGCCAGCAGTGTGCCTAGTGGCATAGATGTTATAAAATATAGAGGTAAGATCCTCCATATTCTCTAGTATCTTCTCCTTCATCTCCTATTTAAACTCTTCAACAGACCCAAAGTGGTCACTGGCCTATGCAACAATGGCCTAGGAGGGAGTTGGCATCTGCTTCAATTGATCGACCTCGACCTGAAGCTGCTGCACTTGAAGCTGTAGTTGCCCCACCTTCGTAGCCTTGGTATTTAAAACTTCCATCTATTTTTCCACTACTGCTACCACCTATACTTGAGAGGCTACGTGGGACTTCATCATGTCTATCAGACTAGCCTCTGCCCTTATTATACCTTTATCAATATCAATGGTTGCTTCCTTTAGGCTCGATGGTAGAGGGATGTCAAATGTAGCGGTGGACACATCACATATTTCCTATCCAACTATCCCCAAGGGCTTGCTCACTCCTTTACTAGGAGATCTTTGCTCCTCTATATCTTGTATTTGGTCTTCTTCATCTACAGTGAACTGGAGCGTGTCCCTCACCCTCGCTAGTGTGAAATTTTTAGTGTCCATAGTAGAAGACTCAGCTCTAGCTTTCTTCCTAGTGGGGGACAATGAGGGACTTCTTTCTTGGAATTCATATTCCCTGAGCACATTGGATAATCCCCCCGCTTCTTGTATTTTCTTCAAAGCCCTAGGGGGAATGGGACATTCTTCTTGGTTGATTACCAAGGTGGTGGTGAACAATGAGGGCTGGCCCACTACCACATCGATCTGCTTGGATGGACACATCAATGTTTGAATCGATGAAGTGAAACTTTGTGATTGCTATGGGGAGTAAGTGACCAACTCCTTCCCTTTCAAAGTGGCAATAGGAGAACTGGAGGAAGAGGGAAGTTTTACTTGCTCCTGTGCTTCATCCACTATTCTCATCATGACCTCAAATAGGTCAGTATCTTGATGGACCACTTAGAAAGTGGGGTCTTAGAATTCCTCTAGGGGAGCAGCTAGGACCAGTGGCACCACCTTGTCCACTAATAATTCCTGGTGTAGTCTCAACTCAGAGCCATAATCTCCAACTGCTTCTAGCTTGCTATAAGGTCTCCTATCCATTCTCCACACCAATTCTAGTGATCGGTTTTCTTTTATGGCCTTCTACATATCATATTCAAAGTCATCTCCCCTATGGGTAACTTGCAAGAGAGCAAGCTTTCCAGCAATAGCCCGCCTATGGTGGCCCTCGGGGTCATAGGGTCTCCATGTAACTTCAAGGAAGTAGTAGGTGTCCATGTTCCATATGGCCCACAACATTGCAAAATGGCCTAGATAAGTATAGGGGCCCATCGAGCAAGGAATGGGTAGCCACGACACACTCCCCTTATTTCTGAGGAATCTGATTTTTACTTCCTCGATAATCTATCGGGTTATCTCTAGGATAGCTATGGAGGTAGGGAAGTGCTTTGGTAATGCCTTCAGGGGTAATTTAGAACCATATATTCTGATATAAGAGAATTCTTTTGTATAGAAGAAATCTCCTGCCCTAGATTCATGTAAAAAGTTTCTCACCCCGACCCCAAGTCTATCAGGTTCAATGCCGCACAAGCGGGTGTGTACCACTGGGAGGACATTTTTGAAGAAGGTTGCATAGCTTGAACACCCTTCTTGTATACATAGCAGTGCATCCTGAATAGCAGTAGTAGTTACTCCTCCTAATCGAGTCACCAAAGATTTATCAAATTGTGCTATAACCAGATGGATAAAAAATGAGTAATAGGAAAATGAGGGAAGCTCTTCTTTATCAGCCAGTATGGTTGCCTATAATTTCACTAGTTCTCTATCCATGTTGTCACTAATGACATCTTCCCATCGGTAGAGAGGCATTTTATCTATCCTGTTACACTGGATAATTAGGAACATGACCTCCTTTGTAATATGCTCCATATTTTTTATGCCCAACACCAGGTTGAGGAGGAACTTGTGAATTGGGAAGCCAAGAGACCTATGTTTACCTCTCTTCAAGAGCATATCTAGGAATGTAGTGTTCAACATGTAATTGGCCTAGAGGGTGAGCGTGTGAAAGTCCAGGACCCATGAGGTTGTAGCGAGCCCGAACACCCACCCAATTCTATCGGTTATTAACCTGGCCATGACTTGATTCCTATGGTCATGAATGGTTCTACTTTTGGAGTCGTAGGCCACTACTAACCATGCTAGGAGGTTTGAGGAGTGGTACACCCTCGGGTAAGTTAACCGACCCATGTTGGTGTTCCATTTGTTACAAACTGGGCTTGGCTCGCTACTATCCTATTGTGCCCTCATAAATAGACTCCTTAATAACGTGGGGTGGCATTAGCTATCTTCCTCAGTAGGGTCAAAACTATAAATTATCACACCTTCCACCTCCTATTGTTGGTCTGTTGTAATATCCCTAATCGAATCTGGTGGATTACTAAGCACCTTTGGATCTTGGGCTCTCCCTACCCTTTTAGTAATTGACCATGCCTCAGTAATTCTCCCAATCTGGGCTCTAACATCGAGTACTCTTGTTGTAGCCATGCTGGTGGAAGCCATGGAAGCATACCTTTGGGGATAGAAATAATTTCAAAATTTTACGCTCAACCTCATTGAGAAAGCACTCTACATGCACATTTACGCTAATGGCATGGGGGAGGTCCACCACCTTTTATTTAAAGAGCTTGTATTAATTTTCTTAGGTGGGGCACATGCTTTTTCATTCACTGGGACATTATGATTGGTCGTGCCATGGGGCTGAGCGCACCATGTCACTCTCCTTGTTGGCTATAGATTGGCTACTTTTTATGCTCGCTTGGTTGAGTTACGGTGCGATGAGATATTTGGCCATGTGGCAACTTTTGATTGGCTTGGGTGGGGCATTCTCGAGCAAGGCATGCAATCTTTTGGATGGGGTGCACAAAAACTGTACCTCATTAATTCTTTATGTACCTCGAATAGGATTGGGTGCATGGATTCATGCACCCACCAAAACTTTATGCACTCCATTGGGGGAGTGGAGTGCATAGACCTTGAGTCAGGTGCATGACCTTGTGCACCCGTAAAACTTTCATGTGCTCCAAGGGAGTGGAGTGCAGAAACAAAAATAGGGTACATGGGATTGTGCACCCTTAAGACCCTTGTGCACTCCACCTCCTAGTGGAGCGCATGAGCCTGAAGGTAGGTGCACGACTTGGTGCACCCAACTAGACCCTCATGCACTCCATTGGAGTGGAGCACACAGACATGATGCGGGGTACATGAACTTGTATGCCCTTTGAGACTACATGTGCTCCACTTGGAGGTGGAGCATGCAGACTAGGAGTCGGGTGCATGAATTTATTCTCTCGAAACACTCCCATGCACTCCATTGGAGTGAAGTGCATGGGCGAGGACCGGGATGCATGAAGTCATGCCACCTTAAGGCTTTTGTGTGCCACACTTTCCAGTGGAGCACACAGACTCTACGATGGGAACAAAACTTTGTGCGTCCTTCAGGACCTTTGCATGCCCCATGCACGTGGAGTGTGTAAATCAGGTTTAGGGTACATAGAGTCGTGCACCCCTTGAAAAATTCATGCATTCCACACTTATGTGGAACATGTAAACTCAAGGCAGGGTGTACAAAGTAGTTTTCCCCTCAGATTTTCTTGTGTGCTCTATTCCCCAGTGGAGCGCATAGACCAAACCGAAAAGACTTTCGCATGCTCCACTTTTGGAGCATGTAGACCTAGCTTGGGGTGCATAGGCTTGTGCACCCTTGGGAATTTTGTGTGCTCCACTAGAAAGTGAAGTGCACGGGCTCAAATTTGGGTGCACCACCTTGTGCACCACTTCAAAAAAATAGGGAGGGCAACAAAAAACAAAAAACAAAAGGGAGTGGCCCTCTGAGGCTAACAGTTTGTTCACATGATACATTCGAAAAGCGTTCAATAAAGTAATGGAGGGAAGCCATTTTAAAAAATGTCAAGGTAATATATATATGGTTTGACATACTAAAAAACATAAAAAATACGATCCCATTTACTTACATGGGAGAAAAGAAACAAAAGCGAATGCTTTATTGAAAAGAAACGTTACACAGAACAAGGATGGGGGAACTATCTTGAAGCACACCATGGAACGAAACGAAACGAAATATGGATTGAAAATTTTTAATACGTCATTAAAATATAGATGAAGGGCTAGGATAGTTTTGGAATAGGAGGAGCATGGAATAATAGTGGAAGTATTTTTAAACTACTGCCACAATTCTAGTTGGAAATTTTATAGGCAAAAGAGAAGGTTTTGAGCACAATAACAATAAAATAAAAATCTTTTTATTGCACATATTTTATGCATGTATTGGATATATTTAAGGGTGTTTTATGCATGGATATGGTAGCATTTTTAAATATTTTAATGCATATTTCTATTTCCTTAGACTCCCATCATAACCATATTTTAGATTGTGTGTATGTAAGTCTAACTTGGTTGCGTTTTGTGTTCAGGATCTAACATTTTTTTGCAGCATAGGCTAGTTTAGTTTGTAGTAGTTTCTCTTTGGTCATTTTCCATATTTTGGTTCATATTCCACAATTTTAAGTTTTATTTTATTTTTTATTTTTCTAATCCTATCTTTTTCATTTTTTTTAACTTCTGCAAGTAAAATAAAAAATAAAAAATAAAAATACAAATTCAAAAAATAGATGCACAGAGTCCTGGGATAAGCTTTAAATTTTCATTTAAAGCAGTTCAATTTTATTTTGAAGAAAATTTGAAACTCCAAAAATTTATAAAGTTCACAGGTTTAAATGGATTTCGTAGTTTTGAAGTTTTACATAATTTCACATTTTAAAATGAGAATTAAATTTCAATCTTGGTATTTTGTTTTTCAAATAATAAATTAACTTCCCTTTATGAAAATTACAATTTCATTAAATGGGGGTAATTTATATGGCATTTCAAAGGCCACTAAATTTTAAAGTTAATCATTTAGATTAATTTATTTTCAAGCTCAAAGCAACATAAAATGAATCCACTTATCATTTCATATTCGCATTTTAGAGTTATATTTTAATCTTATATTTTATGCTCAAAATCAAGGTTTAGTAGAAAGATAAAACTCGTTTAAAACTTTCTTAACAAAAGAAGATAAAATCTACCTAAAATATTTCAAGATAAAATGAACTAAATCACTTTCATCATGGTCATATGAGGGCCAATCACATTTTATTTTCCTTTAAGTTTTATGAACAATTAATAGCATAGCATAATAAAATAATACCAACACAGACCCCTTGTTAACAGTTGCTTGCAAATCACTAAGATATTCTAGCACTTATTTGATACATTTTTTCAACACACATGCACACATAAAGTAAAAGGAACCTTGGAGAAATTTCTATTTCTTTGCAAGAGAGGGTTTTCTAATTATAATCTTAACTATGAGTGTGGTTTTGTAATTGGATAAAATTACCTCTTAACACCTACTAAAAATATAACGTTCAAAAGGTAACCAAGTGTAAATTTATATAAGAAATAGTTTAGGACAATTGTAATTTAGCTATAAACCATAAATATGATTAGTGGTATAGATGCAATAAGATGGAGGGATCAAATGGATCTAGTTGCAATAGAACATGGATGATTCAAATTATAGATACATGTTACATCATAGAACTAGATATCATGTTTTGCATAGCCAATTTTTGCTAGAGGTATATTGGTTGTCCTTGTATTGTTAGTTTTATCTTCTCTTGTGACTTGTATCCCATATCCATCCCTTATTCTTATTTATAATTGTGTAGATCTTGCTCAAGAAGCATTCAGTTTGTTGAGATTATTTCCAGTGACTAGATCAAAATCTAGGAGGCTCTTTATTACATGATTTGAATGAAAAGTCAAGGGTTTTTGTTACATTATTTGATACAAAATCCCCTTTGTATATATTTTATGAGATCTAAGCCACTTTGGCTAAACTCGTTGTAATTAAAATATAATATTAATACAAATATTGCTTCCATATTTGAGAAATTATTTTATCAACTAAGTGTTGTCACATTTGTATGTTACATTATTTGAATGTGTAAATGGCATATTATTTCACTGGTAAAATCCAATTATATTTATTATATTATTTGAATGAACTTAATTGACCCAATTTCTTCTTTCCCCCTATTTTTCATTAAATTATTGATATTTTTGCTACAATTGCATAATGGATAAAGCACCGGTATATTGAAAGTATTTCAATTAATGTGTTTTGTAGATCTTGGTCAAATAATGAATGTTTTACATTTCTTTTATTATCTAGTTGAGAATAATTGAATTTTAGCATAAGATCCATTTAGGTTTTCCTTACCTAACTCAGTCTATTAGAATTCATCATATAATTCTTTCCTAAGTTTAAGAGGTGGATCCACCAGAGTCCACAATGGTAATTGGATTCAAAAAAATCTATGGCATGATAATCTCTAAGGGATGCATCAATTTTCTCCAACAAGATGTTAACCTTTTAGCAAGATTTTAAAAAAATATTCAAATGAGATGATGATTCACTACACCAAAAAAGGCTTTTAAGGGCAACTAAAAGATAATGGTTTTTTACAACGGTAAAAAACCACACTAATAGATACTAAGAGGGTAGTTTAAAACCATCCTTATAGGGTAACCACACTCTTAGGATCACCCTAAACCCTAATAAGGCAATTTAAAATCATCTTCTTAGGGTTTAGGGTGACCCTAAGAGAGCGATTTAAAAACCATCCTCTTAGGGTGACCCTAAGAGGGCAGTTTTAAACCACCATTTTAGGGCTAAGAGGGTGGTTTAAAATTGCCCTCTTAGGGTCACCCTAAGAGGGTAGTTTAAACTCTTAGTCTGTCTCACTTAAAAAAATTAAAGGATGCACGAGAAAATCATATTTGTAATGTCTTCTCTTTTCGGCCCTGCATTAACAATAAGTTATTTAGATGGTGGAAAAAATCATATGGTATGGCTAATTTCTGAATCAAATACATCTACGTCTTTTTTTGCATTCATATGCAACTTTTATAATTGAGAGATTTTTATTTTCCTTATAAACAAGATATTGTTGGCAAAGGCATTGATGCATGGAAAAATCCCCTGTATTTGTAATGTCTTCTCTTTTTTTACCCTGTATTAATAGTAATTTATTTAGATAATGGGTAAAATTATATGGCATGGCTACTTTTTTAATCAAATGTATCTATGTATTTTTAGGCATTCATACACAAATTTTATAATTGAGATATTTTTTGTTTCCTTATGAACAAGATATTTCTTGGAAAGGCACTCCTATCAGGTACTTATTTTTATCCATTCAAGTATTTATGTGATGGGTTGCTTATGGTTTCTTAGCTTTTTGGCTTCAAGAATCACATTATGGTTTCATCTATTCAAGTATTTATGTGATGGGTTTCTTATAATGTCTTAAAATATTTAGCATTTCTCTCTTCTTATGTATAAAATGAATCATCCATTTTTAAAACCATACTATGTTTATTCAATGTTTGAGATGAAATTGATGCAAAATAGTTGGTTTCAAAATTCTTCTTGCAAGCTTTGTTGTTATGCATGTAGTACTTGCAACCTTTGATGTTGGATTCAACATCTTTGTTTCTTTGGTGGGGAGCTCAATATGTAGATTGTTTGCATTTTATTTCCCACCATTGATTCACCTTAAGGATTTTAAAAGTTCTCTAGATGTTCTATAGAATGGATCATTGTAGGTAATCTAATAATACCCTTGAATGGATTCGTAACTAAGGGATTTTATATAGTAATAATATTAGTTCTTGAAATTATAAAAAGAAACAAATTGCAGTGTATAATAATTATATTTGAGTTGTGTGCAAGTGAAATGTAAGAAAAATGAGTAGTTAAGAAACATAAGCATATTAACATAAGGACATAATATAGCATGGAATACGTGTACCTATGGAAACATTGAATACATGTAGCCAGGAATAAATGTAGCATGGAATACATGTACCCATGGAAGCCATGGAATACGTGTAACCATGGAAACATTGGACATAATATAGTAGAGATAATGATAATATTTTTTTACTGTGAGGGTCTGTGGCCTACTTGATTCTTACAAATCAATATTTTTCCCTCAACGGTGTCAATGGTTTCAACTACAAAAATTCATTTTTCACCTATATTTTATTTAGTTCCACTAGAAATTGCATTAGGTCAAGTCCATACATTGACATCACTGACACCACCTCTATTTTTGTAGATGTCTACAATCTTTTGCAATAACAATAATCATCAAGTGTAATTTTAATTCATTTCAAAAACTGATGCCTTCACAGGCTGGCAGGTATTACCTTTTGTTGCTAGTGTTGTGTTTTACTATGAGAGATTCACTTGAAGCTTCAATAAGGGAACTACAAAATTTTGGCAGAGTATTGGCTTGTGCCTTTCTCATCATTACTATGTTCTCTATTGGTTTTGTTCAGATAGGATATCTTGCAAATGCAATGAAACTCAAGATATAGTTACACTCAATCTTCTAAATGATTGACCTATAATTTCTATGAAGGTGGGCCTTTGTTTGATCCTTTATTCACATATCCTGTCATTATGCATATTATTTATTTAATGCTTGAGATGAAATTGATGCAAAATATTTGGTTTCAAAATTCTTCTTGCAGGTTTTGTTGTTATGCATGTAGTACTTGCATCATTTGTTGTTGGATTCAATATTTTTGTTTCTTTGGTGGGGAGCTCAATTTGTACATTGCTTGCATTTTATTTCCTAGCACTGATTCACCTTAAATATTTTAAAATATCTCTAGATGTTCTATAGAATGGATCATTGCAGGTAATCTAATAATACCTTTGAATGGCTTTGTAACTAAGAAATTTTATACAATGAGAAGCTTAATTCTTGAAATTAGGAAAAGAAACAAAATGCAGTGTATAATGATTATATCTGGGTTGTGTGCAGGTGAAATGCAAGGAAAGTGAGTAGTTAAGAAATTTAAGCATATTAACATAAGGAATTCAATGGAAGCCATGGAATACGTGTACCCATGGAAACATTGGACATAATATAGTAGAGGTAATGATAATAATTTTTTTACTATGAGGGTCTATGGCCTATTTGATTTTTACAAATCAATATTTACCCTCAATGGTGTCAACTACCAAAATTCATTTTTCACCTATATTTTATTTAGTTCCATTGGAAATTGCATTAGGTCGCATCCATACATCGATATCACTGACACCTTCTTTGCTTTTTCATATGTCTACAATATTTTGCAATAACAATAATCATCGAGTGTAATTTTAATTAATTTAAAAAACTGATGCCTTCACTAGTTGGCAGATATTACCTTTTGTTGTTGGTGTTGTGTTTTTCCTAAGAGATTGACTTGGAGCTTCAATAAGGGAACTACAAAATTTTGGTAGAGAATTGGCTTGTACCTTTCTCATCATTACTATGTTCTATGTTGGTTTTGTTT
Source organism: Wollemia nobilis (assembly GCA_028583015.1). Taxonomy (NCBI): domain Eukaryota; kingdom Viridiplantae; phylum Streptophyta; class Pinopsida; order Araucariales; family Araucariaceae; genus Wollemia; species Wollemia nobilis. The sequence continues at coordinate 1,624,123 of JAQPPZ010015128.1, forward strand.
AGATAGGATATCTTGCAAATGGTAATGAAACTCAAGATATAGTTACACTCAATATTCTAAATGATTGACCTATAATTTTTATGAAGGTGGGCCTTTGCACGATCCTTTTATTCACATATCCTATCATTATGATTATTGTTTATTTAATGTTTGAGATGAAATTGATGCAAAACAATTGGTTTTAAAATTCTTCTTGTAGGTTTTGTTGTTATGCATGTAGTACTTGCATCATTTGTTCCTGGATTCAACATCTTTGTTTCTTTGGTGGGGAGCTCAGTCTGTACATTGCTTGCATTTTATTTCCCAACACTGATTCACCTTAAAGCTTTTAAAATATCTCTAGATGTTCTACAAAATGGATCATTGCAAGTAATATAATAATACCTTTGAACAACTTCATAACTAAGAGATTTTATACAATGAGAAGCTTAATTCTTGAAATTAGAAAAGAAACAAAGTTAAGTGTATAATAATTTTATCTAGGTTGTGTGTAGGTGAAGTGCAAGGAAAGTGAGTAGTTACAAAATTTAAGCATATTAACATAAGAAATTCAATGGAAGCCATGGAATACATATACCCATGGAAACATTGAAGATATAGCGGAATAATTTTTCTTATTTTAACATTTCAATCAATTCCTACACCAATCTTTTTCACCATTTTTAGCTCTAGGTGAAGTGCAAGGAAAGTGAGTAGTTACAAAATTTAAGCATATTAACATAAGGAATTCAATGGAAGCCATGGAATACATATACCCATGGAAATATTGGACATAATATAGTTGAGGTAATGATAATAAATTTTTACTGTGAGTGTCTATGGCCTACTTGATTTTTACAAATCAATATTTACCCTCAATGGTGTCAATGGTGTCACAACTACCGAAATTCATTTTTCACCTATATTTTATTTAGTTCCATTGGAAATTGCATTAGGTTGGGTCCATACATCGACATCACTGATACCACCTCTATTTTTGTAGATGTCTACAATCTTTTGGAATAACAATAATAATCAAGTGTAATTTTAATTCATTTCAAAAACTGATGCCTTCACAGGCTGGCAGGTATGACCTTTTGTTGTTGGTGTTGTGATTTACCATGAGAGATTCACTTGAAGCTTCAATAAGGGAACTGCAAAATTTTGGTAGAGTATTAGCTTGTGCCTTTCTCATCATTACTATGTTCTATGTTGGTTTTGTTCATATAGGATATCTTGCAAATGGTAATGAAACTCAAGATGTAGTTACACTCAATATTCAAAATGATTGACCTATAATTTTTGTGAAGGTGGCCCTTTGCATGATCCTTTTATTCATGTATCTTGTCATTATGCATATTTTTTATTTAATGTTTGAGATGAAATTGATGCAAAACAACTGGTTTTAAAATTCTTCTTACAAGAATTATTTTTATGTATGTAGTACTTGCATCATCTATTCCTAGATTCTTCATTCTTTGTTTCTTTGGTGGGGAGCTCAGTTTGTACATTACTTGCATTTTATTTCCCAACACTGATTCACCTTAAATATTTTAAAAGTTCTCTAAATGTTCCACAAAAGGAGATTGATGTGGTCATTTTAGTTTTTGGAATCATTTTTCGGTATTTGGCACATATATTACATGTCTTGAAGTCTTGAAGTATTTTTTGGTATGATGGTGTAATATTCCCATCAATGACTGTATTGTATTTTTATGTTCCCACTATAAGTTTATAAAAATAACTAATGAAATCAAATCATCGATTAAGGAATTATAATTGGAAAATGTGAACCAATCTTAGTCGATTGATTATTCAAACTCATCGTTAAAAACATGGATAAGTTTAATCTATATTTTAACTTTTGGCATATTTGTTCCCATTAAAATTGACAATGGTAGATTATATAAATGTTAAATAATGGTTTTACATTATATCTATTACCTGTCAAGCAATGTAAAACAACTTACCCATAAGTTTTTAAAATTATCCTCAACTTATTCCAACTGGCCAATATGTGCTTTGTAAATTATATATATATATAATATATATATAAGAGGGTGGTGATCTAAGAGGATAGTTTTAAAACATCATCTTCTTATTACTTTATATATACATATATATATATATATATATATATATATATATATACACACACACTATATATATATATATATATATATATATATATACATATATATTATATACATATATGTATATATATATATATATACACATATATGTATATATATGTATATATACATATATGTATATATATATGTATATATATATATATGTATATATACATATATGTATATATATATATGTATATATACATATATGTATATATATATATATATATATATATATATATATATAAAGTAATAATAAGATGATGTTTTAAAACTATCCTCTTAGATCACCACCCTCTTAGACCCCTAAGGGGGAAGTTTTTAATCATTTTCGTATGACGTAGAATTTTTACGATACCCTCATATATGGCAGTTGAATAACCACCTTTAAAGACTCTTTTTGGTGTAGTGATTACCAAGTGATACTTGATTTCCTAAAATACTCTATTTTCTCCTCCTCTCTTTGTCCCACCTAATCCTCTGATAGCCTTTCTACTATACATAGTTGCCATAGGATATGCCTTAGGTGATATGTTGGGATAGTATGATGCTCAACATAGAGAAATGGACATATTCTATAGTAGTCGTGTTTGGTAAATTATGGATTCAAATAAATATCCTTAGAAAAGCCTTTCATAACTATAGTATTTACCTTATAAAATTTTAGACACTATATGCTTAGCTATAAAACCTTTATCATCACAAGGGTAGACTCGTTATGATATCTATGTTCCAATATTACCTCTTAAGAAGAATTTCTTAGTGGGTCATCGTGGTTAGAAAATTTGATCTTGAATTTATTAATTATAATTCTTTGAAATACGAAGTTATTTCTAGAAAATATTGGTTGCACCCTTAGATGCTAGCAAACCCTTGGTGGTGGAATTTTCTTGATGAGTTAATCTTCAACCTAAAAATAAAATTGGGTCCATTCTCGGACCTTGTATTTTAATGGAACAACATGTGTCAAAGGAGCAAGGGTAGAAGTCATCTTGATAACTCAATAATAGTTGATCCCTTTATCATTCAAGTTTAAGTTTTCCTACATAAAAAATATAGCAGAATATGAAGCCCTTAACCTAGGGTTATGTGTTATATTAACCCTCAAAGGTAGATTTCTATCTATCTTTAGGGATTTCCAGGTAGTGGTCAACTAGGTCAATGTTGTTTATCAAACCAAATACAATAAACTAAAGATATATATAAATTTTATTGATAAGATAATCACTACTTTTGATAAATTCACCATTGATGTTATCCTAAGGATTAAGAACCATCATGTCAATGCTATGGAATTGGATCCATCCCTGATCCCATTAGACTTGAATGATGAGAAATATACCATTGATATTTGAAAAAGTAGGTAACCTTCAACCTTAGAATCTAGTTGGCTTACTCTAGAGGTATTCTCTTTAGATGTAACCTCTTACCCAATTTCTTTCTACAAGGACATCTTTGCTTACCTTAAGGATGGAATATTACCTTATGATTTAAACTGTAATGAGTGCAAGAACCTCAAGCAATAGTCTTATAGGTATGTCATCGTTAGTGATATTTTGTATTGTTGCATCCATGATGGTACTTTTCTTAGGTGTCTAGACTATATAAAAACCCAAACAATATTCCAAGAGGCCCATGATGTATCATGTGGTCATCACTTTGGTGGTGTTTCCATCATGAAGAAGCTCCTTAAAATGGGTTATTATTAGACCTCTATCAGAAATGACTCTTGTAATTATGTAAATAAGTGTCATAAGTTCTAGAAGCATGACAAATGTATCCTCTTCCTATTTCAATCCCTTTAATTGTTAACTCCATATTGGCATTTATCCATTTGGATATTGAACAAAAAATTCTCAATTGTTATGGCATTCCCTCTATTCTTGTCTTAGACAATAGAAAATTTTCTAAGAATAATTCAAAATATTTGTGCTATATACAAGATACAACACAATGGTTGATACCTTATTATCATTAAGGCAATATCCAAGACAAAGCATATAACAAAATGTTTGTCAAAATCCTCAAGAATTTCTATCCAAGTTTGTGGGTATATCATGCCAGTGTGAAAACCCTCTGCTAATGTGTTGCCCTATGAATTGGTATATGGAACTAAAGGAGTCTTCCATTTTGAGATTAAGGTTCCTTGTGCATTTTTTTGTAGGATTTATTTATGAAAATAAATATCATCCTGCTCATCTTAGCCAATTAGAAGGATTTGGTGAAAATTTCATCCATGCCTTAGAACATATGAGGATCCACCAACAAAGGTTAAAGTGATTCTTTGAAAATAATATATCGATGGATTTTGAAGCCTTAATATTAATGTAAATTCATAGGTTTAAATATATGATATCCACAATATAGTAATATTAAAATAATCATGTAAATAAGAATAATATGAGAAAACTATTATGTAAATAAAGGTTTATAATATAGAAAACAACATTCATTAATATGGAGAAATATGAATGTAATAGCCTAAACCATACATGTATAAAGCATATAGCACAACTTACAATATTAGTTCCTCAAATTTATTCAATCTGTATTACTCCTCTTCCTCCTACAAATGTATCATAAAAATCTATTGCAATGATGATAACAATGCTATCTATACTTGCTATGATCACTATGATCGCTATGAATGTTATATATACTATATTCAATATGATCCTCCATGGAGTAATATATAGCCATTATAGAGTGACTCTTTGGATACTTGACACTTCCTTTGCTTATGCCAAGTCTCATGGCTCGTGTTATCTCTACTTGATAATTGCATACACATGACTTTATCTTGTATGCACACCTACACATGACTCTTCACTCAACACTCTCTAATCTAAGGAAAATTGTACACATATACACACATAACACTTGAAAACTTACTCACATGAAACTTGTGCATTTCCTACACATATACACTTACATAACACTTGTGCATTTTCCACATATTATTACATTGCATAAAATATTACTCACAGTACTCTAATATAAGACTCAATCATAGTCTAATATTTACATGATGTACCATGAAGGTACCATGGTGGTACATTAGCATGTACCAAATAATGTAATATACTCCATCATCCCCTTGTATTACATTATTTGGTTGTTAAAATCTTTAGTCTTCAATATTGGTCTTCATCCTTCATCTTCAATCTATAAATGGCCTTGCAGTAGATGTGATCTTCTATTGTTCTCGCATATTTTTCATCATCTTGAAAGTTGAATTCACCCAATGTCTTCAATGGTAGAATGGTTCTTGATTCTCACATCTCGCTTTGTATTTCAAAGCATTCAACAATGTTATCTTGAAATAAGATAATATCTTGAGAAAAACCCATTGAATCTAAAGCATATATTCTATTTTTAATTGACCCCATAGCCTAAATTATATTTTGAATCTTGATAATACATATTTTATTTTCATTTATACATTTGAACTCAATTGATCTTCCAATTTCAACTATTTTAGTAATTGAAATGAGATTGAATATCAACCATGGAACATATATAATATCTTTCAATACAAAAACTGAAAGTGGTGCACTAGATGTTACACAACCACTTCCATGAACTAGATACCTCTTATCTTCAAAAACTTTCAAATAGAAATTATATTTGACTTCTAAATGATCAAACCACTATAAATTACAAATCATATGATGATGAACACCTAATTTTGTATACAAAAGATCTCTTTCTATTTGAGTTACATGATTGGCTTTGCTTGAAATTATTTTTCAATGTTGGCAAGAGTTATGAGTAAATGATGTTTCTCACTTGATGTACCCTATTCTTGAAATTTTCCTTTTGAAGGACATGGTTTTATATTTTGATAAAAAAATTCCTCTTGGTAAGTTATCCATTGAATTTACAAATTTTGATTTTTGAAGTAGACTTCCTTGAAACTCCCTAGGTTTTAAATAAATTCAAAGTTTCTAAGTTACAAAACCTATGAAGTAGAATTCCTTATATCTCCCTAATATTTAGAAACTAATAAAATATGAACTTTGCAAAATATATCATTCTTATATTTGATGTTGAATTCCTTTTGACTCCCAAATCAATTAATTTGTAAAATCTTCAATTTAAAAAATTAAAATTCAAATTGTAAAAACTAACTATAGAATAAACGTTATGACTCCAAATTTCTAAAAAACCAAATTATAAACCTACTTACCATTATAAACTAAAAAATTCCAATTAAACCTTATTACTCAATTAATAAATAAACATTTATATAAATATTAAATTATTTCTACCTTATCACTCAGAAAAATTTATAAAATCATAAATTAAGGTTACCTCCTAAATTTCCTTAGTGCACCTTGAAATTCTTGGATGTTTTGAACTGCATTGAACTACACTCGAACTACGTTGAACTACATTGCATTTCACTCATGCAAATAAATTTATTAGATGCTCCTTGCTTTCAACTTTAGATATTTCACTTCAAGTGAAGCATTAGAACTTCTAACTCTAAATTATATGTTTAAATTTGAATTAATGCTTGGTTCTATACCCTTGAGACATTAGATAATTTTATTTATACATTTCATTATCTTCTACCAATATTACTTAGTCTTCTACCACCAACTTATAAATTCGTTGAGCTAGCTATGTGGGTAATGGCATAGACAATACACTTTACCAACGAATAATTAATTTCTCTTTTGCTTTTCTCTTGTATTTAATATTTACTTATCCCTTTGGCACTGACTATAGTTTTATGTGCTTGTCCCTTTGGTGTTGGATATAGTTTCATTTTGTCTCCCATCTTGTATTTTGCATTTTACACTTATTGCACTTTTACCTTCAAACAACTTTGGCTTTTTTCTTGTATTTTGCCTTCTACTCTTAGACATTCACATGGATTCAATGTTGCTTTGGCTTGTTGAATGCTAAATATCTTAGACTCTTTATACCTTGAGCCTTCTTATTATTTTATGAGCCTTCTTCTCTTATTATATAAGTCGTCTTCTCTTATTTTTAACCTTCTTCTCTTATTATTTGGGATTTCTTTCTTTGGTCCTTCTTTCTCTTATTATCTAGGTTTTCTTTCTCTTATTCTTTGGTCTTTCTATTATTGTTGCTTACATTATCTAATCCCTTTAAATTTTAAGTTCTTTCTTTGATTATTATAAGGAACCTTCATTTATTCTCTATATTCAAGCCTCTCTTATTTTCTTTAATAAGGGGCTTATGCATATTGCATATGGCCTCTTTTCCTTTACTATAAGAGCTTCAAATCTTCATCATGGATCTATTTCTTGGAAGAGTCTCCTCCTTGACCTCTTGGGTCTATATTTGCTATATTGATTTCTTGAACCAATTTTAAGGTTAATATGAACTGAATCATCTATCTTTATCAAATTTTATCTTCAAGAATCGAATCCAATATGTCAAGGTTTACCTTCAATATATGAATAAATTAATAGTTTACAACTTAAATCAAACTCTACTTGATGAAAGCTTTATGTATTCTTGCACTTAAAGATGAAAGTTTTCTCTATCCATTGTAGGAAGCTTCTCACTCTTGTAACGATCAATCTTTGCTACAAAAATATCTTAGATCACACCTAAGAAATTAATCCTTGAATATGAAAGTGACTCAAATTTTCTTGAAACTTCAACCAAAGTCAAGATTACTTGATTGTACTGAATCCTTCAACTTACTTCTAAGTTGATAGAAAATAGTATCAAGGATTTTCTATGCCCTTGAAGACTTTTTGATGTCAAGGGTTGTCTATTTTCTTGAATTATCAATTATATTAAATTTGATTCACCTTCGATATGAGTTTTTATCTTCACTAGTTATTCTACAACCATTGAAAGACTATAGTTGAGTCTTAGTCTTCACTAGCTATTCTACAACTATGGAAAACTCTAGCCTTTTCTTAGTTTAACCTTACAATAGATTTCAGGTCTAACTCCCTTCAAAGTAGACAAACTCTAAACCAATTTTGTCACATTGAACAAAAATTGATTTTATATGCAGCTATTTAACTTGTGCAAGAAACTGCTCGTAATAGCTTTGATACCACTGATGGATTTTGAAGCCTTAATATTAATATAAACTCATAGGATAAAATTCATATGATAAAATATATGATAGCTGTAATAGAGTAATATCAAGATAATAATGTAAATAAGAATAATATGAGCCAATTAATATGTAAATCAAGGCTTATAATATATCAAATAATATTTATTAATATGCAAAAATATGAATGTAATAGCCTGAATCATACATGTACAAAGCATGTAGTACAACTTAGAATATTAGTTGCTCAAATGTATGCAATATTTATTACTCCTCTTCTATTACAAATGTATCATAAGACTTTATTATAATGATGATAATAATGGTCTCTATACTCGCTATGATCACTATGATCGCAATGAATGCTATATATACTATATTTAATATGCTCCTCTATGGAGTAATATATATCTATTGTAGAGTGAAACTTTGTATACTTGATTCTTCCTTTCCTTATGCCAAGTCTCATGACTCTTGGCTCCTCTACTTGAAACTTTAATACACATGACTCTATGTTGTATGCACATATATACATGAATATTTACTTAGCACTCTCTAAGTACATTTGTGCACATATACACACATCACACTTATATAATTAATCACATAACACGTGCATTTCTTGCACATTATTACACTAAATAAAACATTACTCACACTCTAATCTAAAACTCAACCCTAGTCTAATATTTACATGATGTACCATGGTGGTACATTGTCATATACCAAATAATATAATATAGTCCAACATGTATGATATTCAATATTTAAATTTATAAACCTAGCTCTCAAAAAGAACCAAGAAAACACCAATACCAAAATTATGCTCAAAGATAAGTTTGAGCCTAACTGGCTAGGTTCATACATCATAACTACCAAGTATAGTTTAGGTTCATACTACCTTTCCATCCTTTACCAAAGAAACTTAAATAACCAATGAACATGATACATATTGAATGATATTATATCTAAAAATTCAACCTTAGAACTATTTGCATTGCTTGCAAGTTGTTGTCTACTTAGGTCCAACTATTTTATGTCAAAAATTGCTTGTCTACATGCATTTACTTATCTCTACTTCAACTGCTTATAGCATTGAGAGCTAGAGATTAATAACATGCAAATAATTATCCTAGTTATAATATAATATTTTCCCTTTAACTATGTTACTGATATGAGTTTATCCTCTTGTGTCCCATATTATAAATTATTTGCATATATTTTATTATACAAATAAAAACCCATACCTATTCGTAAATTTAAATACCATTCTTCCACTAAGAAATCATATATATTCATCATAACATCATCCTAATCTATTAAATCATCATGTTTCCTTAGATATTTTTGTACACAAGTGTAGGGATGCTTTGCTATATTCAGCCCTCTACTTATGGAAAAAATGATGAGATCAACATGTCGACTAAATCACATAGCTTGTTTATCAACTTTATTTTATCCACACATATTTCTTGTCTTTTTGGCATGTGATAATTCTAGTTAGGTTAGATAACTTTATATACTATTTTCTAGGTATCTAGTGTCAACTGGGTCTTATCATCATTACTTTTATGACCATATTATTCTTGCGATCTTGTAGACCACCTATGAAATGGTCCTCATAATATTAATTTCTTCACTTATTTACAAATACATTAAAAATGACATGTTAGCATAATATAATATCTAAATAAATTTTCAAAATGTATACTCCATATTGACACATCATAAATACTATACTACAAGATTTATAGTTGTCGATGGAAAAATTCATCAATTCATTTTTTTCTCTCACAATCATAACATGATGAATACTGTGAGATTCATAGGTGTTGCTGCCAAACTTTATCAATTCATATTTTCTCTCACAATCATAACATGATGAATATTGTGAGATTCATAGGTGTTTATGCCAAACTTTATCAATTCATAAACTACAAGATTTGTAGATGTTGATGGTAAACTTCATCAATTAATATTTTGTTTCTTAACTACCAAATGACGAAAACTAAAAATTTCATAGTTGTTGATGGAAACATCATCTACTTTTTTATGTCATTTCCAAGTCACCTTTATATTACTCGTAGAACTATGTAAAATGGTGGATGGTATCAATAGAGTATTTTAATTCTCTATATGGGATCACCAAAACTACTCTAATCACATATAGACATGGAAACAATATGCATCATATCCATAATGAATTCACCCCCTAGTGGTCATAAATTAGGGGTAAATTTATTATCAAAAATATCACCTCACATATATCAAAGTCCTCAATGATATTTATCTCAAGGAAAACCCATCAAGATCTTATCACATCTATAAATTCCTTTATGACATTTATCTTGAGATAAATCTTGCACCATTTGTTACATCCGAAATACCTCTAAAAATATTTGTTTTAGAGGAAAGTCCAAAATTAGATGTTGGAAAGCAAAAGACTCCACATTCAAATCTTGCATGAGATTGAATTTTTATCTCCAATTCAATTTCATCATTATCTGCACTAAATATTGAAGGGTATTTTTACTACTTTATGCTTTATCATTGACTAGTTAGGGACTATGCACTTGTTTTGTAGATTCATGCCATGGTGCCTTGGTCAGAGTGAAAAGCTTAATACTTGGTAGTCTCTATCTCAAATACCCATGCTCAAATCCTACATCAAATAAACTTGAGCACACACACACACACACACACACACACACACACACACACACACACACACACACATATATATGAAGTCCACTGGTCAAATTATGTGAAGCATCAATTCTTTATTTGGTGTACCTACATAGTGGTAGTCTAAGAGTGATTATGTTAGCACAATGATGGCATAGTGAGGATTTTACAACTGGTAATTTGTTATTGGTATTTTTTTCAAAGGTCTACAATTTTATTTATCCTAATCTTTTAGCACTAATATGCCCAAACATTCAAAGGCTATAATTTTTGCATATGAAAATATTTGGGCCATTTTTTAGATTACATAATTTTTTAGCTATACAAATTGGTGATGTCCATTTAAGAACTTGTTATTATTTTTGTGACTTATTACTATTAGGGATCTACCTATTCCTTCATAATTTAGGTACTTTATCTTGATATTGGAAGATAGATTGGAATCATTATGTTGCGTGTTGAATATCTATTCATAGAAATCTCAACATCTTAATCCAGGAGGTGGAGTCATGTCTTCATGTTCACAAAGAGACTAATATAGTTCATGTACCTTTGGTAAGAGAATATAGTGGTATATATTATCCCATTCAATAAGTCATTAGGAGGATATATACCATTTCTAATAGCTTCTCTTCTTGGCTCCTTAGTTCAAATTAGGGGAGGTGTTGAAATATATGTTATCCAATATTATAAATCCAAGGCTAATAGTGATGAAGTGCATATCGGTTCTCTTAATTTTAGTCTAGAGGTAAGTATTATATATACCTTTAGGTATTTTAATCCTACAAGCATTCTATATGTCAACCTATGGGTATCTTTTTATGTAATCATATGGGTGTTCCATGTAGACTTATGAGAATATTTATGTAAGCCTATGGATAATTCTGATGTATTCACCCTTAGTAACATTTATTAAACCAAATTTATGGTCAACCTTGCTTAAAGGGTTTAATTCATTTATTATATTGTAATTTAACCTTCAAGACAAGTTATGCCAACATGAGGTTAGCATTTTATTGGGGATTATGGATCACTATAAATAACCCCTCATGACTAATCCATTATATTAGTTTGTGAAGTGAGATCATGATGGTGCCTAGGATATCCATTTCTTATTTGTTCTATTGACTACGTCTATTTGTTTTGTTTATGTCTTTTTTATATTTTTGTTTATATGCTCTTTTACTTCAATTTTTTCCCTTTTTCTACATATGATTGTAGTGAATGTATGTTTTAGAATATTTTTGGAAAGCATTGTAAAGATAAAGATATAAATTAGTCTGTGAATTCCATAAGGCCATAGGCCATATACGATGATACTGATAAAAAATATTGTTTACACAATATATGGTTATCCAACCATACCTTAGTTGTTGAAGCATGGTGTGTAACCTTTTTTCCTATAGGATTTGAACCATGGTCCTCCTATTTAGTGTTCTATATTCTTCACTATTAGGCCTACTCGAGTTGAATTTCAACATTGTTTTATCATAGTTTGGTTTTATCTTATCTTTTACGCTAAACTTACCTCAAGTTGAGTTTGTCTAGAACAAAAAAATAACAAGGAAATTGCTTGTATTTTGAGAACGTAGAGGAAATTCTTATTGGATTTTCCTAACTATGCTCATAAAACTAGTTTAGAGATCAACAATATATATGTATGTGTGTGCATATATATTTACCTATTCATAATATTAAAATGAATTAAAAGTTATAAACATGATAGTTGTATTTTTGGGGGTCATGTTTATATCTCAACTTGCATAACATATCATTTTTATATTTGTATTTATTCTTATTTGTTGTGTTTAACCATAATTTTATTAGCATGTGCTATACTTATTATTAGCTCCTTAAATAAATTTTTCTCTAGGATTCCAACTTTCTTTTATATACTTTAGGACTTTTTTCTCTTCTTCACACTTCCACCAATACTGGACCATTTTTTTATTTTCACTTATAATGTTTAAGTTGTCTTCAAAATTTGAAGTACAAGAGACAATCTCTACATTATTTATATATTTTTATTTATTTTAATTAGTCATAAGGATTATTATAGTAAACCATTTTATCATAGGTGTAGGAATGTCCATCACAATATGAGGATTTGAATTTAAGTTTCACTCATATGACCACATCACGCATAATTGTATTAGACAAATATGTTCAGGCTTACCACACATGATAAGAATTTTGATTTATGAAATGACAAGATTGTTCTAAACTCATTAGAAAACCTCAAACTACAATCATTGTTTTATATTATTAATTATTATTATCAATATTGTTTTAAATTGTAATATATGATAAAATGCTTCTAAGTAACAATACAACATTGTAGATTTTTTTATAATATTTATATCATAATTGTTTAAAATATAAATTATTTAAATTATTATAAATTTTAATGTCTTAGCTCATATCATGAATGCAATAGATTGCATCATATTCACATTTGAATGTGATATGATAATGGATTTAATCAACAAATGGTATTTTATAACTATATAAATACATATTTTTAAGCCCTCATACTTTAACCTCTCAAAATTGTTTCATACTATATTATGACAACATCACCTATTATAATCAATATTTAGAACCTATGTTTTAATATTTGGAATCCCCACATTTCTAGCCTCTTATGCTTCTACCATTTGATTTTTAAATTGAGTATATGAGATTGAATTACACATTACATAGAGAGCGATATTCTCTTTAATAAATTGACAATAATAAATATATCATTTAAAAAGATTTGAACTTGGATCTCTATACTGAGAGACCACCACACTACCTAAACTCATGTCATTTGATTAAATATTAAAGCTCATAAGTGATATTATTTGGTCACCCAATGTGAAACACTTTATACCCAAGTGCCTGCTTTAAGCCTCTTTAACTATTTTGTATAACATATTCTTAAAATTAGTTTTATCATGCCTCATTCATACTACATCATGATTACTTTTTTTGAAAATTTTAAACAACATATTGCCAATTATGCATTTTAACGTTAGTATTCTCTTAGAAATAAATGTATTTAAAGACAGGAACTCGTATCAATCTATATTTTGTTATTTAAAATTTAAATTGAAAAGAATTAAAATAACTCTATATAAATATATATTTTATGGTAATTTAAATTGATTCTAATGTTAAAATATCATTAATATTAACTAAAATTTAAGATTTTATTAATATTAAATATTTATATTTTTTAATTATTAAAATTAGTCTTGTCAAATCGTTTGGTTATTTATGAAAACATATAGAAATAGATGTACTAATTTTCAATTAAATAAAAGACTTATAATATAAGCTTTTATAACTATCAACATTTAATGTGTCTCTTATGGTTTAGGCTCATGATTTTGCCCAAACCATGGTTTATAATTGAAAACCTAGAAACTATAAATATGTAATATTTTTACAATTTAAATAAATATTTTCCTTGCAAAAAAAAAATCCTGTCTTGTTTTCGTATCAGAAATATACAAAGTTTGCAAACCACTAAACGATTTAATTGCCCGTCTAAAGCTAGGATAAGACATTTTACCAAATTATTTGGCACCAATATTCTATCATATTTATATATATTTGAATTTCAAAATAGATCAAAAGTAATATAATTATTAGTCTTATAGAAGATAAATCTAAAATTATTGTGGAAAAGATTACTTAATCATGTATGAAGAAATCACTTAAAATCAAAATTTTTATTCATAATAGTTTTCCTTTAGTTTGGTTAGTTTCAAATACCTTAGACCTCACTTGTGAGGTCCTTTGTCGACTTCTCTTGAAGTTATGTTTTACACATCCCTTACAAAATTGTTCACCAAATTAACTTTTAAAACTATCACGTGATTTTTGTTTGATGTTTTCACCTTATACCATATAATAACTATTGCCTAAGTGGAATGCTTTCAACCTCTTTTAAAATATCAACCTGAATAAAAAGATTTTTTAATTAATTGTGTATGTTATTTAATTATTTTAATGTATTAATTTAAATAATTTAAGTGTATTATTTTTTTTTTAATTTAACCTTTTCTAAATCATTTAACATTTAAACCAAAAAAATTGTTATAATGTAGGAAAATTTCCCATTTAGGATAGTTGGGTTTAACTTGATTATTGTTCTTAAAATTTTGTTTTATCAAGCTAATATACTATTGCTTTTAAGTTTCTTATTGATAAGATTCTCAAGCAGAGGTGTCTTATGAGGACAACGAAAAATGATAGTATCATCTAGGGCTTTAGAAGTCTAGGTTTCTTCATGGTTCACGATGATAATTATGCTTTGCTTTCTCTTCCGTTGATCTCATAGGATTTATGGGATAGAGTTTGGGTGGTTAAAGGTTGGCCTAAAATAAATTTCTTTGCTTGTGAAGTGATGCATAAGAGTTGTCTCACCTATAATAACCTTATAAAAAGATTTTTTGTGACCCCTTCAACTACATCATGTGTAATTCCCAGGACGAGATGCTTGATCGTCTATTATTCTAGTGTGAATTTGCGAGAGAGTTATGGAAAAGGTGGTTAGACCTCTTTAAGGCTCACATAAATTTTTAGGTGACTCTTGCTAATATCTTGGGAGATCTAGAAATGAAGAAAATTTAAGAATACATCCATTCAGCTAGGTTGGTCCCTAGGCTCAAGTTTCATCTGGTAGCACATTTGGCTAGAAAGCAATCCTAGAAGTTTTAGAGAGGATTTCAGTCCAATGGAGATGGTTTGGCATAAAATTGTTACCAAGGTTTTTGAAACTATTAGAGCTTACCTTAGGAACAAGAAAACCTAGGAGAATGAGGGAACTCCCAAGTCACAAAAGTTGGGACCATGGCAACCCCCTCTCTTGGGTTGGGAAAGATTAATTCAGATGGTGCAACTAAGGATAACTCAAGGGATGTAGGCATTGGTTTTCTCAAAAAATATTTCAAGTGGAAGATCCTTCATTGGGATTTGGAGTGTCTTGGAAGGGCTACTAACACTGAAGTTGAAAGGTTGACTATTAGGCAAGGTTCTCTTATTGCTTGGGAGAATAGGGTTAAAAATATCATAGTTGAGTCTTAATCATAAATTTTTATGGGGCTTATAGATGTTATTAGAAATATTAGACCAAAGGCTTGAAGAATAAGAAACATTATTAGCCAAGTTAAATTCATATGGCAATAGTTTGAGGATGCCATCATGGACTATGTTGACAGATAAAATAATGTAGTGATTGATTTTTGGCTAAACATGGTAGTGAAATTTTGGTTGGATATATGCTGAATTCTAAACAATATAGGGACACTTCTAAATGGTTGAAGGTGAACCAAATGGTTCTTAATTTTTCCAGTAAATACATATGAAAAGATGAGGATAGGTCTAGAGTCCACTGAGCCTTCTAGATCACTAGAGGATGAACAATTATTGGTTGGGTTTTTTGTTGCCTCTTGCAGCATGCTTTGGACCCTTTTGGGACAACACTAGTAGTGTTTGTAGGATTGTCAAGCCTACTAGGTTACTTAGGATCAACATAAAGTAGAAATGAGATCAGACTAAGAATATTTTCTCTTTATATGGTACAACTAAGGATATAACACGGGGGTTGCAAGCATTGGTTTTCTCAAAAGATATTTCGAGGGGAAGATCCTTCAATGCAAGTTGGAGGGTCTTGAAAGGGCTACTAACAATGAATCTAAAGGGCTAGCTATCAGACAAGGTTCTCTCAATGTTTGGGAGAATAAGGTTAAAAAGACCATAGTTGAGTCTAACTCATAAATTTTGGCAGGGCTTCTAGATGTTATTAGAAATTTTAAACCAAAGGCTTGAAGGATAAAAAACATTATTAGCCAAATTAAGTTCATATGATAAAAGTTTGAGGATGCCATCCTGGTCTATGTTGATAGAAAAAATAATGCAATGATTGACTTCTTTGCTAAATATAGTAGTGAAAGTCTAGTTGGATATATGTTGAATTCTAATCAAGGTAGGGACACTTCTAAATAGTTGAAGGTGAACCAAATGATTCTTAGTTTGACCAGTTTATACATATGCAAGGAAGAGGATAGGTCTAGAGTCCACTAAGCCTTGTGGATCACTAGAAGATGAGCAATTATTGGCGGTTTTTATTACCTCTTGTAGCATGTTTTGGGTCCTTTTAGGACAACACTAGTAGGTTACTTAAGATCAACATAAAACATAAATAAGATTAGGCTGAGTGTTTACTCTTTAAATGATGCCCTATTTTTTGTTATTTTTAGATTTTTTTTAATTTTAAAATTAGCCAAAAATAATAATAATAATAATAAACCTATAACTATAATTTAATTCTTATTCTATCAATAAAACTTTTACTTTAAAAAGTATTAATAAAATATTATTGATATCTTTAAACATGTGAATATGAACATGCAGCTCTTTGAGCTAGGTAAGCAAAGTTATAGCATGCGGACAACCATCACAACTACCAATAGAGATGCCCTAACTGCATGGAAAAGTGATCCTGCAAATAGGTGTACCTACTGACTGGGGTTGTAGACCTTGAGATTTGAAGTTGTCGAGGCATCGGGCATGGAATGTCCAATTTTGTTGAGAACATGGCCGACACAAAAAGGCGCATGAACGACACTACCCCATCAAAATGTGCCCTGCCATCACCATCACCGAACTGCTACCTCTCACAAGTTTCTCACCCCTTTAGTCAAATCTTACAAGAATCAACTTCCAACGTCACAACATCGGTTCACGTGAGGGAGACGAGGGCTCTCGGTAGTTACATGCATGTCGATCTGTGTGTTGTCTTAGGGTTTCTGGTAGTTTTCGTTCATTCTTTGGGAGCTTGTGTCAGTATCCATGTTGCGCTTGCTCCGCGGGTGTTATTATGTCGGCTTCTCCTCCCCTAACTTCATCTGAAGCTGGTAGTGAGAGGAATGGCTCCGAAGGTGAACAAACAACCTAGGAAATTTGTTCCCAAGGTGTACCATGAGGTAATTTTGAACCTAATTTTGTGATTCCTTTGCATGAATTCAATTAGGCATGTTATTGGTTTGAAAACAATACTCTTATAGGGTATTTTTTGGGTTAGATTCCCCCAAAGCATGTCCTTAGGAAATTGATTGTGTAGTATTGGCGTCTGTATGGGATTCAAGTTGACCATGTCCAAAATATCTCTAAGGTTTTTTTTTTTATTTCCAATTTGGTAGTCCCAACCAAACCCAAAAGGTCATCAATAAGGGTCCTAGTTACGTTAATAGTTCACTACTCTTTTTTTAGTTGTGGAGCCAGGATTTCACAATTTCTAATTTTATTTCCCTGGTCGTGCCTGTTTGGGTAGAACTCTCGGACCTCCCCACTGCATGTTGGCCCTTTCTAAAAAACTTGGTGTCCACCCTTGGTGAATTTGTTTGTGATGAACCCTCTCGGTTCATGTTGATCCATCCTAGTAGGAGAATGTGTATCAAGGTTGACGTAACTATAACCCTAAAGAAGTATATTGACATTCAGGTTGATTTTACCCATATTCATCAGTGGGTGGTGTATATCAACCTCCCTAATACATGTTATCGCTTCTAGTCAACCTCCCATCACATTAAGGATTGCCCCTTGATGGCTAAAATATTCAAGGCCAAGGCATCTACCTCAGCAGCTGGTGTTGTATTATCTCCTACTACCATGCACCCTTTAGTAAAAGTGGGTGAATAGACTGAGGTTTCATGCAAGAAATGGAAATGTGGCAAGCTCACTTAAGTGGGGCACACAGTGGCTACGTATGCTCAGGCCCTACAGCCTAAGCCTCTCATGCAACCACCGACTATGGAGTCAACCCCTGTCCACTCTCCTCCTCTGGCCATCGAGTTTGTAGACCACAATGAAGGAATTTGGTCCACTGTGCCCTTGGGTTCTTTGGATGAGGTAGGGGATGAAATATGTTTCTCTCAAAACATAGGATGACAGTCACATAGCCCCCTACAAGGTGAGTGGCTTACTCATTTATAAAAGCAACAACAAACTTCTCTCTCCTTCACCACCATGGATACCTTCAAGAATAACCTCTATCACCTGTTATCAAATAATGTGACTGAGACCAGTGAGGGTATGCAACTTGACTCTTTTTAATGTTGTTTCTCTCCTAGAATGTGCATGGTTTGGCAGACCCTATTTGTCTTTACATGGTTCAGGATGAACTCAATACTTGTTCTAGTCTCTATGGTCATCCAGATTTTGTGTGTTTACAAGAAGTCAAAGTGGCAGGTTTCAGTTTGTAATTTGCTTATTCAATGTTATGGCCTAGTAGTCAAAGGTATGCTACCAACCACAATCATGATAGTAGAGGCATTGTCATTTTGCTTAATAATAGGTGGACAAGCAATTTTATCACATGGGATTCTGACCCCTCTAATTGTGCGGATTGAATTATGCTCAAATTCGATGGTCTTTACTTTGGGATTATTAATATTTAAACCTCTAATGAGGTCCAATATAGATGTGAACTGTGGATATGGTGTGCTTTGTCCTTAACTATCATAGTTTGGCTGATGTGTGGGGATTTAAATATGGTTGAGAAGCCTCATGATAAAATGGGCCAGCTCCCCAATAGGTGGGCCTTAGGAGAGTGACATGCTTGGTATTTTATGAAAAATAAACTAGAGGTCTTCGATCCCAATGGTTATTTCCCTGTAGGTCAATTTCTTGAGCATTTGAGGTTCATGTGGTCTAATTTTTAGTTAGGCCCCGTAAAAGTTTTAAAAAAGTTGTACAAGGTTATGTTGTCAGATCAACACTAGTTTTTTTCTCATCAACACCCTTTAGTCCCTTTTATTGAAACCATTCCTGGTATGGTCTCATCCAATCATTCCCCCATAATGTTATGTGTTCATGTTTCCTCCACCCATCAATGGCCTACTCATTCTCATTTTTTCTTAACACTTCTATCTTACAAAATGATAACACTATTTATCACATCCAAAGGATCTAGAACATTGTACCCAAAACCAATGGAGATTCAATATGGATTGAGTGGTGGAATGATGACATTTTTGGTACCACTACTCTGCTTAGAAACCTAGGTAAGAAGGTGGTGCAACTATTTTGTCACTCTAATACTGCTCTTCGTAATGATCTAGTGTAGGCATACTTTCGTCTTGAGGCCTCTTCTTTTGACTTCACCATTCAAGCCCATGTCGCTCAACTCCAACATGAGCTCAAAGTGGCTGAAGTGTACGAGACCAAAGGGGCTCAAATTAAATCCAGGATGCATTGGCTCAAAGTGGGTGACCACATTTGTAAAGATTTTTTCTAGAGGTTTTGGCCTCTATGTCACTCCACTTAATTCAAAGCTTTATTGGTTAATGGGGTTAGCACCACCTCTTTTCTTGAGATAGCAGTTGAATTTACATAGCATTATTCTCATATTTTTTCTACTCAACCATACACCCTTGAAAGAGAATTAGCCCTTCAATATTACAAAGAAGTTATCCCAATTTGCCTCTCCCCAATGCATCATAATGATTGTGAGTGCCCCCTATCAAAGCAAGATCTTTTGGATTCCCTATTTCAAATGGTAGACATTAAGGCCCCAAGGCTTGATGACTTCCCGTGCAAATTTTACAAAACTTGCTAGGAGTTTGTTGGTCCTGACTTGCATAAAGTATATTTAGAAGCTCTAAAATCTGGATCCTTAGGTGTTATTATCAATAAGGGTAATATCAAGTTTATCCCAAATTCTAAGGATCTAAAAATCATCACAAATTGGAGGCCAATAACTTTGTTTAATGTTAGCTACAATATCATTGCTAAAGCACTTGCTTTATGGATTAGGCCCTTGCTTCCCTCTATTATGAGGCCTGAGCAAACTAGATTTATCCAGAATCGATATATTTTGGATAATGTTCTTGCTATTTTGGAAGGGATGGATAGGTCTTGCAGGTCCATTCAACAGGCCCTCTTCCTCAAGCTTGAATTTGAAAAGGCTCATGATCAAATTTATTGGGTATTTATTCTTTCCACATTGGAATCTCTTGGCCTTGGTCCTTAGTTTATTTCCTCTATTAAAATACTTTTTCAAGATGCGTCAGCTGTGCTTTATCTCAACAATTTTAAAAATGATTTTATTGGCTTGCATAGATTAGTAAGGCAGAGTTGTCCTTTGGCCCCCTCACTATTCATTTTAGCCACAGAAGCCTTTGGTTATCTTTTGGCTCATCGTGCTTCTCTTGGTATGCTTTGGGGTATTTCCCTTCCTGGGAATACTGGTCAACTCATTAATGACCACTCTGCTGATGATTCCTTTCTTAATCTAAATGAGGATGAGTAATCCCTTTTTGAAGCTCTATATTTTCTTGATATATTTTGTAAATCCTTCGTGTCCAATATATAATGGAGGAAAACCTATTTTTATAGGTAATCCCTGCAACCTTTTCCCCATTGGCTTTAGCATGTGCAATGGAGTTTAATTCAGCCTGGAGAAGTCTTCAAATTCCTGGGAATTCCTTTTGCCTTTCAAGGCTCTTCGTCCCAATTATGGTCTTATGTCATCAGCAAAGGGGAAAGTGAGCTGAAATATTAGAATGTTAAGAAGTTGTCTCTTGTTGGAAAATTTCAAATCTGCTTGAAAGTGTTGGATTTCACACATGTTTATTACTTGTCTTGTTGGGTCCCTTCCCAAGATTGTTACAAACGACTTGAAAAATTACTACGGAATTTTCTATGGTCTAGTGGGTCTAAGCAGAAGGGCTTTCATAGAGTGGATTGGGATATTTGTTGTCTCCCATAGTAAGCAAGGGCTATGTGTTTGCTAAAATCTAAGCATAAAGGGTTAGCCCTTTGTGCTAAATGGATTGTGCGGGATCTTAAATAACCTAAAGCATGAAAAGTTCTTATTAGACATTGCATCTCATCTGGGATTCCCCTTAACCGTCGAGCTTGGGTAGGAACGGATTTGACCTCTCTAGTGTTGGCCCCAATTTTCATTAAAATACTTGGCTCCTTTGTCATCAAAAGCATATGGAAGGCTTGACAACAATTAAACCCTTGGATTGTTTGGAAGGGGTCCATTCACATAAAGGTTTTTCCATTAATATTCTTAATGTCTAGTGGTCTCCTGTATTCAAGCTTTAGGGTAAGTAATTGGGCAAAGTTCCTTGGGTCCATGCCCATAAATTTATAAAGTGGGGCATTACTGCCATTGCAGATTTTTACTCTTGGGAAAACAGAGACTAGATTCCTTGGAATAATTTGTTTCACTTGTCCAATGTTGACAAGGCTATGTATGATGTTGTTCTGGACCATACACCTTTATCCTTATGGTAGAAATTAGGTGTCAGATCCTAGAAACCCTAGTGGAAATATTGGACCTAGTATAAGAGCACTCCCTTACTCAGCTACAAAGCCAGGCAGGGTTATAATTGGCTTACGCCAAATGCCCCCACAATGCCCAAAATCAATGTCAAATGGGACCTTCTCTCATCTCCCTCTAGGTGGAAAACCAAATTTTATTCAGCTTGGGCATCTTGTATGGAGCCAAAAAAAGCTTTTTTATCTAGAGCTTACTGTGTTAGGGTTTACCCCTTGGCCATAGAATTTCTTATATGGGGGTGCCTGAGCCTTGATGCCTGTTTTGTCAAGAACCAGAGTCTTGTATGCATCTTTTATGGGTAGGTATATGGGCCAGTCTCTCTTGAATTTGGATGGGTTCTTTCTTTACCCCATTTATGTCCATGTAGCTTTCCTAACATCATGTCCTCCTGGGTGATCCCATTTATTTTTCTCTCCCGCTAAGGGAAGTGTGGCAAATATTCAGAGTCAGCCTCCTATTTCACATTTGGAAATCTAAAAACAATATTATTTTCAAGTAGGTTGATCCATCTCAGGATTTTTTATTTGCTGACAAGCTCAAAGTTTTTCATGATGTGTGGCTTCAGATCTATGACTAGGCTAAAAAGGTGGCTATGGAGCTAGACCATTTGCAGACTTTACTAAAATATTAGGGTGATGCCCCCTGTGCTGTCAATAGGGAGGCCCTTGATCATTCACTTCCTCACCCAACCAGATCTCGTTCACATTGATGCCCTAATCGTGCATGATGTCAACCTCCTTGAAGTATATCCCATGAATATGGTGACCCGCTGCAATAGCTTGATGTGTACACCTCCTAGCATTCTATGCATGTGATCACTTCATAATCTATGCTTGTTCCTAATGATGTTTGGGGTTTTAGACAACCACAAACATATCTCTAGTTGATTAAGTCCTTCTTCTCCAATTACTCATGCTTCAGGCTAGGGTGGGGAACACTTTGATGGGTGGGAGGAACCACCTACTTCAAATGGATAGGGCTCTATCTGCCATGGGCCCCCTTCTTTAAATCCTTTCTGGCTATAGAATATTTCTAGTTTTTTGTTGATGACCATGGTCTCCATGTGGTGCAGTTTGTTTCTCTTTATCCGCTATTATGATAATTTAGTGGCACTCGAGGTGTGATTTTTTCTCCACCCACACTTTTGTTTGGCTGTAAAGGACTTTTATTTTTATAATTAAAATGGCCTTCCATAAAAACAAATATATCTTTCATGGTTTTCGCTAAACCATTGTTTATAATCGAGCATGTAGTGTTAATAAATATGTAATTTTTTTATAATACAAATCAATATTTTCCTTGTAAAAACTCCTTTCTCTTGTTTTCATATTATATATACAACTTTACAAATTTTGTAAACTATTAAATGATCTAATTCCCCATCCAAAGATAGGAGAATATTGCAAGACATTCTACCAAATTATTTGGTGCGACTCTTATATCATATTTATATATTTGAATTTAAAAATAAATAAGAAAATAATATAATTATTAATCTTATTAAATATAAATCTATAATTATTATGCAAAATATTACTTAATCATGTATGAAAAAAATCACTTAAAATCAATTTTTGTATTCATAATATTTTTCCTTTAGTTTTTTTAGTTTTAAATGCCTCATAACCCACTCCTGTGGTCCTTCTTTGTCAACTTCTCTTGAAGTTATGTTTTACACATTCTTTGCAAAACTGTTCACAAAACTAACTTATAAAAATGTTACATGGTTTTTGTTTGATGTTTTCACCTTAGACCTTATAATAACTATTGCTTGAGTGGAATGCTTTCAACATATTTTAAGATATCAAAATGAATGAAAATATTTTAGAAATTATTTTGTATATTATTTAATCATTTTATGTTTAATTAATTTAAATATATTATATTTTTTAAATTGAATTTTTTATTAAATTATTTAACATTAAAAAAAAATTGTTAGAAAGTAGGAAAAAAACCTATTTATATAGTTGGGTTTAATTTGACTATTGTTCTTAAAATGGTGTTCTATGAAACTAATATACTATTGCTCTTAAGCTTCTTATTAAAAATACCCTTAAGTAGAGGTGTCTTACAAGGACAATGAAAGAGGATAGGATCACCTAGGGCCTTGGCAGTCTAGGTTTATTCATTATTCACAATGGTTATGATGGTTTGCTTCCTCCTCTGTTCGTTGATCCTATAGGATACCCCATGAGATATAGTTTGGGTGGCTAAGTGTTGATCTATAATATATATTTTTTCTTGTGAAGTCATGCATAGGAGATGTCTCACATATGATAACCTTACGAATAGATATTTTAATGGTCCCTCCAACTACATCATGTGTAATTCCCATGAGGAGATGCTCAACTATCTTCTATTCCAGTGTGAATTCACCATAAAGTTGTAGAAAAGGTGGCAAGACCTCTTTAAGGCTCACCTAAACTTTTAGGTGGTTATATCTAATATCTAAGAGATCTAGAAACAAACAAAATTCAAGAATACCTCCATTCAGTTAGGTTGGTCCCTAGGTCCGACTTTCATCTGTGGCACATTTGGTTGGAAAGAAATTCTAAATTTTTTAGAAAGGATTTCAATCCAATGGAGATGGTTTGGCATAAAATTATTACCAAGGTAGAAACTATCAGAGCTCACCTTAGGGACAAGAAAACCCAGGAGAATGAGAGGACTCCCAAGTCACAGAAGTTGGGACCATGGTAACCCCCTCCCTTGAGTTTGGAAAAGATTAATTCAGATGGTGTAACTAAGGATAACTCGAGGGATGCAGAAATTGGTTTTATCAGAAAATATTTCAAGGGGAAGATCCTTCATTAGGAGTTAGAGGGTCTTGGGAGGGCTACTAACAATGAAGCTAAAAGGCTAGCTATTAGGTAAGGTTATTTTAATGCTTGGGAGAATAGGGTTAGAAATAACATAGTTAAGTCTAAAGGTTGGTTATTATGTAAGGTTATCTTAATGCTTGGGAGAATAGGGTTAGAAAGATCATAGTTGAGTCTGAATCACTGATTTTGGTGGGATTTTTGGATTTTATTAGAAATTTTAGACCAAAGGCTTGGAGGATAAGAAACATTGTGAGTCAAATTAAGTTCATATGGTAGCACTTTGAGGATGTCATCTCGGTCTATGTTCACAAACAAAATAATGCAACGACTAAATTTTTGGCTAAGAATGGTAGTGAAAGTCCAATTGGATACATACTGAATTCTAATCAGGATAGGGACACTTTTGAATGGTTGGAGGTGAACCAAATGGTTCTTAGTTTGGTCATTAAAAACTAATGTAAGGATGAGGATAGGTCTAGAGTCCACTGAGCCTTGTGGATCACTAGAGGATGAACAATTATTGGTTGGGTTTTTTGTTGCCTCTTGCAGCACATTTTGGACCCTTTTGGGACAGCACTGGTAATGTTTGTAGGACTATCAAGCCTACTAAATTACTTAAGATCATTATAAAGCATAAATAAGATCATATTAAAAGTCTCTGCTCTTTAAATAATACTCAATTTTTTTGTTATTTTTGAAAATATTAATCTGATTTTTATTAAAATTTTAATATATACCAAAAATAATAAACTTATAATGATTCTTGCTCTATTAATAAAACTGTTATTAAAAAAAACAAAAACTATCAAACGTGCAGCTCTTTGAGCAAGGTAAGCAAAGTTATAGCATCTGGACAACCAGCACAACTACCAAAAGAAATGCCTTAATCGCATGGAAAAGTGATCCTTCAAATAAGTGTACCTATTGGCTGGGGTTGTAGACCTGGAGATTTGACGTGTTGAGGCATCGGGCGTGGAATGGCCAACCTTGTTGAGAACATGGCCGACACAATAAGGAGCATGAACGACAATAGCCCATCAAAGTCTGCCCCGCCATCGCCATCACCGAACTGCTACGGCTCACAAGTTTCTCAAGTCCTTCACGTGAGGGAGGTTTTTTTAACGAGTAAAAGGGATTTAAACAAATGAATAAAACCAGTGCAAGATCATGCAATCTTTCAACGCCACCGTGACAACATCAGTTCATGTGAGGAAGGTGTTTATAATGAGTAAAAGGAATTAAATAAAATGCATAAAATCAGCGCCAGCGCAAGAACATGTAATTTTTCAACGCCACCATG
The DNA here is from genome assembly GCA_028583015.1 of Wollemia nobilis. NCBI lineage: Eukaryota > Viridiplantae > Streptophyta > Pinopsida > Araucariales > Araucariaceae > Wollemia > Wollemia nobilis. Next base: position 1,650,437 of record JAQPPZ010015128.1, read on the forward strand.
TCATGTGAGTGAGATGTTTTTAGCGAGGAAAAGAATTAAATAAATGAATAAAACAAATGCAAGAACATGCAATTTTTTTAATATGTAGAGTCAACTTTTATAAACCCCAATGCGAAATAAACAAAGTCAATGGTAATACTTCGACTTTGTTTGATAAACTTTTATAAGATAATATATAGATTTTGAAAGAATATTAATAGTTACTAATTAACCTATTTTATTTATTACAAATTTATAAAGTTAAGTATGGATTTTTACAAATTTATAAAGTAAAGTACGGATTTTAAAAATATTAAATTTTGTACGCTGATTTAAATTTGATTTTATTTTATAATAACTTAAAGACATCACTATAATATCCATACCACAACAATATCTTTTCTTATCTAACCACTCCCTACCTAATCAAGAATTATAAATTTATAAAAATATCCCAATCTTATACTAAAACAATATCTTTTCTTATCTAACCACTCCCTACCTAATCAAGAATTATAAATTTATAAAAATATCCCAATCTTATACTAAAATTTAAACTTAAATGTCTTAAATAATAACTTAAAAATATATAATGCTATCCTTCACCGACCACTAGAACATATGCTATATTATAATGAGAGAAAATTGAACGGCTTTCAATGGGACATGTCCTCCAAATGGATAAGCAAAAGTCCTCACCTGCCGTCAATGTAAATAGATTATTAGTCTGGTTGGACCAACAAAATTGTCTCCTGCTACATTTCTCAATGGCAATGCACGAACACCAAGACTTTCGTCCCTTTTCACACCAATTTCTGGACGGATGTCCCTTGCTGTGGTTGGGTTTAGGTGAGTACTACGATTCTGTACATCATAAACAATTCACAATGCAATATAAAAGAGATAATGGAAGGAATGGTGTGGACTCTGGAGTGCAACAGTAACAAAGGATGCAACTCTTGCATGCTTTTTTATGTGGGAGTGTTTGTTCATTTCGCCAAATCTGCAGGGAGCGACTGACACGGCTTCCTTCCTAATTCATATCTTGAATCCAACATCCAACAGATCCCATCAATTAATCAATATAATCCGATAGCCATGCTTCTTTGAATCATAAGCCGTGTCAAATCAAGCCAAGCTTAGCCTTCTGATCTCTTCTGTTTACTTGTGAAAATGCTAGTCATGTTTAGCCCTCTTCCTCCTCGGTTTCTCTTCCTGTTGCCGGCATAGGAAAAGGACACTGGTGATTGTTACTCTGATCTCATCATCTTTATTTTAAGTCTTTTTTATATAATAGAATGATCGATGTTTTTGCTGTTTGAGGATCTATCATGACAAAGAGACATGAATGAAATAAAAATACTTGGTCTACTGGCTGATAGGGGAAGACTGATTAGATGAGATGACAATGATGATGATAAAAGCATGGTGTGTTGGGTGTTGAATTGAATATTTTAAAATGGAACAAAAGTCTCACAAAGGGTATCTGGAATGACTCAGAACTTCCAGGTTGACAGGAATTTGGCGATCCAAAGCTGAAGCTGAAGGTGTTTGTCTGTCTGGTGGCATTCACTCCTACATCATCCACCATCATCATAACTTCATTCAGGTACTCGAATCTATTCGTTTCTTTCATCCTTTTGCATTTCAAACTAATTGCAGAAGGTTCTATAACAGTATAAATAAAAGATCAATGACAATCAACGGGCTTTTCGGTTTTAATTTTTGGTTTTGAGGTAAGGCCCAGATGATAATATTCAAGCAGTGAGAGAGAAGCAATCCATGGCCTATTTCAACCTATAGAGGACGCTAATATGTTATATTGTAAACTATATTGGATGTGGACGTGTATTATGTGAATACTTCGTTCTTAGCCTGTATCTTGTTTGTTTCTTAATTCCTGGTAGAAGACTATGTTAATTCGGTGCCACAAAATTTCTGGTTACTAACAGATATTTAACCTTTTGCCTTTGTATTTCAGTTCGAAGATTTAGTTGGTAAAAGAAAGGCCCTTTTCCCGAATAAAAACCAAACAAGCATAATAATTTCTATTTTCATATATATATATATAATCCTGCTTTCCTGACATGCTCATGTGTGATTTGTATCGTTTGACTTTTTATCTAATCTTAATAGTTAATACTTTCAAAGTGAGAATCCGTAATGAAAATGCTTCCCTGAAGCAAGACCAGGTTTGGACTGGTTGTAGAAACATTTTGTTCCGACAAATAATAAAACGTCATTGCTACCCATATAAATGATAGAATAGGCTCAATGCTCCACGCTTCGATTATAAGGATTTCGCATTGAATGCTTGAATTCGCAAGCGATATGGAACATTCAACTGACTAAATTTATTGTCCAATATATAGTATAACATTTGTAAAGTTCATACAAAAAAAAAGCTAAACATTGTTTGCCCTATGTCCCTGGCCAGGCTGACAGTAAAGGGAGTAACTATACACCCATTATTTGATATAAATTTACTCCTCCTTGAATGCAATAAAGTATGCACTTTGCTTATTCATCTGGATGAACTTATCCTGTTTTTATTTTCGAGTAGACTTGGTATAAACTTTGTTCAACAAAAATAAAATTTAGGGTCTCTATACATCATACATTTAAAAAATATAATGTTGAACTTTCAGTTGAGATATCGTTCTAGACTCACCGGGGTACCGATTGTTTTTGGCCTTTCTAAACTTAACCTTTCTAACCAGTATTAAATCTCAGGAAATGGGTCCATAAAGCGTTCAACACGTCATGGAAAAATATACAGAGATTACGGGAGGTGCTAGGCATATCATTGGTTGGACAAATTCTTGTGCTTCCGTTAACGTAGAGTTGGATCATTGCTTTTCTTTAGTGAAAAACTGAAATGGATTTGCTCGTTGCAAGAACAGAAGTTCCCTTTCACTTGCTCCTCCAATTTCCTCTGATTCTTAGCGGACTTTTAGACTTTCTTGCATCATCAACAGTTGTTTCCATGTTCTTACGTCATCATAAGTTGTTGGGGGAACATCGATTTTTTTTTTTTTCACTTGCGGTAACGGTTAACTTATTTTTTTTCATCCTTAAATCTAAGATTACGTAGGACACTGTTAAATTCCGTCAAGATTCAAAATACATACAACAGACAAATTAAATGGGCAACTTACAAGTCATAATTTACCAATTTAACTTAAAAATGGCTTTACAATTGGAATTTCAGGTCGACTACATTTCAGCCGAAACTTCCAAAATGAAATGTGCAGGGTTTGCACTCCGTGAACTCCATGAATGTAATAAGCAAAGTTTAATATTACACGCCTGCCATTTTAATTTACAGATTTAGCAAACGTACCTCAATAACATAACGTGGTATAATTACTGAATAACGACATATTGTTAGAAATATTAACCCAGATTTCACGCCTCCGTCAGACTGCACTCCGAGCATGGGCGAAGCCGGATTGTGCTCGCGCAGTTGGGGATCCCGGCAAAAAGGTCTGACATGACATCGCACCTACCCTCTGACAGATGTGACGTCTGACAGATCCGATCGCTGCAGAAGTTAATGCTAGTTCGGCGATTTAATGCTAGTTCGGCGATTGGTCAGAAACCCTAGTTGAGGGACTGTCAGAACCTGTCAGAGGATAAGCCCTATCCTCCCCTTCCCGCGGCTATATAAGGCGTCTCGGATATTTCAGACATAGTGTGAAGGTTGAAGAGGAAGAGCGTGCAAGAGAAAGCATAGAGAAAGGAGGGCGAGCAATTCAGTGAGCAGTGCGGCTCATCTGATTAATGTCCGAGCAGCAGACTCGACATTTTCCCCTTTTTGTTTATCCTGCAGCTGAGTCTGCAAATGTTGTTATATCCTCAGTTGAGGACTGTTGTAACCCTAGTTTATGTGAATAAAGTTTGCTATTGTTTTAGGCATCTTTAAGGTTTGCAGTTTGTTGTTCTCTGTTCCGGCGTTTCTCTCTTCTTATACGGGTCTTGCCAAGCCAGGCAAACCTAGCGACAACCACGCAAGAAAAATAAGTCGAAGGCCAAAGTTGGCCAAGTCTGAAGCCGCTTTCGAAGTTCGCTGCCGAAGTCGAACTGCGCCCGAGATTCGAGTGCAGCCCGAGTGCACAAGCGAAGCTTGTCAGCTTGCGCTGTTCGCACACTACCACCGACTGCCGACTTCCCTCCTGCGTTCGGTGAAGTTCGTCATCCGGCGAAGTTCGTACTTCGCTGCACAATCCGCACTTCGCATATTGAAAGTGCGAAGTTTGCACTTCGCACGAAGTCCGCACTTCGCCAATTTACCAGCGCAGTCCGCACTATGCTCGCGAGTGACGGACTTCGCCCATTTCCCAGCGCAGTCCGCACTGTGCTCACGAGTGACAGACTTCGCCTGTGGTTCAGCGTCATCCGCACTTTGCTCCCGAACTTCGCTCCCGAAGCTTGGAGCTGGTCGTGCACCTTGCGCAGTCCGAACTGTCGAACTTCAAGAAAATAAAAATCAAAAGTTTCCTTCAAATTGGTATCAGAGCTGATAGTGCCGTGATGCAGAGATAGAAGATGGATTCCGAAAAGAATTCCCTACAGTTGCAGATCCTATGATTTAATGGCAAGAATTACGATTACTGGAGCATCCAGATGAAGATCCTATTTGGATCTCAGGAGCTATGGGACTTAGTCGAGAATGGCTACCCAGAATCGACAGATGCAGCAGCACTGGCCGCCCTCTCTCAAGCAAACAAGGATCTGTTGAAAGAGCACACGAAGAAGGACCAGAAGGCCCTCTTCTACATCATGCAAGTGGTTGAGGAGACCATCTTCCCGCGGATTGCATCAGCCACCAAGGCCAAGCAGGCCTGGGAAACCCTGGCAAGTTCGTATCAGGGCACCAACAAAGTGAAGTTGGTAAAACTACAGATGCTCAGAAGAGAGTTCAAGAACCTGCAAATGAGCGATTCTAAGTCGATGAGCGACTTCTTCACCCAGACAATAGATATCATCAACCAGATGCAGTTGAATGGTGAAATTATGCAAAGCTAGAGAATCATGGAGAAGATTCTCAGAAGTTTGCCTGCCAAGTTTGACTCGGTTGTGATAGCAATCGAAGAGTCGAGGGATTTGACAACCCTCTCTGTGGATGAACTGATGGGTTCTCTATAGACACATGAGCAGAGGCTGAGCCGCTCAACTCAGTCCTCTCTGGAGCAAGCTTTCAAGGCACAAGTCTTAGTCCGAGACAACTACAGACAAGACTCCCACCATGGCGCTTCTAGTTCTCAAGGAGGAAGAGGTAGAAGCAGGCATGGGAGAAGTAACAAGCAAGGAGGGAGATCAAACCCTCATGACGCTGAGCCAAGTTGTAACTTTCATCAGCAAGGAGGAAGAGGCACTAGCAAAAATCAGCAAGGAAGCTCTCAGCAGAAGGACATGTCAAAGGTCCAATGCTACTACTGCATTAAGTTCAGCCATTATGCCTCAAAGTGCAGGAAGAAGATGGCGAACTAGAATCAGTAGCAAGCCCATTATACGGAGGAACCTGAAAATGCGATAGGAGGAAATGTACTGCTGACTTGCAGTATTGAAGAGGAGAGCAAGAAAAACATCTGGTATCTTGACAGTGGTTGCAGCAACCACATGGTCGGGAACAGAGAGATGTTCTCACAACTGGATGAAACAGTCCAGTCCGAAGTGAAGATGGGGAACAACAACAAAGTTCCTGTGATGGGGAAAGGAAAAATCCTCATCCACACCCGACACGGTGAAAGAAAAACAATTCAAGATGTTTTTTATGTGCCTGGGTTGAAGCACAATCTGCTAAGTGTTGGATAGCTTGTGCATAAGGGGCACACTGTACTGTTCAAAGACGGTGTCTATTCCATTAGAGACAAAGTGCATGGACAAATCACAACAGTGTCCATGACGAAAAACAAAATGTTTTCGCTGCAGATTCAGAATGAATCATTGATGTCTCTGAGTGCAATTGAGAAAGATGCTACCTGGCTGTGGCATCTCAGATTTGGTCACTTGACCTTCAGTGGCCTGAATCAACTGCACAGGATGCGAATGGTGAAGGGTTTACCCCTTATTGAGCAACCGAACCAAGGTTGTGAAGGTTGCCTAGTCGGCAAGCAGCATAGGGATGCATTCCCTGTAGGACAGTCTTGGAGAGCATCACGGCCATTGGAGCTAGTGCACTCAGACATTTGCAGTTCGATGCAGACCACCACATTTGCCAACAACAAATACTTCTTGACATTTATAGATTACTTCAGTCGAAAGACTTGGATTTATGCCATCAAGCTAAAGTTAGAGGCATTTGCCAGATTCAAGGAGTTCAAGGCTCTGGTGAAGAAATAGAGCGGATATCAGATCAAGACTCTCAAGACAGATGGTGGAGATGAATACATCTCCAATGAATTCCATAACTACTGCAAGCAGCACAGAATTCCAATGCAGTTCATTGCCAGATACATGCCACAGCAGAATGGCGTAGCTGAGAGGAAGAATCGGACCATCGTGGAGATGGCACGAAGCATGATGAAGGCGAAGGGATTATCGCATGAATTTTGGGCAGAGGTTGTAACATGTGCAGTCTACCTGCTGAACAGATGTCCCACCAAAAGCATGAAGGACAAAATCCCTCAAGAGGCCTGGAGCGGAGTGAAGCCAAGTGTGGCTCACTTGCATGTGTTCGGGTGCATTGCATATGCACATGTTCCAAGAAGAGAAGCGACGAAGTTGGATGATAGAGTCGAGAAGTGCATTCTCATAGGGTACAGTGAGCGAGCGAAGGCATATAGGTCTGTACAACCCTGTGACAAAGAAGCTCATCATTAACCGTGATGTGAAGTTTCTTGAAGATAAAGCCTGGAACGGGAAGTCAAAAACTGGCCAGTCAGAGCCAGTAGTAGTACAGTCTCTTGACTTGGAAGAAGGAAGTGTGCAGCCACCTACAACTTCCAACAGCAACAGCGGTGCCAGCAGTAGCACAACCACTCCATCTCGGTCGCCTCCACTCGCAAGTAGAATCCAGAACCTGGTGACGTCGACGAAGACAAGGAGCTTGCGATAAATCTACGAGGCAACCCAAACCCACATAGATGAAGAGCACTCTGACTTTGCATTCTTTACTGAAGTTGATCCAGTAGAGTTCAAAGATGCAAGTCAGAATCAGAAGTGGGTGCATGCGATGGATGAGGAGATAGCAGCCATTGAAAAGAATGAAACATGGCAACTGACAGATATTCCAGCAGGGAAGAAGACCATTGGGATCAAATGGGTGTATGAGACAAAGTTCAACGCCCAAGGAGATGTTGACAAGCATAAGGCCAGACTGGTGGTGAAGGGTTACAAGCAGAAGTCAGGCATCGATTACCATGAGGTATATGCACCTGTAGCCTGACTTGACACAGTAAGGATGATCTTGGCATTGGCAACCCAACAAGGTTGGAAGATGTACCAGATGGATGTCAAGTCAGCCTTCCTCAACGGAGTGTTGGAGGAAGAGGTCTACATAGACCAGCCACCAGGTTATGAAATTGAAGGCCAGGAGGGCAAAGTCTTGAAGCTGAAGAAGGCCCTGTACGGTTTGAAGTAGGCGCCCCGAGCATGGTACAGCCGAATTGACAGCTATTTTCAAAAAAATGGGTTTGTCAAATGCCCATATGAGCACACCCTGTACATGAAGACAAATGGAGTAGGTGAGCTCATAATCGTCTACCTGTATGTGGACGATCTGATTTATACTGGCAATAGCAATGTCCTGTTCGACCAGTTCAGAGCAGCCATGAAGAAGGAGTTCGAGATGACGGACTTAGGGCTGATGAAGTATTTTCTTGGCATTGAAGTTGACCAATCGGCAGATGGCATCTTCATTTCTCAGGGCAAGTATGCAAAGGATGTCTTGAAGCGATTCAAGATGGAGGACGATAAACCTGCCATCACACCCGTAGCCACGGGTTTGAAGTCGAGCAAATTGGATTCGGGGAGGAATGTCGACCCAACCTCGTTCAAGAGGCTAGTTGGCAGTCTAATGTATTTGACTGCAACTCAGCCAGATCTGATGTTTGGAGTCAGTCTGATCAGCCATTTCATGGAGACTCCGAAGGACATGCACTGGCAAGTAGGCAAGAGGATCTTGCGCTATGTCAACGGGATGTGGAACCATGGCCTATTTTATGCTAGACAAGACCAGTTGGACCTGGTCGGCTTCACAAATAGTGACTGGGCTGGCAGTATCGATGATCGAAAGAGCACCTTTGGGTATGCTTTTCATCTCAGATCAGGGGCAGTATCATGGGCGTCCAAGAAACAACCCATCGTTGTGTTGTCCACAGCCGAAGCAGAATATGTCACCGCCACGTCAACCACATGTCATACAGTTTGGCTGCAAAGAGTTCTGAGTGAACTGAACTTTCCTCTGAAAGGCGCAACAAACAATTTTTTATGATAACAATTCGGCCATCGCACTGTCAAAGGATCTCGTGTTCCATGGCCGGACAAAGCACATAGACATCCGGTATCATTTCATCAGAGAGCTGGTGAAATTCGGCGAAGTACAATTATAGTTTTGCAGGTCGAAGGAGCAGCTAGCAAATATTTTCACGAAGCCTTTGAAGGAGGAAGACTTCAGCAGATTGCGAGAGCAGCTTGGAGTCAAAGCGCTCATGAAATCAGGTTTAAAGGAGGGTGTTAGAAATATTAACCCATATTTTATGCCTCCGTCAGACTATGCTCCGAGCATGGGCGAAGTCGGACTGTGCTCGCGCAGTTGGGGATCCCGAAAAAAAGGTTTGACATGACATCGCACCTACCCTCTAACAGATGTGACGTCTGATAGATCCGATCGTTGTAGAAGTTAATGCCAGTTCGGCGATTTAATGCTAGTTCGACGATTGGTCAGAAACCCTAGTTGAGGGGCTGTCAGAACCTGTCAGAGGATAAGCCCTATCCTCTCCTTCTCGCAGCTATATAAGGCATCTCGGGTATTTCAGACATAGTGTGAAGGTTGAAGAGGAAGAGCGTGCAAGAGAAAGCATAGAGAAAGGAGGGCGAGCAATTCAGTGAGCAGTGTGGCTCATCTGATTAATGTTCGAGCAGCAGACTCGACATTTTCCCCTTTTTGTTTATCCTACAGTTGAGTCTGCAGATGTTGTTATATGCTCAGTTGAGGACTGTTGTAACCCTAGTTTATGTGAATAAAGTTTGCTATTGTTTTAGGCATCTTTAGGGTTTGCAGTTTGTTGTTCTCTGTTCCGGCGTTTCTCTCTTCTTATACGGGTCTTGCCAAGCCAGGCAAACCTAGTGACAGTCGCGCAAGACAAAGAAGTCGAAGGCCAAAGTTGGCCAAGTCTGAAGCCGCTTTCGAAGTTCACTGCCGAAGTTGGACTGCGCCCGAGATCCGAGCGCAGCCCGAGTGCGCAAGCGAAGCTTGTCATCTTGCGTTGTTCGCACACTTCCACCGACTGCCGACTTCCCTTCTGCGTTCGGTGAAGTTCGTCATCCGGCGAAGTTCGTACTTCGCTGCGCAATCTGCACTTCGCATATTGAAAGTGCGAAGTTCGCACTTTGCGCGAAGTCCGCACTTCGCCAATTTACCAGCGCAGTCCGCACTGCGCTCGTGAGTGACGGACTTCGCCCATTTCCCAGCGCAGTCCGCACTGCGCTCGCGAGTGATAGACTTCGCCCGTGGTTCGGCGCCGTCCGCACTTCGCTCCCGAAGCTTGGAGCTGGTCGTGTGCCCTGCGCAGTCCAAACTGTCGAACTTCGGGAAAATAAAAATCAAAAGTTTCCTTCACATATCACCCTAATACAATTTATAAAATACTAATTAAAAATCCTCCGAAATATGGAGCAAGTTTCTCATCCTAGGCTTTAAAATAAAATTGTTTTCCATCTTAATATTTGAAATTTTAAAAACCGTGCATGCATAATCATCCCCTTTAAAAGGGTAACTTTGTCTTTGCTTCCACTCCACCAGTGAGTGACTAAACAATTGATTGCTTTTTAAGGCGTTAAAAATTTATTGATGTTTAATTTAATGATAAAAGAATACTACATCGATTTCTGTTTATTTTGTTTGTAGGTGAAGTCTCTGTTACTCGCCTCAATCTTGTTTCTTTCCGTGCAGCTTGATGGACGACAAAATAAACACAAAGATGGACACTAAAAGCAACGAAGCTTTCCAAGTCGAAGTCAGGAGTGAAGACGCAAAAAAGCACATGGATGCTGCTCAAGACCATAATCAAAATGGAGGTGGGGATGGACCATGGTTTAAACAACTTCCACATATACTTGATAAGTGTGAATATAAAAATCGTCTAGCATCTCCTACTGTGTCGATTTATCAAGTACCTGCATTCATCCGCTCTATGAAAAAGGAGGCATTCGATCCTCAGGTTGTGTCCTTTGGACCTATTTCTCGTAGGAAAGACAAGCAACCCTGTCCAATGGATCACTATAAACTAGATGCTGTGAACAGAACTTTGAAGAGGGTCAACGATGGTGATGGCAAAGGCAATGTGGAGATCGGTCGCCTGGTCGATGGGGTTAAAAGTATGCAAAAAGGAATCAGAGATTGCTATGAGGATCGTGCAATAGAATGGGACGACCAAGAGCTGGCCTGCATGTTAACTATGGATGCATGCTTCATTCTCGAATTCTTTAGGAGTTGCTATGAGAACAATGGCGATTTCAGCCTTGTTTTCAAAAATGCAGACAACGCATTCGTGAACGACATTCGGATGGATATTTTGAAGCTGGAAAACCAGATTCCTCTCTTCATTCTGAAACGCATTCTTGAACTTGAGGGAAAAAATGTGGCACACTTCCTAGGAACATTACTGGAACACTGTCCACTGTTTAGAGGGTTCCCCTTCTCAGAGACCTTGTCGTGTAAGGAAGAAATAGAAGGCGCATATCATCTATTGGATGTATGTAGTAAGGAAATTACACGTTACTTAAACAATTATAACAGGAATCAGAGATCGGCTTCTGACGTGGGTCAAAGCAGTTCCTCCGCTCGGTCAGACCTTAATGTTGAGATCGCCCTCTGTGCTGGTCATGAGACAACTCAGAAATCGCCTTCTGACACAGGTAACCGTCGCCAACGCAAGTTTTCAGCCCAAAATTTAAAAAAGGCTGGAATCAAATTTGAGGCCGATAAGGGATGCGTTTCTTTTGAAGACTGTACATTTTCTCTCCATTCAATCACTGTGGACGCTAAAACAGAAATAGTGTTGAGAAACCTGGTGGCTTTTGAAGACTGTCAAAAATTTAAGCGTCTACATAATATCATTTCAGAGTATATCATGTTAATGGAGGATCTTATTGACTCAGAAGCAGATGTTGCTTTGCTTAAGGATAAAGATATTATCATCCGTTACACCGGAAGTGATAAAGAAATAGTTGACATGTTTGATACGCTCTGTAAGGGGATCACCGCAAGTAGAGAGAATCCATTTCACACAGAGCTTCTGAAGGTTAATGAACATTACGAGGACACACGCAAATTATGGAAAAGTGAGTTTAAGGAAAAGTATTGCTCAAGACCATGGTTAGTTTCTTCTCTTGTGGCAGCCATAGTTCTTGGAGCTCTGACTATTTTCCAGATCGTCCTTAACGCTATCAAACATCTTAACAAATAAAGCTGTCTAACTCGTTTTTTTTTCCACTTAAAGTAGGGAAGTAAGCGTTTAAAAGCAGTATATTGTATATTTGTTGCCGATTGTTCGTTGTTTCATAATTTAGCAGTTTCAGGGCTAAACCGATGTTTCGATGTTTTAATATATTAAAGATCTTAACGTCTAGTCAATAGTAATCCTCTGGTCTCACGCACATGCACTTGTTGTAGTGTGTTCAACTTCTTTTATAAATGAGATATATTCTTTTCTAAGTGTTATTGATAATATGAATGTTAATAATATATAACAATAGAATTTTTTTTCCTATTGAAAGTTCTATATACTCTTTTCTTATAGCATGCTTTATTGGTTTGTTTGTTTTTTTTTTTAATTTATTTATTTCCTTTCAACATTGTTGTGTGACACGTTGGAGAACTTGTTATGTATCACATCCTTTGTCGACATGTTGGAGAACCTGTTATGCATCTGAATTTATTTAAATATATAAATATGTAAGGTAAACTTGGTAGAAGGAAATTTTTAAAGGGTTCCCAAACCTATTAAAAGTAGGGTTTTGAAAAGCATCCCCAATCCTTAGATTTAGCAATAAGATATCAAGAAAGCAAATACAAGAGATTATCACGATCAAACAACCAACTGGCAACAAGGGCCTACATAGGAGAAACTGACACCCAAAACAACCAAGAGTGCTTAGAGAACTAGAGAGCCAAGAATCTTGCCTAAAACTGGATCAGAACTATAGCAATAACATCTAGCCTAACAAACAACTAAACTAAAAACAAACAAAAATCACTTGTTGGAAGCCTTTCTCAATAAGGTCTTGATAGGCCTGTCCACCATTTTTTTAACCCCCACAAAAAGAAATCCTTTTTTAGGCCACACTCCTAAACACATTTGTTCCAAGTCTCCACGATTGGAACAACCTCATTCTCTTCAGGATGTAGAGCCTCAAAAATATCCATTATAAGGGGTTGTACTCTGTTAGCAACTTCAAAGTTAATATCCCTTTTCTCAAGTGCTTTGTTGTTAGGTCTCCCCACTTTACTTTCATCCCCTACATCAATACGAGCTTTCCTGCGACTTCTAGTCTTTGAACCCGGAGAGTATTTTTCAAACACAAATTTTGGAGAGGCTAGAGAGCTTTCCATTAATTTTTGAATAGATGGATCATCCATGTCAAGAAAATCAAAGGAATTTTGGAGGATAATACTAGAGGGATTTACCTCTTCTCCACTATCCTTGAATTTAGGAAGTTGAATTTTGGAGGATAATACTAGAGGGATTTTTCAACTTTTGCTCTTCATCAAACATGATTGATGGAAGAAGGGCTTCCTTATGTAATTCCTCACCAAGCCCAACTTGAGAAATAGAAATCGAATCTTGTCCTTTAAAATTTTGAGGATTTTTCTTAGGCATCCACTTTTCATTAAGCTTCTTATTGTTTTCCTTACAGTTTATCTAAGTACTTAGAGCTTTAGGATGTAGGGGGCATAACCTCTTATGGTGCCCACCCTTACCACACTCCTGGAAAACTTGGGTTTTATTTTCATATTCAATGTTTTAAACCCAGGTGCCAATATTAGAAAAGAGTTCAACAAAGGTTAGTAGATCATTCTCAATATATGGCATCACACACATTCTAGCATAGAGCATTTGAGATTTGGAACTGTTAATCTGATCAAAGAAAATCAAATTCTTGATCGTCTTGGCAATAACTTGGAATATGCTCTAACGCCATAGATGAAATGGGAAGTATGGTAGCTTGACCCATAGTGGAACAAGATTAATGCTTTGCATCAAGGGATTAAAATATAGGCCCCATTTATGCAGAAATAAACCTCGTTTGCCAAAAAACCATGGACCCCCTTCCAAGATCCACTTGGAATCCTCCTTAGAGTTGAGCCTGATAAGGAAGAAATTTCTTGGGATGGCCACAATTTCAAGAGACCTGATAGGTCTCCATATTTCCAAAGCCCATATCCTCAGAGAATCAATATCCGACCTCCTACCTTAGAATTTTCCCACAAGATTCCACAACCTATGTTTTAGGATATTATCAATGAAGCTATTGGGGATATGGATATGGTTCAATAGAGGAGAAATATAAAAGAGGGTGTTATATCCTCCATTACTGCCAGTGGCCACTTTTGCAAATGAAGGTGTAATAGGAGGGATGGTGTCCTCCTCACAAGTTCTACTAGTCCCACCTCTAAGCTTACCAGGATCCCACTCCTCCCATTCAAATGAAAATGAGGGGTCACGAGAGTCAAATGGACCCACCTTCATGAACTTAGCTTCTTCAACAATGGGGTCAAAGCTGCCCAACCAGGCATCCACTTCCTCTACAATGCTCATCTTCCTCCTCTGCAATGCTCCTCTAAAACCCTAATCTGCCTCCTCTATAATGCTCCTCTAAAACCCTAATCTACCTCCTCTATAATGCTCCTCTAAAACCCTAATTCATCTCCTTTGTAATGCTCCTTTGAAACCCTAATCTACCTTCTCTGCAATGCTCCTCTAAAAACCTAATCTACCTCCTCTATAATGCTCATCTGAAATCCTTTTTATTTCTTTGAAACTACGCAAGGATTGTAGTTGGAATCAACTTCTGCACATGAATAAAAATTTGGCCACTCGATTTAGCTTGTGCAAATCGTATCTTCTGGAAACCTTCACATGGGTGCAAGGTAATAGTTGAAACCCTAGCGAACAGTAGAGGTGCAGTTTATGAAAAATAGCAATGATTGGATATCTTTTGAAGCAGAACAGGAAAACTCCTTCACAATAAGCGAGGCTAAAACCCTCATGTGGTACGAACATAAATAGATCAATGGACGACACATGCTATTAAGTATCACAGGGAAGGTTGTGTGTGTGAACAGAGTAAGTGGTTGTTTTTGGTTAAAATTTGAAAAATGTTTGAGATTTTATTTATATATTGTAATATTTTTTAATGTTTAAAATTATAGGAATTTTATTGATGAATTTTAAATTTTAAAGGTTGAATTATATGAAAAATTTTGTTTGTGTCTTTTTAATTGAAGAAAATATAAGAATATCATTTGTCATAGTGATGAATATCAACTTCCAATTCAAAATGTTTGAAGTTTTGAATTATACTAAGATTATTTAAAAGGTGTACACACTTTGTTATTTTTATATTCAATTTTTGTCTGTGCTTTTGTTAGAGTGGTTAAAATATAAGAGTTATAAGAAATGATTTAGTTAATTTTTATTAAAAATATTTAATAATTTTGTGTTTTTATGCTTTGCTTTAATAAATAAATAAATATATATATATATAGAGAGAGAGAGAGAGATAGAGGCTTCTATTAGGGCCACTCCCATTAAAATAGCATAATACTGTATTTTTTGTTAGACAATTTAAACTATATATTGTATATTTTTCATATTCTTCAATTTCTTCAAAGTGCTACATTTTTAAATAAGCTTCTTGACATTATTTTTATTAAAATAAAATATTACTTTGCAAATTTCCTTTTAAATTTGAATTTCACCAAGATAAAGATCAGCATGCTATTGGCTAACTTGTCAATGACCTAATCTCCTTCTCTATAGATATGCTTCCATTTCCAAGAGATTTCCTCCAATGATAGTTGAACATCTACAACTATATTATTTGTTATATAACTCCTATATCAAACTTTTTTGATATCATTAATGATAGTTTGTGAGTGCCCCTTAATTGAAATACATTTTTATCTTTCTTTTTATTATAGTTTTCATCGTTGTAAGAAGTGCCCTAGACTCTACATAGTTGTTAGTTGAAGTTCCATATGATTCTAACCAAGAATAATTTTGCCTTCATTATTACCAAAAATACCACCTCCACAAATTTTTCAAACCTCCTTTGTAAGCACCATCAAAATTTATTTTATAAACCTAGCTTCTAAACATTTTCATTCTACCATAGATAAAAAAACCCTTCATTTTAATGATATTTTCAAAAATTATCCTTCCATGTATATTTAAATCATGTAACCAAGTGGATATTACCTCTTTTTTTGCACTTTAGACTTCTCACGATGAGCATCATTTCTACAAGTATTATCTAAGAAAGATAATAATATTATGTCAAATATGAGCATAATTTTGAGATTTATTTTTGAATATTTTGTTATTCCTTTCAAGAAGGGACCAATCATCCAAGAAATACATAATTTTTTATCTTTGAAATAACTAATCCAACATTTCATCAAGTCTTTTAATGTTGATACAACTACCCAACATATTCTCATATTTTTGAAAAAACAACCTCAAATGGTATAAGATTAGAAAAAATGCAGAAGTAAATGATTTGATGTTTCTCAATCCTTCTCACGCAAGGCACGTATAAAAGGTCCATGATATCATCTTCTTTGTAGACTCTCTCCGATAAAAAACTTACTTTAAGTAACAATCCAAACGTATATTGAGATCTTAGAGAGGGCCTCTAATGACCAAACATTATTCTAGGGAAAACGTTTGAGAGTGGAAACTTTTGATTGATATAAATCCTTGTATCTCATGTTGATTAATTATGCATCATTTGTTATAGATTCTAAGCTACTAATATTTTTGAAGAGCATTTTTTATTTGTTTACTTCCTCTCCTTCAACTAGGTTACTAATAGAAACCCATGATTTGGAGTTTTTACTCATATTTGTTAGAATAAATGAATATTCTCTTAAGTTCACTAGGATACACACTTGAGTTTCCACTCCTCCATGTGTCAGAAGTACTCTCAGTGGTGTCTTCATCAGGTTTGATGAGTTGTTGATACCAAAATCTAAGTGGTGTTTTCATTAGGTTTGATGAGTTGTTGTAATCCAATGGCTCTCAATGATCAACTCTACTATTTATACAGAGTTGATCCTAGAGATAAATCGATCAGTTCCACTCTTCTCTTCATATTTTGTGTAATACTTTGCATATCTATTATTGTGAAATTCTAACATGGTACCCGAGCAAGATAGATTTTGCTAGTATTATCTCTTGAAGGTTCTAGGATCCGATTCTTTACTTTGGATATTTTTTTTTTGACTATCTAAACATCAAAAGTTTGCTTTAAGTCTCCTTTTATCCATTGTAATTTTGTTTTTCTCTCTTTCAGCATTTTTTTTTTTATGTTGAATAATCTTGAATGCTTGAGGAATTTTTTAAGAAAAATAGCTATTTCCTTTATTTAAACACAGTTTACCCTGTGTGTAGGCGTTTCTCTTGCCCTTCAAATCTAAGGAAAAAATCATATTTTCTTTATTTATTTTTTTCCCCTCGATGCATTCTTGTTGGAAAATTGTATTCTAAACTTCTAGTTAATATTTTCCGCTTTTAAAGGAAACAAAATAATTCAAGTTTTTTTAGAGATTGAGTAGAGTTTATATTTATTAGTGAGTTTTTTAATTAAACCTCACTTTTACTCTACGTTCAATATCCTCTCAATGATCACTTTTCTAGACGTTGAGAGAACTACCTCTCCTTGACATTGTTCTAATCGTTGAGAATCTGTGGTATGGGGACTCTCAATAAAACTAGAGATTGGTCATTTTTTTTGGGCCTCTAAGCTTCGGTGCTCTCTCATAGACTATTGGCCTCCTTCGATCTAGACTAAGATTTTCTAGTCATTGGAGTTGCCTCTCTACTTGGCGCCCTCCTCTTAATTCCCGTTCACACTCAAATAAGATCTGGTGCACTCCAGTCTCTCTCAATGATGCTCTTTCATTGAAGGGTATATATATTTCATCCTTTCAAAACTTTTACACATATTTCGAGTTTCTAAGATAATATTACTTTTATGCATATTTCACTTCTCGTTTTTAGCTTGAAGTTCTGCAGGTTCTTCAACTTCTAAAGTGCTCTTTGAGGCTTCTCTCGGTTTTACTTAGCAGACAAATATCTAACATCTTTCTGCAGGTTTCATTTATTTTTGAATGCTTTCTTAAAAATATTTAAATATTGCTTTTCAAATATAAGGAAGTATTGTAGACCATCATTTTTCATTGATGCCTCCTTCATTTTATAAATACTGTAGGTTATTTAAATATCAAAGGCAATCTTTGACACTGTCAGTTTTAGGTAGCGACAATCTAATGTTTTCTGTAGGGAAATACTTTTGATTCATGATTTTGAATGCTATCTTGTTCTCCTTCAAAGACTTAAATTGCAAGTTTAAAACTCATCCAGCGAGCTACAGCTTCCGCCCTTCGATCATTTGGATGACATTTATTTAATTTTTTTTTCTTGCAGGACTGGCGTGATTTGATTGCATTATTTTAATATATGGTATTACTTTGATTAAATCTTCTCCTGTAGGTCTCTAATGCATTTCATTGCAGGTCTCCGGTGCATTTGATTGCATTTTGTAGTATTTGCATTTGCATTCTACAATGTTTGCGTTTGCAATCTACGGCGTTTCCACCCAAGTGTTGCTCCCATTTTTCTAAATGAAGCAAATATTTTTTTACATTCCTCTGTGTAAGTATATTTCATTATAATTCAGATTCATAGGTCTTTTATTTGACTATTTTTTTAAAGAAAAATCAAGAGTTTCTAAAGCATATGGTTGATTATTCAATTTTTCTAGGGCTCTTTCTTCCTAATAATTTTTGTGCAGCATTACGTATATGAGTAAGGATTGAGCATTGCTATTTCAAAGGTGTTAAACATCTACCCTTTCGGCTCTGTGATGAGACTTTCATCTTCTGTGGTGTTGCTTGGTCACCTCGACAGTTTCATCACTGTATTTCTGGTTTTATTTTTTTGGCTCTTGCTGTATTGGGTCGTAAATTGTTCCAAAGTCTATCGCTCCATTTTTTTTTAAACTATTAGATTCCTCCAAATTTTTTGGTTTCATTTTCCTTATATCTATGTTTTGGCGGGCCTCAAAATATCATTGTCGCTCTCCTAAAACGTAACTAAGGAATATTGTAAATTTATATAATATAATTCTTTTGGGGGAGGGGTTTAAGAGTGCAAGTTTTTTTTCACTCTTTATGTCGAAGGGGAAGGGTGTCTCTTATATGCAATTCTCCTTCATCTTTTATTACACAAAGATATTAAATATTTGCTATTCTTCTTAAAAATAAATAGTATTGGTTATTTAAAACTAAATAAAGGTTTTTTTTTTTTTCCATAAACTAAATTCTAAATTGTGTTTTTTCTTTATTTATAATTTTATTCATTAAGATATTTACATTATTAAAGTTTTAAAATGTTGTTTAGTTTAAATAACTCATTTATTGTTTAAAGTGACATTTTCTTTAAAAGTAAACAATTTTATTTCATATATTTTTTTTAGAAATGTAAAAATTACTTTGATACTTGTATCCCTCAAATATTTTTTCTCCGTTCCATGTATCAATATCCTAAAAACTTATAGTCTCCCTCAAGTAAGGGCAGGTTTATTAGGAAACTTGGTATAAAGGCCTGACAAATATTTTCTTATCAAACAATTTTTTTTAGAATCTCTCAACTTTAGTCTCCCTCACGTAAGGGCAAGTTTTGAGAAGAAAAATTAACTTGTTGCCCCTTGCATTTCAAACCAAAACCCTTCTTATGTTCACAATACTTATAGTTTCCCTCAAGTAAGGGCGAGTACTATGTTCAATAAAGGATTTTGCATTCTAAAGTAAACAATTATAGGCCTCATTATACTTACAGTTTCCCTCTCATAAGGGCGGGTATATTTGAGTTACCTATTATTGAATAAGCTTCATTTTTTCCTTTATCATTTTTGGGTTTTAAAGGGGGGATAATTAATTATTTTAAATCCTCAAAATGAATTCAATTGAGCCCCTCACCCCTCATAATTTTCTTAACAACAATTTTCTTTCGAAAACTTCTCACCTATCTTGTTTAAGAATTGGAGAAAAGTTATCTTCCTTATAACATCTTCTAAATTAATTGTTATTGTTAAAATAATAATTTTACACAAGAAGTTACTTTTTTCCTTTGAAATTAATTTTTTACTCTTTCTTATCATTTAGTTTATTAATATATTCGAACTAACTATTTTAAGAAAGAGATTTTCTCACCTTTTCTTATTCTCTAAGGGTGTTATTGATTAAATCTATTTTAAATTAAATCTTAACAAATTTTTAAAGGTTATAAATATATATAAAAGTTTAAATAACTTTTTCATAAAATTCATAAACCTAAAATTTTCCATAATTGAAGTTTTAAGGGGGGGAGTATTGGTAATTTAAAACTTCAATATCTCTCTTGTGTTAAGATGAATTCAATTGAGCCCCTCACCCCTCATAACTTTCACTCATGGGAAGCCAAAATTTTAAATCTCTTTCTATTTCAAAGGGCTAAGATAAAAGCATCATTTGTAACCTAATAATTAAATTCCTTTTTTGTTTTATCTTTTAGGGAGGGTATGTTCTTCTAGCTTTCTTTATAGTAGCCTTTAATTTTTAGAGGTATTTATTGTTTATAAAGTCTCTAAACAGTATAAGAAGATATTCACTAACTTCATTTATATCAAAACAAATATATTTTTTATTTTATTGTTTTATAGGATCTTTACATTGGCAATTCCTATAAACATTAACCAATATATATATATATATATATTTAAACTTAAAAAAAAAAAATTTGGTCAACCAAATTTCTCATTTTCACTTCAATTTCTCATTTGAAGTTAATGGAGGGGTTTTTATAGTCGGAAAGGTTTTTCCGAGACAAACACAATGGCAGTGTCCTTTTTTTGTTTCAAGACTATTTTCAATGATGTTTTTAAATTTGAAAATTATTATATCATGGAGTGCACTCTCGGTTGAACCCGACACTCCCAGCATTGGTGCCCTTATTTTGTTGGTTGTCCATTTTTTGGACCTTGTTATTCAACCCATTGTGTCATATAGGTGGATACCACTACTTATGCTTGTGGAGTCAATTTGGACATCCCTTATAGTTTTTGTGGTTCTTTATCCATCCTATTTTCACATTATTTTTGTGAGACACTTTGATTTCATGGTTCACGAGCACTAGTCTGGGAGTATGAATTCTTTTCTGCAATAAGTCTCTAATTTTTTGAGACATCTAATGGGTCCATTGCAGGATTCTTAATGTAATTTATCCTAAAGAGGGGGTTGAAGAGGACATATTCCTTCCTCTCAATCCTCCATGCACATCTTCCTTATTCTTCTATTTTGCCAGGTGGTTTCCCATTGAAATTTTCTACCGTTACCCTAATTTTGTTGTTTTTCCACAAGGTTTGGATCTAGTTAACAACCCATTGTACTCATATAGGTGGAAACCACATACTCATGCTTGTGGAGTCATTTTTGGACTACCCATGCGATTTTTTGTGGTTCTATCTCCATCCTATCTTCACTTTGGATTTAGGGGACTTTTCTTTAAAGATATTTATTCTTTTGATCACATGTTGTAAATGAGTATCTTATCAGGCCTTGTTGTTGGGACTCATCTTTGTGGCTATGCCATCTCTATTGTACATGAGTACCTTATCAGGCCTTGGTGTTGGGACTTATATTATGTAGAAGCACTTCATTCGACAGCATAATCAGAGCGAGGACATACACTTGGAAAATATTCCAACTGAGGCATAAATTGTAGACATCTTCACCAAATCAATTTCTTCTCCACATTACCTTCAGTTGCGATAAAAACTTGGAGTATTACAACTGCATTGACAAAGAGGTTTTCCACCTCTTATAAATTATTGTACATGAGTACCTAATCAAGCCTTGTTGTCGAGACTCATATTTTTTTTGTTAAAGAAGATAATCTTTGCAATCCGAAGAAAAGCCTCTTTCATACTTCTTTGCTTTTGATTGATGAATTTTCCCACTGGGTTTTTACCATCACTTCAAAATAAAGGGGTGATAGTTGGTTTTTCCCCATATGGATTTTTTCCACCAACTATCTATATTGTACATGAGTACCTAATCAGACCTTGTTACCGGGACTCATATTTTATTTGTTAAAGAGGACAATACTTCTTTGCTTTTGATTGGTGGCTTTTTCCACTGGGGTTTTTACCATTATTTCAAAACAAATGGGTGATAGTTGGTTTTTTCCCATAGGGGTCTTTTCCACCAACTATCCATGTTGTACATAAGTACCTAATCAGACCTCATTACCGGGACTCATTTGTAAATATCTCCCCTAGTATCACTTAAGGGGGGGTGTTAGAGTAAGTGAATATTCTCTTAAGTTCACTAGGATACACACTTGAGTTTCCACTCCTTGTGTCAGGAGTACTCTCAGTGGTGTCTTCATCAGGTTTGATGAGTTGTTGATACCAAACTCTAAGTGGTGTCTTCATCAGGTTTGATGAGTTATTGTAATCCAACGACTCTCAATGATCAACTCTACTATTTATACAGATTTGATCCTAGAGATTTCCACTCTTCCCTTCATATTTTGTGTAATACTTTGCATATCTATTATTGTGAAATTCTAACAATATTAATATTATCTTTAACATTTGAAACTATAAAAGGTAGACTTGTTGTCATTTTGAATGAGATATAAGAGGATAAGGCTTCAATTAATCATCAATATAAAAATTGCATAACCCTCATCGTTGATTGTTCATCCAATAATTTTCTTGATCAATTTTAAACTATCTAATATAAATATCTACGATGAGGATCCTTTATGTAGGGTTTATTATCCCTTTATGTAGGGTTTATTTTCTGAATAATTTTATAGCATCAAGAAATCATATAATATTTTTAAGTAACATTTTTGTCCTATTATTTCCTTGATCTTTAGATAATTTCTAGCCAAAGTTTATCCGTAACGATAATCTTTATTTTGTTAATCTTAATATAAATATTCACATATTAAAAATATATATTTTATAATACAATTATTTTTATAAGTTTTTTCTATAATTACTTTTTAAAATATTAATAATAGAATAATAAAACTTTTAATAGTATAGTTTATAATTTAACTATTATAATTTTAATATTATTATTATTAATTTAATTTTACAAAATCAAATTAAAATATATTGTTGTGAGAAATTTTCTTTTAATAGTTTTTTCCCCTACTTTAAACCAACTTTAATATGTCTCTTATGGTTTTGCCCAAACCATGATTTATAATCGAACACATAGTACTATAAATATGTAATACTTTGACAATACGAATCAATATTTTTTTTGTAAAATCTCTTTTCTGTTGTTTTCATATATATATATATACAACTTTACAACTTTTGTAAACCATTAAATGGTCTAATTCCCCATCCAAAACTAAGAAAATATTGCAAGATATTTTATCAAATTATTTGGTGTGACTCTTCTATCATATTTATATATATATTTGAATTTAAAAACTAGATAAAAAATAATATAATTATTAGTGTTATTAACGATAAATCTATAATTATTTGTGCAAAAAATTATTTAATCATGTATGGACAAATCACTTAAAATCAAATTTCGTATTCATAATATTTCCCCTTAGTTTGGTTAGTTTTAAATACCTCATAACACACTCTCGTGGTCCTTCTTTGTCAACTTCTCTTGAAGTTATATTCTACACATCCTTCGCAAAACTGTTCACAAAACTAACTTTTAAAACTGTCACATGAATTTTGTTTGATGTTTTCATCTTATGCCTTATAATAACTATTGATATCTTATAATAACTATTGTGTGAGTGGAATGCTTTCAACATCTTTTAATATATCAAAATGAATAAAAAGATTTTTGAAATTATTTTGAATATTATTTATTTGTTTTTATGTATTAATTTAATTAATTTAACTATATTATATTTTTAAACTTAAAATTTTATTAAATCATTTAACATTAAAAATCATCTTTATAAAGTAGGGAAAAAATCTATTTAGGATAGTTGGGTTTAATTTTATTATTGTTATTTAAATGATGTTCTATGAAATTAATGTTTTATTGCTCTTAAGCTTATTATTGATAAGATCCTCAAGGAGAGGTGTCTTACTAGGACAACAAAAGAGGATAAGATCACCTAGAACCTTGATATTTTAGTTTTTTCCACTGTTCACAATGGTTATAATGCTTTGCTCCCTCCTTCATTGATCCTACAAGGTGCCCCATAGGATAGAGTTTGGGTGGATAAGAATTGGTTTAAAATATATTTCTTTACTTCTAAAGTAATGCATAGGAGATGTCTCACCTATGATAACCTTATGAAGAGAGGTTTTTATGGATCATCCAACTACATCATGTGTAATTACTTTGTGACCATTTGCTATTCTACTTTGAATTCGTCAGAGAGTTGTGGAAAAGGTGGTTAGACCTCTTTAAGCCTCACCTAAAATTTTAGGTGACTCTATCTAACATCTGGGAGATCAGGAAGCAAAAAAAAATTAAGAATACCTCCATTCAGCTAGGCTGGTCTCTAGGCCTGAGTTTCATCTGTGGTACATTTAGCTAGAAAGAAATTCTAGAATTTTTAGAGAGTTTAGTCCAAAGGATCTAGTTTGGCATAAAATTGTTACCAAGGTTTCACAAACTATCAGAGCTCACCTTAGGGAAAAGAAAACCTAGGAGAATGAGCGAACTCCCAAGTCATAAAATTTGGGACCATGGGAACCCCATCCCTCGAGTTGGGAAAAGAGTAATTCAGATGGTGCAACTAAGGATAACATAGGAGATGTAGACATTGGTTTTATTAGAAGATATTTCAAGGGGAAGATCCTTCATTGGGAGTTGGAGGGTCTTGGAAGGGCTACTAACAATGAAGCTAAAAGGATGACTATCAGGCAAGGTTCTCTTAGTGCTTGGGAGAATAGGGTTAGAAAAATCATAGTTGAGTCTAACTCACAAATTTTGGTGGGGTTTTTGGATGTTATTAGAAATTTTAGACCAAAGTATTAGAGGATAAGAAATATTGTGAGCCAAATTAAGTTTATATGACATCAGTTTGAGGATGTCATCTTAGTTTATGTTACAAATAAAATTATGCAACGATTGAATTTTTTTTCTAAACATGGTAGTGAAAGTCTAGTTGGATACATGCTAAATTCTAATAGCATAGGGACACTTTTGAATGGCTAAAGGTGAACCAAATGGTTCTTAGTTTAGCCAATGAAAATTTTTGTAAGGATGAGGATAGGTCTAGAGTCCATTGAGCCGTGTAGATCACTAGAGGATGGACAATTATTGGTTGGATTTTTTTGTTACCTTTTGCAACACGCTTTGAGCTCTTTTAGGACAAAACTAGTAGTGTTTATATGACTTTTAAGCCTACTAGATTACTTAAGATCATAAACCAGAAATAAGATCATGCTAAGAGCCTTTGCATTTTAAATGGTACTTATTTTTTTAATTTTTGAAAATATTAATCCTAGTTTTATTAAGATTTTAAAACTTGTTAAAAACAATAAAACCTATAACTATAGTTTGATTCTTACTCTATCAATAAAATGTTTATTTAAAAAACTATTAAAAACTATTAATAAAATAATTTTAATATCTTTTAAGATGTGAATATGAACATGCTGCTCTTTGATCCAGGTAAGCAAAGTTATAGCATGTGGACAACCAGCACAACTACCAAAAGAGATGTCGTAACCGCATAGAAAAGTGATCCTGCAAATAGGTGTACCTATTGACCGGGGTTGTAGACTTGGAGATTTTATATTGTTGAGGCATCGGGCGTGGAATGGTTAACTTTGTTGAGAACATTGCTGACACAAAAAGAAGCATGAACGACACTACCCTGTCAAAGTTTGCCCCGCCATCACCATCACCGAACTTCTACGTCTCACAAGCAGGGATGGAATTTAAAAAAATAATTACCTGTTAACAAGAATTTTTATGACGGTTAAAATTTTTATTGATAGAACAAAATTTCACAGAAAAATATTAATTAGCTGATGATTTAAGGAAAAACTTACCTTTAAAACTGTGCAACTGTGAAAGCTGAAACTTTTATGTTGAGACAGTGCCACACCAGAACTAATTTTATTTCTTTATAACTGTCAAACTGAGTAAACCGGATGAAGTTGTAAATCGATGACCGATAAACCATACAAGATAAGGATGCCATAAATGTGCAATTACCCATTATAAAATAGATTGATATAATTATTATTTCACCGATCACATTACCCAACCCAACCTAAACCCCACCCCCTTATTTTTTGTTTTAGTTTTTCCCCTCCTTTCTCTCGTAAAAGACCCAGCGATTTTCACACCCCTTAAACAACATATAAAATTTAATAAAAAAAACATCCCACATGCCGTGTATGCTTTTCGATTATTATAAAGGGAGTTGAGGAAGCATGCATACCTTACAAAAGTACCCCCACACTATTATTAGGGGAATTGAAGGATCTTCTACTGCCCTCGCACTCTTAATGCAATCATAGAGACATGGAAAATATAATTAAATTTAATGTCTTCTAATAATTAATACATTATATATCTAATGTATTTATATTATTGAGTTTGTATATTTAATGTATTCATATTTATATTATTATAAGTAAAATCTACTGTTCTTAAATATATTTATTTGTTTAAAAAAATAATAAATAAAAATCTATGATCAATATAAAATTAAAACCATAATTTACAATTTCAAAATACAAAATACGGATATATGTCTGTCCAGGCCTGCTCACAAGTTTCTCAGCTTAACTTCCAACGCCACCATGACAACAACAGTTCACGCGAGGGAGGTTTTTTTTAACGAATAAAAGGAATTAAACAAATGAATAAAACTAGTGCAAGAACATGCAATTTTTCAACGCCACCATGACAACATCAGTTCATGTGAGGAAGGTGTTTTTAATGAGTAAAAGGAATTAAATAAAATGAATAAAACCAGCGCAAGAACATGCAATTTTTCAACACCACCATGTCAACACCAGTTCATGTGAGTGAGGTGTTTTTATCGAGGAAAAGGAATTAAATAAATGAATAAAACAAACGCAAAAACATGCAATTTTTTCTAACTTTTAAAGTCAACTTTTATAAACCCCAATGCGAAACAAACAAATTCAATGGTAATACTTCAACCGTCACTGGAACATGGGCTTATTTTTTTTGATAAAATTTTTAATCTACAACATAGATTTTGAAAGAATATTTTTTTTTTTAAAAAGGGGTAAAAATTTATTAGATCAAAGAAACCTTACAATGAGAGAACAAACAACTAGCAACAATAGCCAACAAAAACCTCAAACAGACATATCCTCAGCAAGTAAATTATGAAGTTGCTGAGAACAGTCTAAAGGGAGGTTATCCCAACTCTTAACAGACCAATTCCCCTGAAACTGAGAAGCCCATTTGGCCAAACAGTCCGCAACCCTATTCCATTCCCAAGGAGTGTGAACAAAAGAGATAAACTCCAAATTACAACAGATTTGAAGAATCTGTCGAACAACCAAAGTCAACCTCCAGTGAACATTATCAAGATGGTGAGTCCTTAACAAATTTATAAT
The DNA here is from genome assembly GCA_028583015.1 of Wollemia nobilis. Taxonomy (NCBI): domain Eukaryota; kingdom Viridiplantae; phylum Streptophyta; class Pinopsida; order Araucariales; family Araucariaceae; genus Wollemia; species Wollemia nobilis. The sequence continues at coordinate 1,677,464 of JAQPPZ010015128.1, forward strand.
AATCTGTGAATCAAACTCACAGATTATCCTCCGCCAACCCATAGCCAACCCTTGTTCCAAAGCACAACATATAGCAAGAGCCTCCATATAATTATTAGAGTGTATCCCCTTATAGCATGAAAAAATGAAACAAGCATTCCAAGCACTATCTCTCCCAACTCCTCCGATACCAGCATGCCCAGGATTACCTCGAGAAGACCCATCCGTATTAATCTTGAACACCCCTGGAGGAGGATGCCATCTCCCATCTCTCTGCATTGTTTTTCCATCTCGGTTGCTAGATGAAATAACAGGACGAGGACCATTCTCCACAAATACCAAATTTTGCATCATCAAAATCTCCGACTGCACCAAAGGAAGACTAATCTGGCATGTGGAAGAGACAGTCTCCTGGATCATACCAATGATTCGCTGCCAAATCTGATGAACAGTAAGCTTGTTATCATGAAAAATTCGTTGATTTCTTTCCAACCAAATTTTCCATAGAATGCAAGAAGGACCAATAGTCCAAGCAACCTGGAGAAAGAAAGACTTAGCGGGAGGTCTCCCTAAACTCCTCCATAACTCCAAAAGAGAAGAAGCATGGGTACAAGGCTGCTTCCACACCTCCCACCAAAGATGCCAAATATCCCGTGCAAAAGAACACTGAAAAAGAAGATGACCTGAAGACTCTTCACTGTTCGCACATAAAAAACAAAAAGAAGGTCCTTGAAAACCTCTCTTTTGCACATTATCCCAAGTAAGGCATCTATTGTGAGTAGCTAACCATAGATAAAAATTGCATTTAGGCCAAGAGAACTTAGACCACACTTGCTTCCACCAGGGCACCTCATCATCCCCAAAATGTTGTCGATCCAACTCCCTGTATCCTGAAGCCACCGAATAGACCCCTCTAGGATCCAAGCCCCAAGCCAAAACATCATCATCCTGTAAAGAAGAGCAGGCCCTACAAGCCAAAATACGAGTCAACTCCTCTCTTTCCTGAAAAGTACCCCCTACTGGCCAATCTATAGGATCCTTCCAACGAACAACCTCAACCTGCCCAACTCTTTCAACAAATTTGTAGTCCATAACCCGATTCCAACCGGCATCCAAAAATACTTTGCACAAATTCTGAAGATGAGGATACATGGATAAAATTGCAGGGAACCCATCCCAAGCATCCTGCCAAAAGAGAGCCTTGGAACCCTTATGACAAATCCAGAACAAACCTTGCTTAACAAGATTCGCCCCCTTCTTAAGAGTGTTCCAGATGAAAGATCCCCTACCAGACAAACTGTATCTGGGAATATCAGAGCCCTCAACCCCATTCAAATATTTATAGGACAGAATCTTTGCCCAAGCTTGGTCTTGAGAAGTACACCATCTCCAATAAAACCTAGTTGCCAAAGCCTCTCCAGAAAGGGAAGACAAACGAAGACCCAACCCCCCTGCTTGCTTTGGTCTACAAATAGTTTCCCACTTAACCAAACTCCACTTTGAAGACTCCAAATTACCAGCCCATAAAAATCATCTAGACAAAGAATCCAACTCATGAATAAAGCTAGCAAGAGCAACTTGAATCATGCACCTATAGATGCAAAGGGCCTGAACCACAGACTTAAGGAGTAAAACTCTACTAGCAGAGGAGAGCCATCTAACAGTCCAATGAGAAACATAAGCACGAAATTTGTCCAAAATGGAGTTCCAGATCTCACGAGGCAAAGGACCTATAGAAATAGGAATACCCAGATACTTCAAGGGAAGAGCACCAATCTGAAATCTTAGAATCCGTGCAATACGGGCCTGTATAAGCGGATTAGTGTTAAAGAAGAAAATGGAAGATTTTCCCTCATTAATATTTTGCCCTGAAGCAGCCAAATAGATATCCAGAGCCCTTCTGAAGTTGGTAGCTTCCCGAATAGAAGCAAGTCCCATCAGAGTCGTATCATCCACAAATTGAAGATGAGAATAAGCAGGCAAACTCATACCCCACCTCCAACCATGAATCAAACCCTGAGTAACATGTGAATTTAGAAGTCTACCCAAACCTTCAGCCATAATGATAAACAAATAAGGGGACAAAGGGTCACCTTGCCGAAGACCTCTTGAAGCTTGAAACAAAGAAGATGGATGACCATTAACAAGAACTGAATATGAAGGTGAAGTAATGCAGCTCATCACCCAACTTACCCAGTTGGAATGGAAACCAAAAGCTAGAAGGACCTTTCTTAAAAAAGACCATTTAACCCTATCATAAGCCTTAGCCATATCTAGTTTCATAAACATAGCTTTCTTGTCCAAATAAATATATTTAAAAACAGTTGTATTTAAGAACACTTGTTATAACACTTGTCCAAATGCAAAATAGATATTCTTTAGATTTTTGTCTCAAGGAAAATCCATAAGGAAAAGAACTTTATGACATTTATCTAAGGGGAAAGTAGAATTCATTTATGACATTTGTCTAACTGAAAAGAAAATATCCTCTAAATATTTGTTTAAAGGTAAACCTATCAGAATAAGTCCTCTATGAAATTTATCTAGATGTAAGTCTCTTTCCATTTGGCACATCTCTAAAGATCCCAAAATTTTGTTTTAAGGTAAATCTATTCACAACTTTTAATAAAATTTTAAATTGCTCCTTTGACATGTTTGGCAACACTAAAAAAAATACATTTATCTTATACTATAGCAATGCCTTATTGTATTATCTAAAGTTCCCCTAGGTATATCTTTATCTACATTATAGCAATACCTTATGGCATTATCTAAAGTACCCTTGGGTACATTTTTATCTATATCATAGCAATGTGTTATGGCATTATCTAAAGTCCCCCTATTCATATCTTTATCATTATTTATATTGTATCACAACAATACCTTATGGAATTATCTAAAGTCCCCCTACACATCTTTTTCTATATCATATATTGTATCATAGCAATACCTTATGGTATTATCTAAAATCCCCTTAGAACGTATCTTTATCTATATCATATTTTGTACCATAACAATACCTTATAGCAATATTTGAAATTCTCTTGAGCACATCATTTTGAATATACTTATATTATATTTATATTAAACTTGCAAAAAAAATCAAACATCTATCTCAATATTGTCATCTATACATCCTGAATCCACACCTATCAAATTCACACCATCATCATCTATATAAAAACTAAATTTCCAACATCATTATCATCATAGCTATCATTCAAGTCACATCAAAACATCATCATTCATTATTTTAATGACACAATATCATCATCATGAAATACAATGATGAAATAATTTTTTTTTTAACCCAAGCCATTTCAGCCTCCCCACACTACTCAATTTTTATTATTCTATTACAATCATTCATCACTACACCAGTGTACATCATGGTTAAGTCCAGTTTCCTCAATTATACTTAATTTTCCCTCTAAAATATGAGGGGGCACATTGGGGCACAACAACAATTAATGTTGTTGAAAAGAAAAATCTAACATCATCAATAATCAACAAATCAAATGCATCATTCATCTTGTATCATGAATCTTCAGCAACATCATATTTTTTACCTCAAAATTGGGGAATGAAGATTATTTTTTGATGCATACATCTTTGGTAAATGTGTCGAAAGGGGAAAAATATAGACATAATTTTGAGCACATTATCAAGTCTCCAAAACTTTCCAACATCTACATCACCTAGCCAATCTGACATCTCAAGCAAATCAAGTATCTTAAGACCAAACTTAGGAGTATTTGTTGCTCCCAAAATAAAAGCAATGTCCTCAAGGATGGTGCTATTAATTATCTAGCAGCACTTTTGTCAAAATTGTCAAAATTGTCAAATTTCATCGTTCGCTACCTAGTCATTCAGGTAATGGTCATTTTGGCACTAGCATTAGTATCTTTAGCATTATCAATAATTATGATCCCAATGCTACTAACTATAAGAAATAAAAAAAGAAAGTTAGTTGAAAGGTGCCAATTGTCCTCCAAATTTGGATTTGATTGTGCCACTCATGCTAGCCACCTCAATTACACCTTGATTGGAAATTAAAATTATAACTAGCCCTTTTCTTCATCCCATATTATCCTCCATCCTCCTTTGCACATTAAATTTTCTCAAACTTACCTTAAATCAATTTCATCCAAGCCATGCAACTAGACACCTCTCCAGCTTTCTAATTCTAGTAAATTTTCTAAAAGGTCCTTCAAGGGAGCCATGGCTTTTTATAAATCCAATCCTTGGGCTTTCTCCAATTGGTGATCTTTTAACATAGAAATGTCTCACCAAGCTAAAAGCATTACTCAAGATTGTGTGGTAAGGCTTTTGGGATTACAAGCAAGCTTATTGCCCATGACTAATTGGGTTGTGCTTCTCACTCTTATCTTTCATTTATTATATATATCTTTTTCATTATCATTAACAGTAATTTAATCCATCTAACTCCTCAAATTTTTGCATAGGCAGTTATGTCTATAATTCATAGCCTATCTCTATCAAACCCTACACTTTTTTAGTGAGGATTTTCTATCAAATCATCAAGGGTTTCATTCAAAACCTATTTTGGTGTGCTTACATGTAGAAGCATTGTATAATTACAGCCTCATTGGTGTTATTGTGCTCTATTTTTGTCACAATAGATATTATAGTTTTACAATCAACCATCTATCATAGATAGTGAAAGTGTCTTCCCTTAGTAGAAGCATCGATAATGCTATCACTCAATTATGGTACTTTTGTCTTTGTACATAATCAATAGTTCAATCTATAGCTTGTCTTATATCATTTTTTTAGACAAGGATCTGATGCTAATCAAGGGATCTACAACTCTCCATTAATTTAGGCAAACCCCTCTATATTTGACTCTTATATTTTTCTATTCTTGGTAGGTTTTCTATGAAAATTGGAACCACAAGCAAAAGCACCATTAGTCATCAAAAACATTGATAGTAATTATGCATCAACCAGTACTATTACCACAAAGGCAAAACTAGGTTAGAGGTTTCCATTGAGCACCTTATTCAATTTAATTTTGAATCATCATTGTTTGTTCGTATATATAGTTATGCTTTTTATTGTTTAATTCACTAAAGGAAAATAAAAAGGGAATAAATAGTTTAATCTTAACATCATAAAGGGATCAACTATATTGTTGTATTATCATCAAAATTGAATTACATATAGGAACTTAAGTTTATTTTTCTACATTTTCCTCTTGTGCCCTTGCTCATAATTGGAAATATTTCTTTCATTTGTTATTGAAAATATAAAGCATGTAGTCAATAGGTATGTTTATTGCATTTGTATTTTCTCACTTGTATCTAGAAGAGTCAGATTAAGGTTAGGTGGTAAAGGAACTTCTTACGAAAAACATAGGTGTTTTCAAAATAAAACTATAAAATTGTAGACTAGGCTCACAATTTTTCCTATCCTTGAAGTGAGATATTGTAGACCTGATACCCCACAGGGATAAGGGAGCCAACACACCTTGTCCTACAAGCCAATTGGAGACCCTCTATGATTTCCCAATCTCAAAAAAAATTGTAAATTTGGCATGAACACCATAGTGGGTCCTAATATTTTCCTTGACCAAGCCCAACCTTAATCAAACTTAAAATCCATCAAAACTTTAATCAAGATCATTAATCTTGTTTGTTTAGTTAAGACACATTAAGTCCATGTAACAAGAACATAACAAATTGCTAGTCCTATTAGAGATTTTCATGATCTTTTAAGTAACTATTGTATGAGCTACTAAGTTATATTATATATAAATATCTATATATATATAGTGAGCCCAATCCAAAATCCCCCCACATATGATCTTGTGCATATTTAAGCCTAGTAGGGAGTATATTGTAGTGGGCTAGTGGGATTCATAAGGAGGTTTATTATTATCCCTCATGTACCATCTTGGTAATGTATCTAGAAGATCACTTCCACCTACTAATAGAGTTCCATGTATTAGTCTTCTCTCACATATCGACAGGTATATAGAGAGGGGTTAGGTATGTCAAAATATTTGATATGTAGAGAGGCCTCTTAGGCATAGAGGTTAGATAGGATATGTTGAGGGAAGGAGATATAAAGACAATTAAACGTCTTCTATTTCTTCTTTAGACAATGCTATAAACAATTAATATCTTAAATAACCCTCTTCTCTCCTAACCCCCAACCTATGGCTAAGAAATATTACATTATCCATAGCATCGCTTACCAGTTGGCCATTACTCATAACCCTCTTATGGAGGGCCATGATTAGCACCTTAGCCTTGAGAATCCCACCTTTGATCAATAAGTATTCTTGTCTTAATGTTCTCTTAACCTTATCCATGAAGAAGATAGGAGATTGATCTTCTAATATGCAACCCATATGGCTCATTTCTTGTAAATAATAGAGGATTCATAGAAGCCTTCCTTAGATAAGATCATGAAAACCTGGGATCCTTTTTAGGGTATTATTTACTATTGGATCACCCCCAAAAACCTAATTCAGACTATTTCACCTATCCTTTGGGTCTATCAACATGAATATTAATGCATCGAGCTCTCACTTCATTGAATCAAATTCGCCTTCTATCACTCCATCAATGGGCATTGGAAGACAAGCCCCGCCCCCTCCATTGTTGTATCGTTCATCTCTACTTACCCTTAAAGAGTTATTATAGGGTAGTGCTAGTTGCCTTGCATCTCAATAGGTAGGTACAAGCTACACTCTTAATTTAAGCATCCCTCCAAATTCCTAAGTCTTCAATACTTACATCAATTTATTGTATGGTTCTCATTCTAATCCCATAACAATTGGTATTGGGTTTGGATAAAAATCTAACCCTACAATCTCTCATACCTAATATGTCATCTCTCTAATATCAAGTATCTTGGGAAGAAGTTATATGTTGTCGGATTCAACATTGTATTCTCAAGTATATCAACCTCCATATTACATCAATTACCAACAAGTCACTTCTATCTATCAACATGTATCTCTTATCTCATCATCATTATCAAATCCCATTTCTCTTGAACTTCAAGATCTAACTACCCAATTAAAGTAATTGAAGCAAAAAATGGTTTTTATTCAAGGTTGTTATCCAGTCACAAGTACTCTTATGATGACTTGTATAATCAACCCATAGATTCATTTATAGTCAATAACCCCTTTCCTAATTTTGAAGCACCTAAGTTTCAAATGTATAATGGGAAAGAAGACCCCATCAACCATCTTAGGTTGTTTAAGACTTTGTGTAATGGCATTTAATATGATGAAACATTACTATTGAAAATATTTGCTAAGAGGCTTAGTGGTCCCACTTTGGAATGATGCTACCAAATACCAGGGCACTCATTAAAGATCTTAACAGACCTTGTAGAAATGTTTGTCAAGTAATTCTCTATCTATATTAAGGAAAAGGCCACCATTAATGACCTATACTTTAATGAGCAATTAGCCTTCTACTTGGAGATGAATAATGTATCTTCATTTGAAGGTGCAATTGACATGGCCGAGATTTGAGATCACCCTCACCAAACAAAGGAAACTAAAACCTAAGGCCAATAAGTAAAAATACAAGTCCTCCTCCAACTTGAAGGGGTGGTATGAAAATAAACATGTAATTGATAATGGAGTTACAAACTCTCACCATGCCAACAACATCAATGCTACCAAAACCTTCAAAAACTTGTCATAAGAAAGGCTAATTAACAAAAACCTAAAAGGATATACTCTTGACTAGAGGAACCTATTCCAATCATCTTAGATTATATATTTAAATATATAATGACAGAGCTTCATCTTATCAATCATATAGAGCCTATAAGGGAAAAAGCCTCTTAGTTTTGACCAAACGAGCAATGTGCCTTCCACCTAGTCAATGGGCATGCGACTAACAGATGCATTGGCCTCAAGAATGCAGTCAAAGACCATATTGATATTCTTCAAATTATTCTCAATAGCTCTACTTCTCAACCCTCTTTAGATTAAGATCTAGTAATTTTCTAAAACTCGCTTCCTAATTAAAATAAAAAACAAAATGTAACAAATAACATTAGCTTTAGAAATATACCACCTCTAAGCCAAAATATGGTGAGTACATTTAGTTATTCTCATCATATTCATCACATCTCTCATATTTGTGTTGTAATAGGGAAACAATACAAAAATCAACCATTTGAACAACCTTTAATATCCCATCTAGTCCTTTTTTTGAAAAGAACCTTTCCACCAAAGGAACCCCTTTGATCATTCAATATAGGACAAAGGCTAAAGGTGCCTTTGATTTGCTAAGGCAACATGAGAACATATTGGCTAAGATCCCCCTTCTACAACTTCTTAGGTCTCCTTTGATTCATTAAGGTATCCTAATCAAAATCGTGAGTGAACAAGTGATTCCTCAAGATCTAAACCCTAATGAATTTACTTCTATTGTAGGAATAGTTGGGATTAATCACACTAACATATCATTTGACAAGGATGATATTTCTTGATCCTCTTTGATTGAAGATCTACCACTATACATTACAGGATATAACAAATTCATTAAAGTTATTTTAGTCAATAATGGCTTTGGTCTAAATGTTTGTATGTTGAAGTTCATTAGTCATTTTGGGTTAATCAAACAAGATTTAGAGAAATTTGATATTGTTAGAAGGGCCTTTGATAATTGGAAATGTGATGCTAGTGGCACAATAGTCTTACCCCTCAATGTTAGGTTTGATTTTCTCAGCACTCTCTTCTATATCATCCCATGTGACTTATCATACAATATTCTTCTTGGAAGGCCATGGATCCACAAGATGTGAATCATCCCTTCAATCTTACATCAATGCCTCAAATACAAATATAAGGCCATGGTTCCATGAGATATGGGTTTTCCCTTCAACCTTTCATCCCTATCGACCTTATATATTTTGCATATTTGCAAGTACTCAAGATTGAGAATCCAAAAACTTGTCTTTTCCCTACTCTAAATTTATCTGTTAGATCTTATTTTTCTCAATCCTCATAACTAATGCATTAAAATCCCTCAATCCAAATCATCCACCTAATAATGAACCTAAAACATAAGATTATAATTATATCACTAATAATCAAAAACCTAATTCAAATAATAATCAATTTGTCTTGGACCTAGCCAAGCTTCCCCAAACCATAGATTTACCTCCTAGTAATAAGGGCAAAATAATGCAAATAATAAATTGATCCTTCATTTGTGATGGAATTGCTAATAATGAGAAAATTCATGGCATTAAGATCCATGATGAGAAAATCCAATGATGTGAGAATCCAAAAGCTTGTCTTTTCCCTACTCTAAATTTGTCTATTAAATCTTATTTTTCTCAATCCTCCATCGCTAATGCATTAAGATCCCTTAATCCAAATCATCCACCTAATATTGAACCTAAAACACAAGACTATAATTCTATCACTAATAATCAAAAACCTAATCCAAATAATAATCAATTTTTCTTGGACCTAATCAAGCTTCCCTAAACCTTAGATTTATCTCCTAGTAATAAGGGTAAAACAGTGTAAATAAGAAATTGCTCCTTCATTTATGTTGCAACTGTTAATGATGAGAAAATCCATGGCAATAGCCCTTACCCAGTTGAACAACAATATGCTTTATGATTTTTGTCAAACTTATATCTCATTCCTAGGCAGATGCTTTTCAATATGAGATATCGAGGCAAACCAAAGGGTATTAAAGAACCCTTACAGACCAAAGCTTGGCCAAGCACTATGGGATAAGCTATGTCCCCATCCATAGTAAACTTTGTCCTTCTTCTGATAGGAAATAAAAAATCCAATCATCTTGATTGTTATGATAGGGCATCCCATGATGGTAAAATCTCTTTAAATGGGTTAGATTGGGATGAGGACGATGAATATGGATCATTGCTTCTCTTAGAACCCAGCCTCTTCAAATTTACTTGATATATCAATGTAAATTTTTTAATCATATATTAAATTAAACTAATAGTTGACAAAGACTATTATGAGCAATAGGGTGTCACAAACGATCCTCTCCAGATGGTCTTGTTGTTGCACTTGCATAACACGCCCCAATCTACATGGACTAGGAACCCACTTTTTTTATTTTTGGTGAATGTTCTCTTGTTGGTTTTGGGCTTGTGCATGAAATCCAACCATACCCCCCCAAAAAAAAAGAGAGAAAAAAAATAAAAATAAACTCTTCCATTAGATAAGGGTCGAAATAAACTTTTTGAAAAGTATAAACTTGCCTATGTTTAAAAAACATTGACCTCCAGAATGGTCTTTTTTTAACATTACTTTCCATAGGAATTTTTCTTTTTTAATATGGTCATTGAGGAAAGCAAGCATATAATGTCTTCTATGGATATTTTGTCTCTCATGCATTACCATTAAGCATTAAACTTATCATTAATAATAAAGATAAAATAATAAGAAATAAAAAACAAACATAAAAAAATATAATATTATTAATAATAATGTCCCCATGGACAGCGCAATGGTTCGGGCTTTGGCCCTTCTTCAAGAGGTCCAAGGTTCAAACCACAACGTAGGTGAGTGTGTGGGGGGTTGGGTTTGTGTATGGTTGTGTGTGTGTAGCCCCTATTGATAAGCTTAGCTCTCACCCTTATCGGAGATCATGGTTGATATGGGGATGCCCAGCCTTGAGCGTCGGTCGTAGAGGTTTCTCACACTAACGTTAATAATAATAATAACAAATATGTATAATAATAAATTCTAATGCACACATTTACTTTTGTCTTTCATATGGTCTAACACAGATTCTCTACGCATTATGATGCATATCACATATCTGATGCAAATGTTTTTAATGCATATATGAGGGAGATTCTCTGACGTATTATGATGCAATATGATGCAAATGTTTTAAGGTATATATAAGAGAGATTCTTTGATGCATTGTGATGCAATATGACGCATATGCATAATAGAGGTGTAACCCCCAAATTAATTGTAACACTATGAGAAGAGTCAATTAAATTGTATAAATATTTTGCAAGCTTTCCCTGTGAGGGTTTTTGTCATAGCTCCTTTACAGGTTTTTTAGGTAGTTACTTCTCTTAAGCAACCCCTGCATGGGTATTGCTCAGACTGTATTTTTGTTTATCTAACATCAGTGTTCCATCCTAACCAAAGATATGAGAAATCAATGCATGCAACCTAGTTTACCTAAATCTACATTTGCACAACTTGCAATAACCTAGGTGCGAGCTTCTAAGGAAAACGAAAATAAATTTCATGTTTTAAGATGTTCAATGATGCAACCATTAAAAATGCATTCAACATCATCTACAAATCCAAAACGTGAAAGGGGAAAATAAGCATTAAAACAAGCATGCATAAATAAACTCCTATTTTACCAATAAAATGTAAATTTTTGGTGTATGTATATTCAAAATAATATCTCTATTTTTACAAACATTTCCAACAGTATCTGGTCTCCAAAAAGGTCCAGCAAGCCTGTAAAATTTCAACAGCATGTGACCTCCAAGGGATCTAGCCCTTTTACAATGTTTCCTTGTTGTATTTGAAACTTCTAGTTCAACTGTTCGTTTCACCTTCTTTTTGTATGTTGACTATGTTTGAAAAACCATTTGTTTTCGCTTCCTTATTTTGCCTCGCTTTTCTTTTTTACAATCACCACATTTTATTGTACCTAAAAATATAGGCATTTCATTAATTTCCATATTCCATGTCCTCTAATGATGTGCACATTATCTTTTAATTTTAGAATCCATGATGCATGCCTCCCTGTAAGATAAAATGAATCATAATCTGGGGTGGCCATACTTTAAATACCCATCACACATATGAGTGTATCCTCACACAACAATCAGTTTTTGTAACCCGCAGTGGAGAGCTTGATTACATAATATTTTTGTACCTACTCCCTGACTATGTAATTGCGACGCCCTATGCCCTCACGACGTTGTTCACTATATCTTTCACTGGTCACATTGTCTCATAATGTCTCAACCATCAGGGTCCCCATACGCAAGTTAGTGGATATAGTGATACCTCATGGTATGAACAAATGATCACAGCAATCCTCCTTGTAGCGCATATTCGTCAACATCAACACCATGGCCCTTCCTGCGCAATCTGCGTCACAAATTACCAACCATTCACTGGACTACCATGAAATCATCTTCCTACATTTTACCAGATCCTTTTAGATGACATTTATAGTATCGTAACGGGTGGTATATTCTCTACCATGGGGTCAATTCGTCCACGTGTATGTTGTCCATTGTGTTCACTCCTCTTCAATCGGACTGTCATTTGACTTCATCTTCGACTTGGTGGTTTTTCTATACTACCTATCCTTTCTCGTTGGGCTCGTTTGCCTTGAACACGTGGTCAAAACCTTCGATAAAAGTATTCAAAAATAGCCTACCCATGCACCATGTGAAACGTGCCTATTCTCTATTGTTTATCAATGCTGTCACTCGACTGATGTTATCGTTTCCTTTGTCCTCTTAGTCACCCGACATGAACTATCCTACATAGCCACGTGTGCCCTATGTTTTATCCATAATCCACCCACGTTGGATCACTGGTCCAAGTTGTAGTCTGCTTCAATTCATTCGAAGGCCACACTATCATATTTTGCTTCGGTCGCTAACCTTCTATTCCATCTACGTTGGAGGCCCGGTGCCATCGGGGTGTCCACACTGTGTCTACCATCTTTCTACCGTCGACATATCATTGTACATTGTGGTGTAATCATCGGCTGGAGATATACGGCATATCCCATCTCCTCCCCACACGCATACGTTGAATTCACGTGTGAATAGACGAGGTCTCCTTTCATATGTTCATTTTATGTTCCTTGGTTACGATCCCAAATATCAAATCTTTGGATCTTAGGCTTTCTCCGTCTATGTCTTCATTCAGGTAGGTAGTTTTATTAGGTAGCCCTCCTATAAGACTCTTATACGCCTGCGACTTGATCTTCCTTGAAAAGTACTGCCTGCACTCTCTCATGCCTGAACACCATCCATATGTACGTCAAAATCTTCCATGTAGTTATTTTTTGCCTTCCCTGCATCATCATGTGCTCATTCGGTATCCCACACCCACGTCTAATACCGAATCCATCTTCTCCATAGGCCATTTACACGTCGAAACCACCGACCTCTGAAGATGAGCCACTATTCCCGCCATGTGATCGACGTCCAAGTCACCGACTTCCCTATCATGTCACTCGTCTAACTGGGTAGGGTTCGTTATTCTCGGAGGCCACATCATGAGTCCCCATCGCCACATGCATTCCTTACTAAGTCTTCAATCCACGTTCACGTAGCTCATCCCCATAGAATCTCATCGCTATCGTGATTTCACGACGATCACTCCTGAGCTCTAAGACCTGCGTTAATTACTGCCAAATCCCAAACAATCTACCCAGTGTATTCCCACTGTCATTCTATCGATGGGTGTCCACGTTGATGGTATTGGTTGCCACCACATCGCGTTGGGTCCCAATAATGAGTCGAACCTGTATCGTCATACGTCTAGGGTTTGGGCATCCTCCATATTGGTCGTGATAATCGTGTTAGGATTTGACACCTGTGAACATTAACAAAGCAATTTTAGAACATGAAAATTTAACTATAGTCTTAAAATTCATATTAACTTTGACTACCTGTGAAGCCTTTATGGCTTTTTTATTTTAGTTATAATTATATATATATATATATATATAGTAATTATATGAATATATATACATTTTATTTATTTTTTAATTTTATTTTTATTCTCTTATTTGATTTCTATTTTTATATTATAAATATTTTTATAATATCTTATATATAAAAAATAAAAGTATATAGATATTATTTTATTTTTATTTTCAGTGATTCTTATTATATGCTTTATTTATTTAATCAATTTCAACAAAATGAAATGATTAATTACAAAGCATCACAATTAGTCCTAAAACAATAAAACTAACAAAGAAACCACACTTGACTGACGCACCAAAATGAATCCTGACCTCTACATGGCGAAATTCGAGAGTAAAAAATTTATCAAGAAATACATCTCAAAGAAATGCAAAATCATCCCTTCAAGGACACCAAGACTCCAAAAAAACCAAAAATTAAAGGTGGGTCCCCAATTTTGGGGTACGTTGTGGAAACACCACAACATGACTATGGATCATCACTTCGCTTAGACTCTAGCCTCTCCAATATATTCAATATGTTGGTGTAAACTTTATAATCTTGGATTTCCCTAAAGTAATTTCTAACAAAGGCTACTTACTATAAGTAATAGGACATCACTAATGATCCTTGCTTATTGCCTTTCCCACGCCTGCCTTTGCCTCTTCCTCCGTGAGAACTAGAGGCGCCATGCTAGGAATCTTGTCTGCCGTTGTCTCAAAATAAGACCTGAGCCCTGAATGCTTGCTCCAGAGAGGTCTGAGATGAACGGCTCAGCCTCTGTTCATGTGTTTGCAATGAACCCATGAGTTCGTCTGTCAAGAGGGTTGTCAGATCCCTCGACTCTTCGATTGCTATCACAACCAAGTCAAACTTGGCAGGTAAACTTCTGAGAATCTTCTCCACGATTCTCTGGCTCTGCACATTTTCTCCATTCAACCGCATCTGGTTGATTATGTCCGTCGTCCAGGTGAAGAAATCACTCATGGACTCGGACTCACTCATCTACAGATTTTCAAACTCCCTCCTGACCATCTATAGTTTCACCAACTTTACCTTGTTGGTGACCTGGTACGAGCTGGCCAAAATCTCCCAGGCCTGCTTTACCTTGGTGGCTGATGCGATCTGCGGGCAGATGGACTCCTCGACCGCTTGCATGATGTAGAAGAGGGCCTTCCGGTCCTTTTTCATGTTCTCTTTCAACGGGTCCTTGTGCCGCGAGAGAGGGCGACCCGATCTTCTTTGCATCTGTCGATTTTGGGTAGCCGTTCTCGACTAACTCCCACAGCTCCTGAGATTCAAAAAAGATCTTCATCTGGATGCTCCAGTAATCATAATTTTTCTCGTTGAAGTGCAGAATCTGCAACTGCAAATTGTTGTTGCTGAAAGCCATTCTACTTCGGTCTCCGTGTCAAGGGATCAATAGCTTTGATACCATTTTGAAGAATTTTAATTTTCTAATATCATCGAAGTCCGACGTCAGGGGCGAAGTACGAAATTCGCTTAGCAGACGACGCAGTGCGAACTTTGGGGGCGAAGGACAAACTTTGCTCAGCAGACGGCACAGTGCAAACTTCGGGGGTGCCAAACGAACTGCGCAGGGCAGAGGGCGCAACAAGGAAGATTTTCCTGAAGTCTGAACGGTGCACAGCGGAGGCCAGCGGACTTTGCATGACACAGGGCAAAGTGCAGATGGCGCATAGGGATTTTCCGAAGTCCAACTTCGGGGGTGAAGTGCGAACTTCAGACGACGCTCGGCGAAGTGTGGACTACGCCCGACTTTAGGGTTCGGTGGCACACTCGGGCTGCGCTCGGATCTCGGGCACAGTCGGGTTGCGATAGCAAACATGGAAAACTTCTTTCGAATTGGCCAATTTTGGCTCTGTAATATTTTTTGCTCGGAAGGCTTGCATGGCTGCGGCAATTGCTTGCTAAGCTGGGAAGAGAAAAACACCGAAACTGAGAGTAAAGTCTCGGATCTGAGCTCTAACTATTAGAACTCGAATAAAATTGCTTTGACGTGATTTGTATAGAGAGCAACAAACTTTAGCACATAAAATAACTGCAAACCCTAAATATGCCTAAAATATCTGCAAAATTTATTCATATGAAATGAGGGTTACAGAAGTCCTCAACTGAGGAAAGATAACAACATTTGCAGACCAAGCTATAGGATAAACTAAAAGGAGAAATGTCGCGACGGTTGCTCGGACATTAATCAGATGAGCCACACTGCTCACTGAAACGTTCTCCTTTCTCTGCTCTATTCTCCGCTCTTCCCCCACTCTTCTTCTCCACACTCACTGCTCTACACTATTTGAAGACCCAAACTGCCTTATATAGCCGCGGGGAGAGGAGGATAGGGTTTGTCCTCTGACAAGTTTTGACAGACCCTCAACTAGGGTTTCTGACCAATCGTCGAACTGGCATTAACTTCTGCGATGAACGGATCTGTCAGATGTCACATCTGTCAGAGGGTAGGTGCGACGTCATGTCAAACCTTTTTGCTGGGATCCCCAACTGCACGAGCGCAGTCCGGCTTCACCCAAATTCGAAGGGCAATTTGGTGGAGGCATGAAATCTGGGTTAATATTTCTAACAGTTGTTCGCTATATCTTTCACTGGTCACATTGTCTCATAATGTCTCAACCATCAGGGTCCCCATACGCAAGTTAGTGGACATAGTGATGCCTCGTGGTATGAACAAATGATCACAGCAATCCTCCTTGTAGTGCATATTCGTCAACATCAACACCATGGCCCTCCCTGTGCAATTCGCGTCACAAATTACCAACCATTCGCTGGACTACCATGAAATCATCTTCCTACATTTTACCAGATCCTTTTAGATGAAATTTCTAGTACCGTAACGGGTGGTATATTCTCTACCATGGGGTCAATTCATCCACGTGTATGTTGTTCGTTGTGTTCGCTCCTCTTCAATCGGACTGCCATTTGACTTCATCTCTGACTTCTTTCATCTCTGACTTCGTGGTTTTTCTATACTACCTATCCATTCTCGCTAGGCTCGTCTGCCTTGAACATGTGGTCAAAACCTTTGATAAAAGTATTCAAAAATAGCCTACCCATGCACTGTGTGAAACGTGCCTATTCTCTGTTGTTTATCAATGATGTCACTCGACTGATGTTATTGTTTCCTCTGTCCTCTTAGTCACCCGACATGAACTAGCCTACAAATACTGCCTACACTCCCTCATGCCTGAACACATCCATATGTATGTCAAAATCCTCCATGTAGTTATTTTTTGCATTCCCTGCATCATCATGTGCTCATTCGGTATCCCACACCCACGTCTAATACCGAATCCATCTTCTCCATAGGCCATTTACACGTCGTCACCATCGATCTCTGAAGATGAGCCACTATTCCCGCCACATCATCGACGTCCAAGTCACCGACTACCCTATCATGTCACTCGTCTAACTAGGTAGGGTTCGTTATTCTCAGAGGCCACATCATGAGTCCCCATCGCCACACACATTCCTTACTAAGTCTTCAATCCACGTTCACGTAGCTCATCCCCATAGAATCTCATCGCTATCGTGATTTCACGATGATCACTCCTGAGCTCTAAGACCTGCATTAATTACTGCCAAATCCCAAACAATCTACCCAGTGTATTCCCACTGTCATTCTATCGATGGGTGTCCACGTTGATGGTATTGGTTGCCACCACATCGCGTTGGGTCCCAATAATGAGTCGAACCTGTATCGTCATACGTCTAGGGTTTGGGCATCCTCCATATTGGTCGTGATAATCGTGTTAGGATTTGACACCTGTGAACATTAACAAAGCAATTTTAGAACATGAAAATTTAACTATAGTCTTAAAATTCATATTAACTTTGACTACCTGTGAAGCCTTTATGGCTTTTTTATTTTAGTTATAATTGTATATATATATATTATATAGTAATTATATGAATATATATATATATATATATATATATATATATATATATATATATATATTTTATTTATTTTTTAATTTTATTTTTATTCTTTTTATTTGATTTCTATTTTTATATTATAAATATTTTTAAAATATCTTATATATATAAAATAAAAGTATATAGATATTATTTTATTTTATTTTCATTGATTTTTATTATATGCTTTATTTATTTAATCAATTTCAACAAAATGAAATGATTAATTACAAAGCATCACAATTAGTCCTAAAACAATAAAACTAACAAAGAAACCACACTTGACTGACGCACCAAAATGAACCCCGACCTCTACATAGCAAAATCTGAGAGTAAAAACTTTATCAAAAAATGCATCTCAAAGAAATGCAAAATCATCCCTTCAAGGACACCAAAACTCCCAAAAAAACCAAAAATTAAAGGTGGGTCCCCAATTTTGGGGTACGTTGTGCAAACACCACAACATGACTATGGATCATCACTTCTCTTAGACTCTAGCCTCTCCAATATATTCAATATGTTGGTGTAAAATTTATAATCTTGGATTTCCCTAAAGTAATTTCTTACAAAGGCTACTTACTATAAGTAATAGGACATCACTAATGATCCTTGTCAAGATGGTCCTTTGGATTATCTAGAAAAAAACCACGTTTATTTTGGGAGAACCATTTCCCAAATTGCAAATGTGGTCATCTCATAATAGCTTGGTAGTAACTATTCAATCATAGATCTTATAGACAAAGATCTTGAGAGTGCTTCCATCTCCCCCTTAGTTAGAAGGTAAATCATGTATTCTAGTTGAAAAAATTATGGACATCGATATTGGAACCTTCGATAAACCCAAGGTCCTAATATTAGAAACGGTCTTGACCATGATTAAGAATGAGGAATAAATCAAGACTTTAAAGGTATTCAAGGACATCTTTCTTGGTGCTACATTGACATGCTAGGTCTAGATCCTTTCCTTGTTTTCCACCACCTAGTTGTAACCCTTGGTGCAAACCCCGTAAAGCATAAATTAAAAACAAATGCACTCAAAATTTGTACTTCTATTCAAAGAGGAGCTTCAAAAGCTCCTCAACATAGGATTCATCAATTTGATCAATTACTCTAACTAGATCTCTAATATTACCCTTATTTCCAAGAAAACAAGGAGTATTAGAGTGTGCACCAACTTTTGGAACATCAACAAAGCATGTCCCAAAGATGACTTCCCTCTATATAACATCAACATAATTATTGATTTCACTACAGCATGTGGATGGTTATCCTTGACGGACGGGTTCTCAAGATACAACTAGATCAAGATAGCCCTAGAGAATTAGTTCAAAATAGTTTTTACCATCCTATGGAGAATATTTTGTTATAAGGTCATGCCTTTTAGGCTTAAAATTTAGGAGCTACCTACCAGTGGGCCATGACATATATATTTCATAGCATGATATATGATATCATGGATGACTATGTGGATGATCTTCTTGGTTGGTCTCTAAACTAATAAGATCATGTTTAGGACTTAGGTTGTATTTTTGAACAACTAAGAGACTACAAGGTATGTCTAATACCTCAAAAATTTATCTTTGAAGTAACATTAAGAAAACTAAAAGGATTCATTATATCCTAATGAGGTGCCAAGTTGATCCTAACAAGGTATGTGCTATTATTGATATGTTACCCCCACCAATTTTAACCCAACTTAGGAGTCTCAAAGGAAAAATTCAATTTGTTCAGAGATTAATATTCTAGTTGGCTAATAAGTGTCAGTCGTTCACCTAGATCTTGAGGAAGGATGTAGTCTTAAAATGGGATGGTGACTGTTAAGCTACATTTGATGCCCTAATATCCTACCTCTTATCCCCTTTTGTCCTTGTCCTACCTAACATGCTTAGTCCCTTAGTAGCCATAGAATATGATTTAGGTGATATGTTGGAACAATATGATGATCAACATAGAAAAAGGGTTATCTTCTATATTAACTAAACTTTGGTTCATTACGAAATTAAATAGTTTCCCTTAGAGAAACTTTGTTTTGTTGTAGTATTTTCATTCCAAAATCTTAAACACTATTTTCTTAGCCATAAAACCTTTGTCATTATAAGAGTTGATCACTCACACTATCTCATGTCCAAGCCTGGCCTCTCGAGACAAACCACTAAATGGATCATTGTGCTTGGTAAATTTGATCTTGAATTTAACAATAAAAAATCCATGAAAGATCAAGTTATTGCTAACCAATTATCAGCTACACCTTTAGAAGATAGCTAGCCCTTAGTGGTATACTTTCTTGATGAGTCAATATTTAACCTAGAAATAGATCAAGTCAACTCTTGGACCTTATACTTTGATGGTGCAAGATGTATCAAAGGACCTGGGGTAGGAGTAATCTTGGTTACTTCTCAATAACAACTGATCCCTTTGTATTTTAAGCTTAAGTTTTTCTATACCAACAATATTATCGAATATGAAGCTCTTATCTTAGGGTTACATGCAACATTAACTTGCAAAATTAAAACCCTATTTATATTTGAGGATTCCAAGCTAGAACTCAACCAAGTCAATGGTGTTTATCAAACTAAAGATGATAAAATCAAGTCATACAAAAACATTGTCAACAAGTTAATGGTTGATTTTAATAAATTTACTATTGATGTTATCCCTAGGTTCTATAACCATCATTCCAATATTATGGTCCTGACTACATCCTTGGTCCCCTTAGAGTTGGATGATGAGAAAGTCATAATCATCATTTAGCAACTTAGAGAGCCTTTATCCTTAGAATCTAGTCAACATCTTTTAGAAAAAATTTTATTGGAAGCAATCCCATCCTTTGGTCCTTAGTATAAGGACATCTTTACTTACCTTAAGGATGGTAATTTACCTAATGGTTTGAACTATACTAAGCATAATAACCTTGAGCAATGAGCCTTTAGGACTGTCATTATTGGTGATATTTTATATTATCGTATCCTTGATGGAATGTTGCTTAGATGTCTATATTATGTAGAAGCCCATACAATTATCCATGAGGTCCATAATTGATCATCCAATGGTCTTTTTAGTGGTTTCTCTATCATCAAGAAACTCTTTTTAATGGTTTATTATTGGTGCTCCATGAAAAATGACTCTTATGATTATGTTAAGAAGTATGATAAGTGTCAAAATAATGACAACCTTATCCATGCCCCTCCCAAGCCCTTAAATCCTTGACCTTACCATGGTATTTCTCCATTTTGGGACTAGACATCATTAAAAAGATAAACCCTGTCTCATCTAATGGACAACTATTTATCATTATGACTACTAAATACTTCATCAAATATATCAAGGCTATGTTGTTAGCTTCAACCACTGAGTACAAGTCTCTAAGTTTATCCTTAACCAGGTCCTTGGCTATTATGACATCCCTTCTATTATAATCTTGTAAAATGTAACACCTTATGATATTGCCACCCATTTACTTTTAGTTAGCTACTATGGTTTGCTTACATTTTCTTATCTTCATATTTGCTTGCCTACATGCATTTGCTTGTCTCTATCTAGACTGCTTGTAGCATAGAGTTGGGGATCTACAATGACATGCAAGTGATGATTCTAAATATAATAGATTATTTTCCTCTGACTAGTTGGCTGAGGTGATTGTATCCTCCCTTTCCCCCTCTTCCAAACTACTCGCCTGTCTCTTGACTTATGAATAGAACCTATCGTAGTTACACAATTCAATTATCTTTCTTCCACCACAAAACCCTTCGTATTTTTCAATGCATTTTTCTATAGACTTATCTATTATTTAAGCTTATTTTTATTGCCTTTCTATACACAAGTTCAAGAATTATATCCTCTATTAATCTTGCTACTCATGAAAGGCAACAATAATGCATCTATCCAATCATAGACACTAACTCTAGCTTATCTAAACATCTTTCATCATATCCCTTTGGAATATGATTATTCTAGTCATATCATATATCTATAGTCTACCAGTTACTAATAATTTGATGTTAATAGGACCATTTTCTCATCCCCTTTCATGACCCTATCATTCTTGTGGCCTTGTAGATCAACTATGAAATGGTCCTCAATTATTTTCTCACTTGTTTACAATGCAGTAAGAATGATATGTCAATATACTCTACCTCTTCATATTTTATCTCACACTTACCACATGATAAAAACTTAGAGGTTCATAGGTGTTGCTGTAAATATCCTATGTCTCTAATCATGTTCAAATCCTTATCATATTTCTCTTGGATCCACATAAAATGTTGGATGGCCTCACTAGATTGTTTTAATCGTTTATGTATGATCATCGAAACCCCAATCACATAGAGGCATGGGAGCAATATGCATCACATCCATAATGGATTCCTCTTCTTAACTCAATTTGGGGTAAATCCATTGTCAAATCAACATCCATGTACATCCTAAAGTCCTCTACGATATTTGTCTAGAGGTAAGTCATCATCATTAGGCACATCTCACAAGTCATCTCTAACATTTTTTAAAGATAACTTTGAAATCATAAGTCCTTTATAACACTTGTCCAAATGCAAAATAGATATTCTTTAGATGTTTGTCTCAAGGAAAATCCATAAGGAAAAGAACTTTATGACATTTATCTAAGGGGAAAGTAGAATTCCTTTATGACATTTGTCTAACTGAAAACCAAATATCCTCTAAATATCTATTTAAAGGTAAACCTATCAGAATAAGTCCTCTATGAAATTTATCTAGATGTAAGTCTCTTTCCATTTGGCACATCTCTAAAGATCCCAAAATTTTGTTTTAAGGTAAATCTATTCACAACTTTTAATAAAATTTTAAATTGCTCCTTTGACATGTTTGGCAACACTAAAAACAATACATTTATCTTATACTATAGCAATGCCTTATTGTATTATCTAAAGTTCCCCTAGGTATATCTTTATCTACATTATAGCAATACCTTATGGCATTATCTAAAGTACCCTTGGGTACATTTTTATCTATATCATAGCAATGTGTTATGGCATTATCTAAAGTCCCCCTATTCATATCTTTATCATTATTTATATTGTATCACAACAATACCTTATGGAATTATCTAAAGTCCCCCTACACATCTTTTTCTATATCATATATTGTATCATAGCAATACCTTATGGTATTATCTAAAATCCCCTTAGAACGTATCTTTATCTATATCATATTTTGTACCATAACAATACCTTATAGCAATATTTGAAATTCTCTTGAGCACATCATTTTGAATATACTTATATTATATTTATATTAAACTTGCAAAAAAAATCAAACATCTATCTCAATACTGTCATCTATACATCCTAAATCCACACCTATCAAATTCACACCATCATCATCTATATAAAAACTAAATTTCTAACATCATTATCATCATAGCTATCATTCAAGTCACATCAAAACATCATCATTCATCATTTTAATGACACAATATCATCATCATGAAATACAATGATGAAATAATTTTTTTTTTAACCCAAGCCATTTCAGCCTCCCCACACTACTCAATTTTTATTATTCTATTACAATCATTCATCACTACACCAGTGTACATCATGGTTAAGTCCAGTTTCCTCAATTATACTTAATTTTCCCTCTAAAATATGAGG
This sequence comes from Wollemia nobilis, assembly GCA_028583015.1. NCBI lineage: Eukaryota > Viridiplantae > Streptophyta > Pinopsida > Araucariales > Araucariaceae > Wollemia > Wollemia nobilis. Next base: position 1,700,701 of record JAQPPZ010015128.1, read on the forward strand.
GGGCACATTGGGGCACAACAACAATTAATGTTGTTGAAAAGAAAAATCTAACATCATCAATAATCAACAAATCAAATGCATCATTCATCTTGTATCATGAATCTTCAGCAACATCATATTTTTTACCTCAAAATTGGGGAATGAAGATTAGTTTTTGATGCATACATCTTTGGTAAATGTGTCAAAAGGGGAAAAATATAGACATAATTTTGAGCACATTATCAAGTCTCCAAAACTTTCCAACATCTACATCACCTAGCCAATCTGACATCTCAAGCAAATCGAGTATCTTAAGACCAAACTTAGGAGTATTTGTTGCTCCCAAAATAAAAGCAATGTCCTCAAGGATGGTGCTATTAATTATCTAGCAGCACTTTTGTCAAAATTGTCAAAATTGTCAAATTTCATCGTTCGCTACCTAGTCATTCAGGTAATGGTCATTTTGGCACTAGCATTAGTATCTTTAGCATTATCAATAATTATGATCCCAATGCTACTAACTATAAGAAATAAAAAAAGAAATTTAGTTGAAAGGTGCCAATTGTCCTCCAAATTTGGATTTGATTGTGCCACTATGCTAGCCACCTCAATTACACCTTGATTGGAAATTAAAATTATAACTAGCCCTTTTCTTCATCCCATATTATCCTCCATCCTCCTTTGCACATTAACTTTTCTAAAACTTACCTTAAATCAATTTCATCCAAGCCATGCAACTAGACACCTCTCCAGCTTTCTAATTCTAGTAAATTTTCTAAAGGGTCCTTCAAGGGAGCCATGGCTTTTTATAAATCCAATCCTTGGGCTTTCTCCAATTGGTGATCTCCTTTTAACATAGAAATTTCTCACCAAGCTAAAAGCATTACTCAATATTGTGTGGTAAGGCTTTTGGGATTACAAGCAAGCTTATTGCCCATGACTAATTGGGTTGTGCTTCTCACTCTTATCTTTCATTTATTATATATATTTTTTTAATTATCATTAACAATAATTTAATCCATCTAACACCTCAAATTTTTGCATAGGCAGTTATGTCTATAATTCATAGCCTATCTCTATCAAACCCTACACTTTTTTAGTGAGGATTTTCTATCAAATCATCAAGGGTTTCATTCAAAACCTATTTTGGTGTACTTACATGTAGAAGCATTGTATAATTATAGCCTCATTGGTGTTATTGTGCTCTATTTTTGTCACAATAGATATTATAGTTTTACAATCAACCATCTATCATAGATAGTGAAAGTGTCTTCCCTTAGTAGAAGCATCGATGATGCTATCACTCAATTATGGTACTTTTGTCTTTGTACACAATCAATATTTCAATCTATAGCTTATCTTATATCATTTTTTTAGACAAGGATCTTATGCTAATCAAGGGATCTACAACTCTCCATTAATTTAGGCAAACCCCTCTATATTTGACTCTTATATTTTTCTATTCTTGGCAAGTTTTCTATGAAAATTGGAACCACAAGCAAAAGCACCATTAGTCATCAAAAACATTGATAGTAATTATGCATCAACCAGTACTATTACCACAAAGGCAAAACCAGGTTAGAGGTTTCCATTGAGCACCTTATTCAATTTAATTTTGAATCATCATTGTTTGTTCGTATATATAGTTATGCTTTTTATTGTTTAATTCACTAAAGGAAAATAAAAAGGGAATAAATAGTTTAATCTTAACATCATAAAGGGATCAACTATATTGTTGTATTATCATCAAAGTTGAATTGCATATAGGAACTTAAGTTTATTTTTGTACATTTTCCTCTTGTGCCCTTGCTCATAATTGGAAATCTTTCTTTCATTTGTTATTGAAAATATAAAGCATGTAGTCAATAGGTATGTTTATTGCATTTGTATTTTCTCACTTGTATCTAGAAGAGTCAGATTAAGGTTAGGTGGTAAAGGAACTTCTTACGAAAAACATAGGTGTTTTCAAAATAAAACTATAAAATTGTAGACTAGGCTCACAATTTTTCCTATCCTTGAAGTGAGATATTGTAGACCTGATACCCCACAGGGATAAGGGAGCCAACACACCTTGTCCCACAAGCCAATTGGAGACCCTCTATGATTTCCCAATCTCAAAAAAAATTGTAAATTTGGCATGAACACCATAGTGGGTCCTAATATTTTCCTTTGCCAAGCCCGACCTTAATCAAACTTAAAATCCATCAAAACTTTAATCAAGATCATTAATCTTGTTTGTTTAGTTAAGACACATTAAGTCCATGTAACAAGAACATAACAAATTGCTAGTCCTATTAGATATTTTCATGATCTTTTAAGTAACTATTGTATGAGCTACTAAGCTATATTATATATAAATATCTATATATATAGTGAGCCCAATCCAAAATCCTCCCACATAGGATCTTGTGCATATTTACGCCTAGTAGGGAGTATATTGTAGTGGGCTAGTGGGATTCATAAGGAGGTTTATTATTATCCCTCATGTACCATCTTGGTAATGTATCTAGAAGATCACTTCCACCTACTAATAGAGTTCCATGTATTAGTCTTCTCTCACATATCGACAGGTATATAGAGAGGGGTTAGGTATGTCAAAATATTTGATATGTAGAGAGGCCTCTTAGGCATAGAGGTTAGATAGGATATGTTGAGGGAAGGAGATATAAAGACAATAAAACGTCTTCTATTTATTCTTTAGACAATGCTATAAACAATTAATATCTTAAATAACCCTCTCTTCTCTCCTAACCCCCAACCTATGGCTAAGAAATATTACATTATCCATAGCATCGCTTACCAGTTGGCCATTACTCATAACCCTCTTATGGAGGGCCATGATTAGCACCTTAGCCTTGAGAATCCCACCTTTGATCAATAAGTCTTCTTGTCTTAATGTTCTCTTAACCTTATCCATGAAGAAGATAGGAGATTGATCTTCTAATATGCAACCCATATGGCTCATTTCTTGTAAATAATAGAGGATTCATAGAAGCCTTCCTTAGATAAGATCATGAAAACCTGGGATCCTTTGTAGGGTATTATTTACTATTGGATCACCCCCAACAACCTAATTCAGACTATTTCACCTATCCTTTGGGTCTATCAACATGAATATTAATGCATCAAGCTCTCACTTCATTGAATCAAATCCACCTTCTATCACTACATCAATGGGCATTGGAAGACAAGCCCTGCCCCCTCCATTGTTGTATCGTTCATCTCTACTTACCCTTAAAGAGTTATTATAGGGTAGTGCTAGTTGCCTTGCATATCAATAGGTAGGTACAAGCTACACTCTTAATCTAAGCATCCCTCCAAATTCCTAAGTCTTCAATACTTACATCAATTTATTGTATGGTTCTCATTCTAATCCCATAACAATTGGTATTGGGTTTGGATAAAAATCTAACCCTACAATCTCTCATACCTAATATGTCATCTCTCTAATATCAAGTATCTTGGGAAGAAGTTATATGTTGTCGGCTTCAACATTGTATTCCCAAGTATATCAACCTCCATATTACATCAATTACCAACAAGTCACTTCTATCTATCAACATGTATCTCTTATCTCATCATCATTATCAAATCCCATTTCTCTTGAACTTCAAGATCTAACTACCCAATTAAAGTAATTGAAGCAAAAAATGGTTTTTATTCAAGGTTGTTATCCAGTCACAAGTACTCTTATGATGACTTGTATAATCAACCCATAGATTCATTTATAGTCAATAACCCCTTTCCTAATTTTGAAGCACCTAAGTTTCAAATGTATAATGGGAAAGAAGACCCCATCAACCATCTTAGGTTGTTTAAGACTTTGTGTAATGGCATTTAATATGATGAAACATTACTATTGAAAATATTTGCTAAGAGGCTTAGTGGTCCCACTTTGGAATGATGCTACCAAATACCAGGGCACTCATTAAAGATCTTAACAGACCTTGTAGAAATGTTTGTCAAGTAATTCTCTATCTATATTAAGGAAAAGGCCACCATTAATGACCTATACTTTAATGAGCAATTAGCCTTCTACTTGGAGATGAATAATGTATCTTCATTTGAAGGTGCAATTGACATGGCCGAGATTTGAGATCACCCTCACCAAACAAAGGAAACTAAAACCTAAGGCCAATAAGTAAAAAGACAAGTCCTCCTCCAACTTGAAGGGGTGGTATGAAAATAAACATGTAATTGATAATGGAGTTACAAACTCTCACCATGCCAACAACATCAATGCTACCAAAACCTTCAAAAACTTGTCATAAGAAAGGCTAATTAACAAAAACCTAAAAGGATATACTCTTGACTAGAGGAACCTATTCCAATCATCTTAGATTATATATTTAAATATATAATGATAGAGCTTCATCTTATCAATCATATAGAGCCTATAATGGAAAAAGCCTCTTAGTTTTGACCAAACGAGCAATGTGCCTTCCACCTAGTCAATGGGCATGTGACTAACAAATGCATTGGCCTCAAGAATGCAGTCAAAGACCATATTGATATTCTCCAAATTATTCTCAATAGCTCTACTTCTCAACCCTCTTTATATTAAGATCTAGTAATTTTCTAAAACTCGCTTTCTAATTAAAAAAAAAAAAAAAATGTAACAAATAACATTAGCTTTAGAAATATACCACCTCTAAGCCAAAATATGGTGAGTACATTTAGTTATTCTCATCATATTCATCACATCTCTCATATTTGTGTTGTAATAGGGAAACAACACAAAAATCAACCATTTGAACAACCTTTGATATCCCATCTAGTCCTTTGTTTGAAAATAACCTTTCCACCAAAGGAACCCCTTTGATCATTCAATATAGGACAAAGGCTAAAGGTGCCTTTGATTTGCTAAGGCAACATGAGAACATATTGGCTAAGATCTCCCTTCTACAACTTCTTAGGTCTCCTTTGATTCATTAAGGTATCCTAATCAAAATTGTGAGTGAACAAGTCATTCCTCAAGATCTAAACCCTAATGACTTTACTTCTATTGTAGGAATAGTTGTGATTAATCACACTAACATATCATTTGACAAGGATGATATTTCTTGATCCTCTTTGATTGAAGATCTACCACTATACATTACAAGCTATAACAAATTCATTAAAGTTATTTTAGTCAATAATAGCTTTGGTCTAAATGTTTGTATGTTGAAGTTCATTAGTCATTTTGGGTTAATCAAACAAGATTTAGAGAAATTTGATATTGTTAGAAGGGCCTTTGATAATTGGAAATGTGATGCTAGTGGCACAATAGTCTTACCCCTCAATGTTAGGTTTGATTTTCTCAGCACTCTCTTCTATATCATCCCATGTGACTTATCATACAATATTCTTCTTGGAAGGCCATGGATCCACAAGATGTGAATCATCCCTTCAATCTTACATCAATGCCTCAAATACAAATATAAGGCCATGGTTCCATGAGATATGGGTTTTCCCTTCAACCTTTCATCCCTATCGACCTTATATATTTTGCATATTTGCAAGTACTCAAGATTGAGAATCCAAAAACTTGTCTTTCCCCTACTCTAAATTTATCTGTTAGATCTTATTTTTCTCAATCCTCATAACTAATGCATTAAAATCCCTCAATCCAAATCATCCACCTAATAATGAACCTAAAACATAAGATTATAATTTTATCACTAATAATCAAAAACCTAATTCAAATAATAATCAATTTGTCTTGGACTTAGCCAAGCTTCCCCAAACCATAGATTTACCTCCTAGTAATAAGGGCAAAACAATGCAAATAATAAATTGATCCTTCATTTGTGATGGAATTGCTAATAATGAGAAAATTCATGGCATTAAGATCCATGATGATAAAATCCAATGATGTGAGAATCCAAAAACTTGTCTTTTCCCTACTCTAAATTTGTCTATTAAATCTTATTTTTCTCAATCCTCCATCGCTAATGCATTAAGATCCCTTAATCCAAATCATCCACCTAATATTGAACCTAAAACACAAGACTATAATTCTATCACTAATAATCAAAAACCTAATCCAAATAATAATCAATTTTTCTTGGACCTAATCAAACTTCCCTAAACCTTAGATTTATCTCCTAGTAATAAGGGTAAAACAGTGTAAATAAGAAATTGCTCCTTCATTTGCGTTGCAACTGCTAATGATGAGAAAATCCATGGCAATAGCCCTTACCCAGTTGAACAACAATATGCTTTATGATTTTTGTCAAACTTATATCTCATTCCTAGGCACATGCTTTTCAATACGAGATATCGAGGCAAACCAAAGGGTATTAAAGAACCCTTACAGACCAAAGCTTGGCCAAGCACTATGGGATAAGCTATGTCCCCATCCATAGTAAACTTTGTCCTTCTTCTGATAGGAAATAAAAAATCCAATCATCTTGATTGTTATGATAGGGCATCCCATGATGGTAAAATCTCTTTAAATGGGTTAGATTGGGATGAGGACGATGAATATGGATCATTGCTTCTCTTAGAACCCAGCCTCTTCAAATTTACTTGATATATCAATGTAAATTTTTTAATCATATATTAAATTAAACTAATAGTTGACAAAGACTATTATGAGCAATAGGGTGTCACAAACGATCCTCTCCAAATGGTCTTGTTGTTGCACTTGCATAACACACCCCAATCTACATGGACTAGGAACCCACTTTTTTTTATTTTTGGTGAATGTTCTCTTGTTTGTTTTGGGCTTGTGCATGAAATCCAACCATACCCCCCCAAAAAAAAAGAGAGAAAAAAAATAAAAATAAACTCTTCCATTAGATAAGGGTCGAAATAAACTTTTTGAAAAGTATAAACTTGCCTATGTTTAAAAAACATTGACCTCCAGAATGGTCTTTTTTTAACATTATTGTCCATAGGAATTTTTCTTTTTTAATATGGTCATTGAGGAAAGCAAGCATATAATGTCTTCTAAAGATATTTTCTCTCATGCATTACCATTAAGCAATAAACTTATCATTAATAATAAAGATAAAATAATAAGAAATAAAAAACAAACATAAAAAATATAATATTATTAATAATAATGTCCCCAGGGACAACGCAATGGTTCGGGCTTTGGCCCTTCTTCAAGAGGTCCAAGGTTCAAACCACAACGTAGGTGAGTGTGTGGGGGGTTGGGTGTGTGTATGGTTGTGTGTGTGTGTAGCCCCTATTGATAAGCTTAGCTCTCACCCTTGTCGGAGGTCATGGTTGATATGGGGATGCCCAGCGTTGAGCGTCGATCGTAGGGGTTTCTCACACTAACGTTAATAATAATAATAATAATAACAAATATGTATAATAATAAATTCTAATGCACACATTTACTTTTGTCTTACAGATGGTCTAACACAGATTCTCTACACATTATGACGCATATCGCATATCTGATGCAAATGTTTTAACGCATATATGAGGGAGATTCTTTGACGTATTATGATGCAATATGATGCAAATGTTTTAAGGTATATATGAGAGAGATTCTTTGATGCATTATGATGCAATATGACGCATATGCATAATAGAGGTGTAACCCCCAAATTAATTGTAACACTATGAGAAGAGTCAATTAAATTGTATAAATATTTTGCAAGCTTTCCCTGTGAGGGTTTTTGTCATAGCTCCTTTACAGGTTTTTTAGGTAGTTACTTCTCTTAAGCAACCCCTGTGTGGGTATTGCTCAGACTGTATTTTTGTTTATCTGACATCAGTGTTCCATCTAGCCTTATCTGCTGTTGTTTGGACCTTTTTGTTCAGGTTTCTTGTTGGCCAATATGTAGGCATGTTTTATCTTATGCTATTGGTTTAGCTACAAGTTTATGTGCTTGGGTTTGGGGCCCATTTACACCCCACACTTAATCATTTTTACCTACCAAAAAAATAAATTGTATAAATGTAGGCTCCCTATTCAACTAGAAGGATCAAAAAACATCCATTAGCTAGCCCTTAATCTTTCTTGTTTGTTAGATGAGCATTTTGAACCAATATTATTAGTGCTTTGAGCATCATTCTGGTAATCCTTAGAAGAGGGCAACTCTGAAGCAAATATGTTTTTCCTTTGAAGATTGTGTTGTCTCAAATCTTAGGCTGAAGAGGGCAACTCTAAAGCAAATTGTGTTTTTCCTTTGAAGATTGCACCGTCTCGGATCTCAAGTTGTGTGAATACTGGTCAGGTTGATGTTGCTTTCCAAGATCATTGATTTATCGGATCGAAATTGAATATTAGGGCAATATATGCTTGTTTATTTTTCTTTCTTTTATTTTACCCTTAAACCTTTGATTTTTTTTTTAAGATTGATTAGGAATAGGTTAATTTCCTTTAAAGCATTAACACGTTTTTCTATTGTGTAATTTAAAATCTTGAATATTTGCAAATGAATTGTTATCATGCAATTTAAAAATTTCATATTTTTTATTTGCAAATGAATCCTTAGTATACAAGTAAACTTTCAAATATTTGGAAGATGGATCATTGTCGTGCAATTTAATATTTCATATAGTTGCAAATGAATCATTAATGGACAAGTAAAACTTTCAAATATTTGCAAGTGAATTATTTCCACGCAATTTAAAATTTTATGTAATTGTGTATTTGCAAACGAATCATTAATGTGCAATTAAAAATTCTTTGTATTTGCAAGTAAACATTGTTGTGCAAATCTCATATATTTGCAAATAAATCATTGTCATGGAATTAATTTTTTAATATTTGCAAATAAATCATTGACATGGAATCATTGATGCATACATTTGCAAACGAATAGACGGGAAATTAAAAAAAATTATATATTTGTAAATGAATCATTGATATACAATTGAAAATTTTATAAATCTATAAGTGAAATATCGTTGCACAATTTAAAATCTCTTATATTTGCAAATAAATCATTGCCATGCAATTAAAAAATAATAATATATTTGCAAATGAATCATTGATGTACAATTTAAAATTTCATGTATTTGCAAACAAATTATTGATGCGTAGTTACAACTTTCATAAATTTGCAAGTGAAATATTGTTACACAATTTAAAATCTCATATATTTGCAAATAAATCATTGTTATGCAATTAAAAATAAATCACATATTTGCAAATGAATCATTGATGTACAAATCAAAATTTCGTATATTTGCAAACGAATCATTGATGCATAGTTAAAACTTTCATATATTTGCAGATGAATCATTATAAAGCAGTTAAAAATTTCATATATTCGCAGATGAATCATTATAAAGCAATTAAAAATTTCATATATTTGCAGATGAATCATTGATGTGCAAGTCAAACTTTCATATTTTTGTAAATAACTAATTGATGTGCAATTGAAACGTTCATATACTTGCAAGAGAATCATTGTCATGCAACCTAAAATCTCATATATTTACAAGTGAAACATTGTTGTTATATACAATCAAATATGAGTGCAATATATAAGGATTGGGCAACTACAATTGGCATGGTTTAACATTTATCTTTCTCTTGCTTAGTTTCAATTCTGCTCAACTCACATATGTTGTAATATCCATGTAGTGGAATTGTTTTCAAAGAGTTAAGTATTTGATTTTAAAATATTGTGTCCAGGAATTTATTTCTTTGAGTCATACCAGCAAATACCCCTTGAAGGAACAACTGTCAATGACCTCTGGATTTATCTGCACACCAAGACATGGTATACCCAAACTTTAGGGGAAAAGGATTTTCCTTTCAAGAGGGAATATTTTATGTTCCAAGTATGTTGGATTGTCCTTGACAATGTGTCATTTGCAAACCACTTTTATTTTCTAGATCATTTCCTAGTTGTCACCCCTAGTACAAACCCTATAAAGAAAAAGTTATGAAAATTGAATCTGAAGATCACACTTCTAGTCAAAGAGGAGCTTCAAAAGCTTCTCAATGTTAGCTTAAATCCATCGATTGCTTTGACTAGATCTCTAATGTTTTTCTTGTTTTCAAGAAAACAAACAGTGTGCACCAACTTTTGGGACATCATCAAAACATGTCCCAAAAATGACTCCCCTCTGCCTAACATTGACATGATTATCAATTTCATTGTAGGATGTGGAATGTTATCCTTGATGGGCAGTTCTTAGGGTACATCCAAATTGAGATAGCCCTTGAGGGTTAGTCAAAAACAACTTTCACCACCTTGTGGGAAACCTTCTACTATCAAGTCATGCCCTTTGGGATGAAGAACACAAGAGCTACCTACGAGTAAGCCATGATAATATATATATATATATATATATATATATATATATATATATATATATATATATATATATATATATATATATATATATATATATATTTCACAACATGATGCATGATATCATGGAAGACTACATCGATGATCTTCTTGCTCGATCTATAAACTAAGATCATATTTGAGACTTAAGACATAATGTTGAGCAACTAAGGGGTACAATGTATGCCTAAAGCCTCAAAAATACATCTTTGGGGTTACATTAGAAAAACTATTAGGATTCATTGTATTCCAATGAGGCATCAAATTTGATCCTAAAAAGATATTGGCTATTGTCAATATGTCACCCCTTCAAACTCTAACCTAGATTAGGAGTATCCAAGACGAAATTCAAATCATTTGGAGATTCATCTCCCAATCGGATGATGAATGTCAGTCGTTCACTAAGCTCTTAAGGAAGGATGCAATCTTTGTATGGAATGCTAACTGTCAAGCTACATTTGATGCCCTAAAATCCTACCTCTTATCCCTCCTTGTCCTTATCCCACCTAATCCCCTTAGGACCTTATTGTTATACGTAGTATCCATAGAATATGTCTTAGGTGATATGTTGGAAAATACAATGACCACATAGGGAGGGCTATATTCTATATTAGTCGAACTTTGGTTAATTATAAAGTTAGAGATATGCCCTTACAAAAACTTTGTCGAGTTGTATTGTTTACGTCCCAAAATATTAGACATTATTTGCTTATTCATAAGAGCTTTGTCATTGTGAGAGTTGATCCCTTGTACTATCTCATGTCCAAGCCTCACAGGGTTATGCATAAGGGATTGGACTCAAAATATACTTGTAAAAAAATGGCGAATCCTAGTCGAAATCAAGGTGAATCATGGCAAATCCTAAGCAAATCAAATCAATCATATTCACACCAAAATTTGGGGTATTTGAAGCCCTAAAAATTAAGGTCATATTTGGGACACATTTTGACCTATTAAATCACCTTATAACTTTATAAAAATGCCACCATTAGATCAGGCTCGAAAAGAGCTTTCCAACAAGTACAAATATGTCTATGTTTGGATATATTATGGCGAATTGACCCTAAGAAAACATTGGTCTCAAAAATTTTAGGCGAATGGACCGACATCAAGGGTCCTCATAGTCGCCAATTTTCAATTTTAAAAATCCTAATATTCGCCCAATTTGCGAATATTCGCCACTATGCATAAACTTAAAGCCTCACCTCTTAAGAAGAACTACTAAGTGGTTCATTAAGCTTAGAAAATTTGATCTTGAGTTTATCAATCAAAAGTTTTTGAAAGGTCAAGTTATTGTTGACCAATTAGCGGTTACACCTTTAGAAGCTAGCCAACCTATAGTGGTACAATTTTCCAATGATAAAGTCTTCAACCTCAAAGCAAATCAAGCCAACACTTGGACCTTGTACTTCAATGACTTCAATATTTGTCAAAGGAGAAGAGGCAGGAGTAATCTTGGTCATTCCTCAACAACCATTGATCACTTTGCCCTTTAAGCTTAAGTTTTCCTATACCAACAATACTGACAAATATGAAGCTCGTATCTTAGGGCTACATGTAGCATTATCTCTCAAAGTTAAAATCCTCTCTGTCTTTGGGGATCCCCAGCTAGTACTCAACCAAGTTAATAATATTAAACTAAATATGATAAAATCAAACCATACAAAGACATTGTCAATAAATTAATGGTTTTTTTTTATAAAGTTACTATTGATGCTATCCCTCAGTCCAATAACCACCATGTCGATGTTATGGCCTCAACCACACCCTTGATACCCTTAGATTTGGATGATGATCAAGCCATGATTATCATTCAACAACTTAGGGATATTTCAACCTTAGAATCTAGTCAGTGTCCTTTAGAAGTATTTTTCTTCGAAGCAACCCCATTCTCTAGTCCTTGGTATAAGGACATCTTTGCTTACCTTAAGGATAGTATTTTGCATAATGGTTTGAACTACACTAAGCACGAGAACCTCAAGCAATGATCTTATAGGCACATCATCATTGGTGATATTTTGTATTGTTACACCCTTGATGGCATTTTACTTAGTTGTCTAGGCTCTACAGAATCCCAGACAACTATCTAAGAGCCCCATGGTGGATCATGTAGTGGTTGCTTTAGTGGCATCACCAACACCAAGAAATTACTTTGGATGGGTTATTATTGGCCTTCCATGGAAAAGGGTTATTGCTATTATGTTAATAAGTGTGATAAGCATCATAAGCACGACAATGTTATCCATATACTTTTTAAAGCCCTTCAATCCTTGACCTCGCCATGGCCTTTCTCTATTTGGGGATTGGACATCATTGAGAAGATAAACCTTGTGTCATCTAATGGACACAAATTTATCATTACGGCTACTAAATACTTCATTAAATGGGTCAAGGCTATGTTTTTAGCCTTAACAACCAAAGTGCAAGTCTTCAAGTTTATCCTTAACCAAATCCTCAGTTGTTATGGCATCCCTTATGTTCTTCTTTCAAACAATGGAAGACCTTTCAAGAACAAATATGTTAAACAAATTTATGCTAAATTCAAGATTTAGCATAAATGGTCCACCCTTTACTATCCCCAAGGCAATACCTAAGTTGAAGCTTCTAACAAGATCCTTGTCAAAATCCTCAAGAATCTCGCTAGTAAAACTAGTAGATATTGGCATCTCTAGTTGTAACCAGCCTTATGGGCATATCGCACTAGTGTCAAGACTCCTACTAGTGTGAAGCCTTATTCTTTGGTTTATGGAACTAAATTAGCCTTCTCTTTTGAGCTTGGGGTTCTCTCCTTGCATATTTTGTTGCAAGATGCCTCTCGTAGAGATGAATATTGTCTCATCCATATCAGCCAATTGGAACTACTTGATGAAAAGTGGATACATGCCTTAGAATATTTGAGGTTCTACTAGCAAAGCCTTAAACGCACCTACAACAAGAACGTACAACCTTGATCCTTTGAAGTTGGTGACCTAGTTCTTAAGGAGAATAAAAAAAAAACAACACCAAAACTGAGCTCAAATGAAAGTTTGAGCCTAACCAGCCAGGTCCATAAATCATAATCGCCAAGTATTTTTCAAGTGTTTGTTGTCTTGCCACTCTTGAAGAAAAAGAACTTAAAGAACCAATGAATATAATGCACCTTAAAAGATACCGTCTAAGCATGCATTTGTTGCCTTTTATCTACTTGTTGATGTCTAAGCATGCATTTTGCGTTGCTAAATTATATCTTTTTGCCCATCAAGTTTTCATAATAGTTGATATCAGAGCATATTGACCCACCTCTGGATCAGGTTGCTCCATAACCTAGCATCTACCTTTTTTCCATTCAACATGGTCGACTATATTTCCAAACCGTTCGGATGTCAAGGTATGCCTTTTGTCCATTCAACACGACTGACTGTATTTCAAACCGTTCAGATGTTAAGACATTTTAAAATTTGAGGCCTCAACCTTTTGTCCATTCAACATGGCCAATTGTATTTTCGAACTGTTTGGACAGTAAGGCATTTTAAATATTCAAGGCCTCAACCTTTTGTCCATTCAACACGACCGACTACATTTTTAGACCATTTGGACATCAAGGCATTTTAAAATTCAAGCTATACAGTTTGCAAACCTTCATTATTAAATATTATTTAAAATATAGTGCAAGGAATTATTCATGCAATATTTTTAAATATTATTATATATATATATATATATATATATATATATATATATATATATTGCAAGGAAGTCTACGTGCAATATTATTAAAAAAATATTATTGGCCTTGCGCACTTCCTTGCACAGGCCTTTGCATTGCGCAAGGCACAAATTAATGTGTCGTGCATTGCAACGTTGTTCAGGGTATTACTTGCCCTATCCCTATGCATTGTAGGTGACATGCATCCCAACTCACCCCGCAACGCTACGCGCAGGCTAGCGCGACTTGCACTCATTATGATGTGCAAGGAGAGGAATTTCTCCCACCCCCTCCTTGCATGTGGCATGCTAGGAGCCATGTGCGCTCCTCTCTCCCTCCCCACCTTTTATAAGTGCAAAATAATTTTTACTTTTTAAAAATTAATTAATTACTTCGTGCCTTCCCCCATTATAAATTTAATTAATAATTAATTTAAAAACTAATTAATTATTAATTTAATTATTATATATATTAAATAATAATTTTTATTAATTGATTTATGGGGAAAAAAAATTTAACCAAGGAGAAAAATATTCAATCGAAAGGGGAAGAAAATATCAAACCGAAGGGAAGAATTTTTTGCGATAATATTTGAAACCTTACGGGAAAAATTATCATAAGGAAGAAGCTAGAACCATGTCACCTAGCCAAGACATCAAAGAGATGGAGATCAATGAGTTGGCACAATATATCAAAGAGTTATGTGCCCAAATAGCATAAACCATGTTAAATATGACTAACATTGACTGTAACGGGTTCCTTGGTGTTAAGGACTCCAAGCAAGATGTTAAAAATAATTCAAGCCCTACTTCATCAACCAGAATCCTTAACATTGTGGAGAATAGTATAAGCATGATAAAATTTTATTTGGGGCACAATATTGAGACTATTGCTCAATCCATAGAGGCCCTACAGATAGGGGTTGATGTGAGCATGAACAGAAAGAAAGTGGTAAAGGAATTATATGAGATTCCTCGGATGCAAAAGGGTGTAATCAATCCCAACAAACCTTTTCCTTTGGAATTTTTTAATGAGGCACTTTTGACTTTAGAGGAGGCTCCTCCTCTATCTCCTCCAACGTACGTCATGGAAGACATTGTTTCTAACTCTTCTTCACTTCAAGAAGTGTCCTTCGTTACTGGTTCAATGACCAAAAGCTTGATAACAGTTTGGAAAATACATCTGAAGGCAAGCTCTTTGAGGATGAGGCTCATTTCTCCTATCTGCCATTTATATCGAGAGTGGGATATGATCACTCTATGCAAGCCTATTATTGAGATCCAAAATTGAAGAGTGTATTCTTAGATGGAAGTCATGCCCAACTAAACTTAAATATCAACACACCTGCTTCTATTGTTCCAAAAATCGACTTCATCATTGTGAAAGCTTTGGATTCCTAGGAAAGGAATACCATCAATACATTCCAAAGATCCTTCTTGTGTGTTCTCTTCGCACACTCGGTGCCACATCATCAACCTCCCCTATGGTCACCTCCTCATCCTCTAGATCTTTTCTTCCTCCTATTTTGAATGCATTGGGGACCAATGCGCATATTGTTGGAAGGAATGATGAGGAATAAAATTCCACTTCAATTACATATTAATTAAATTCAAAATTTAATTTAATTATTAATTAATTATTATATTAATTTTATGAAAATTTATGTAAAATTAATTGTAAAGGTAAATGAAAAAATGTGCCTCATCAAATATTGTAATATTTATATTGCAAAATCAAGAATGAAAAAATTTGGTTTTTCATTGATAATTTAATATATATTCATCCACATATTGTTTCATATCTTTTTTTTTTTAAGTGAAAAACCCCTTGCGGAGCCGCCTTGGTCTGAGAGACCATGAACAGGGGGTTCTACACCGTCAAAGTCACCCGGGGGTTGCACCCGACCCTGCCCGCACCAACATTATCAATTGGATTTTAAATACCAAATTCAGCTTTTTGGTAGGGTGGAGATTTGAACCTGGGACCTCCCTTGGAGGATTGCCCTCTCCTCTCCAACTCACCTACAACACCTGGGTTATAAATTGTTTCATATCATGTATGCTTGTTTGCATATAATTATCTATATCATCCTAGACTACTTGTATCATAGATTCAAGGATCCATGATGATATGCAAATGATGATCCTAGATAGTAGAGATTACTTCCCTTTTACTAATTGCGAATGCAAGTGGATCCTCCGTTATCCCATCTTGCAAACTACTTGCATGTCTCCTCACTTGTGAATAAAACCTATTGCAATTGCACAAATCATCTTTCTTCAAGCATGAAATCCTTTGTTTTCATCAATGCATTCTTCTCTAGACTTGACTATTATTTAAGCTCATTTTTCTTGCCTCTTTGTACACAAGTTTAAGAAGGATATCCTATAGCCATCTCCCTACTCATGAACACAAAGGCAAGAACAACACGTCTATTCAATCATAGATACCAACTCCAACTTATCTAAATATCTTTCATCATGCCCTTTGGCATAGGATGATTCTAGTCAGCATAGATATCTTTAGTCTACTAGTTGTTAAGAATCTAATGCTAATAGGATCTTTTCCTTAAGAACCTTTCATAACCCTGTCATTTTTGTGGCTTTGTAGACCAACTAGGAAATTGTCCTCATAGTATTCATTTCCTCATTCATTTACAATATGACAATCATGATATGTCAATATACTCTAATATCCATATCAATTTCCAAACCTTATCTTCCATCTTGTTGCATGACAAAAACTACAAGTTTTCCAAGTGTTGATGGAAAACTCCACCTCTTCATCTTTCATCTCACACTTGCCACATGATAAAAATTGTGAGATTCATAGGTGCCAATGGAAATACCTTGCATCTCCAATCATGTTCAAATCCTTGTCATATTGCTCTTAGACCCATGTGAATGTTGGATGGTCTTGATAGTGTTTTAATTCTCTACGTATTATCATCAAAACTACCCTAATCACATATAGGCATGGGGGCAATATACATGACATCCATAATGGATTCCTTCCCCTACCTCAATTGGGGGTAAATTCATTGTCGATCAGCATCCACTTACATACCAAAGTCCTCTATGACATTTTTTTAGATGCAAGTCATCGTTGTTTGGCACATCTCGACAGTCCTCTACATTTGTTTCAAAGGTGAGTATAAAATTACAAGTCTTTTATAATATTTTTCTAAAGGTAAAGCAATAGTCTTGTAGATGGTTTTCTTAAGGCAAATCCATCTGGAGAAGTCCTTTAATTTAAAGGCAAAGCGTAAGTCCTTTATGGCATTTGTCTAAAGGCAAAGCAGGAGTCCTTTAAACATTTTTTTAAAGGTAAATCTATCAGCAAAAGTCCTCTATGGCATTTTTCTAGAGGTAGGTCTCTTGTCATTTGGCACATCTCTAAAGACCTCAAAAACTTTGTTTCAAGGCAAATTTGTTTATAACTTTTAATAAAATTCAAAAGTGCTCCTATAACATATGCCTAGGGCACCAAAAACAATATATTTATCTTGTACTATAGCAATACTTTTGGCATTATCTAAAGTACCCCTAGGCACATCTTTATCTTTTTCATAGTGATGCCTTATGGCATTATCTAAAGTCTCCCTGGGTATATCTTTATCTATATTTATCTTGTATCATAAAAAGACCTTAATAGCTTTATCTAAAGTCCCCCTAGGCACATATTTTGCTCTATCACATTTTGCATCATAGAAATGCCTTATGGTATTACGTAAAGTCCCCATGGGCGCATCTTTATTTGTATCATATTTTGTACCATAGCAATATGTAAAGTCCCCTAGAGCACATCATTTTGTATATACTTATATTATATTTGTATTATATTTGAAATCCAAATCAAATGTCTATATCAATATGACCACCTATACATCCTAAATCCAAAGCTATCAAAATCATATCATCATCATTGTAAAAAAAAAAACTTGTTATAACATCATTATTATCGTAATTATCATTCAAGCCACATCACCATTCATCATTTAATGGCATAATATCATCATCATGAAGTACAGTGACAAAATGGTTTTGATTGTATCCCCCAACCATTAGCCTCCCCCACATCAACCAATTTATGTTGCTTTATCATAATATTCATCACTCCACCAATGTGCATCATGGTCAAGTCGAGTTTCCTCCGTCAAACTTGATTTTCTCTCCAAAACTTGAGGGGCCACAACAACATTTAACCTTGTTGAAAAGGTAAAATTTATCATCAATAACAACAAATCAAAAGCATCAATCATATTGCATTATGAATCTTAAACAACATCAAGTCTATCTGCCTCAAAATCGGGGCATGAAGGTCAGTTTTTTTATGCATTCATAATTTGATAAATGCATCAAAAAGGGCCAAATATAGACACCCAATTTTGAACACATCATTAAGTCTCCAAAACTTGCTAGCATCTACATCACCTAGTCAATCTGACATCTCAAGTGAATCAAGCATCATAAGACTAAACTTAGGAGCATTTATTGCTCCAAAGCAAAAGCGTTCATGGTAGCGCCAACTGCACTACTAACTGTTCGGTAGCACTTTTGTTAAAAATATCAAATTTCACCTTTTGTCACCCAATCATCCTAGCACTAGTCATTTTCGCACTAGCATCAATATCTTTAGCATCATGAGTGCTCATGATCTCAATGCTATTGATTGTCAAAAATAAAAATAAAAAAAAGGAAGGCAAGCAACTAACAGATGGCAACTACCCACCAAATCGAGATGTGATTATGCCAATCACGCCCACCATCTCAATTGTACCTTGATTGGCAATCAAATCTTTGAACTTACCTTTTTTGCCTTCCAATTTATCCTTCATCCACCTTTATATGTTAGCTTTTATTAGACTTTCTTCAATCAAGTTCATCCAACCCATGCAACTAGCCACCTATACAACTTGCCACTCCTAATAGATTTTCCAAAGGATCCTCCAAGGGAGCTCTAGTAATAGCAAAGCCCTGCCAAATTTGATACAAGAATCATCTTTCATAATAGCAAAGGTCTTCTCCATTTTACTTTTAACATAGCAAGGTCTCACCAAACTAAAAGCATTTCTCAAGGTTGTATGTGGTAATGCTTCTAGGATTACATGCAAGCTTCTTTCCCATGGCCAATTGGGTTGTGCTTCTCGCTCTTATCTCTCGTTTGTTATCTTTGTTTTTTGTATTGTCACTAACAATAGTTTTAGTCCATTTAAATCCTTAGTTTTTGCATAGGAAGTTGTGTTTATAGTCAATAGCATGTGTCTATCAAACACCTACATCTTTCTAGGTAGGATTTTTTTGTCAAATCATCAAGACTTCTGTGTTCCAAAACCCATTCTGTTATGTCTGAAGGCAAAAGTGTCATAGAACTGCAATCTTAGTGGCACTACTTTGCTCTATTTTTCACATTAAATATTATAGTCTTACAATCAATAATTTGACACAAATAGCAAAAGTGTCGCCCCTTGGCAGTTAGTGGCGCTATTTCTCAATTATGGCACTTTCGTCTCTACACAAACACAATGGACGTTTTAGTCAAAAGCTTTTCTTATCTCATTTTGTTAGATATGGGTCTAATGCCAATCAAGGGAGTTGCAACTCTCCACTGGTCTAGACAGACCCTCTACATTTGACTCCTTTTGTTTCTATCTATTTTTGCAAGTTTTTTGTGGAAGAAGGAACTACAAGAAAAAGTGCCACCTGACATCGAAAGTGTTGGTGGTGCTTTTGCATTAGCCAACACTATTGCCACAAAAGCAGAACCAAGTTAAAGGTTTCTATTTAGCACCTTTGCCAAATTAAGTTTGAATCATCATTGTCTGTTTGTTTGCATAGTTCTATTTCTTGTTCTTTAATTCACTAAAGGAAAAGGAAAAAAAGAAACAAGTAGTTTAGTCTTCACATCATTAATGGAACCAACTATATCATTACATTATCATCAAAGTCAAATTGCATACAAAAACTTAAGCATGTTTGTCTACATTTGCTCATAACCATAAAGTGTGCTTTCATTTATCACTGAAAACAAAAAGCATGTAGTCAATAGGCCTATTTGTTGCATTTGTAGCTAGAATGGTACCAAATTAAGGTTAGGCAGTAAAGGAACTTCTTAGGCAAAATGCAAGTGTTTTCATACTAAAACCATTAAGTCATTGACAAGGCTCACAATTGTCCCTATCCTCGAAGTGAGATGCTACGGACCCAATACCTCATGGGAACAAGGAAGCCAACACACCCAATCCTACAAGCCAATCAGAGGCCCTCTATTATTTCCCCATTTCATATTGCCCAATATTGAAAAATATTTCTAGTAGCTTCTCATAATATAAAAGATCTTATTGGGTATATCACATCTTCAAATTCCTCTAAAATAAATAAGAGTGGATTTGAGTAAATCTAGTCATTTTTGGCAAGTTATTCACTACAAAGAGTGATGTTGAGAGAAATATAATGATAAAATCCTTGAAAAATATGTTGAGAGTATCAAATCCAAGATTCTCCAAAACATGAGTGGACGGTTGGTGGATTGGTAAAGATGAACATTGTACTTCAATTCCCTCCATGCCATGAAGAAATTTGACATGGCAAGGATTGAATACTCATATTCATTACCTAGCAAACTTGGAAAAGAAAAACAAGGTATTTGTACACTAGTCAAGCTCATGAAAATGAGTGTGATGCAAGCATCAAGATACACAAGTTCATTGCTAAATGGATTTGATAAACAAGAATAGTATGTTCTAATTTAATTGAGGTTGTGACAAGTATTTAGGGAAAGACGATACTCAAGTTTGTTGCCCATATATAACATGAAAGGAAGTGTTTTAAAGAGTTCAAGAGATCTTCATTTTTTAATCAAGATATTCATAGGATAACATTAACACTCCAAAGGTTTGTAAATTCTTGCCTACTTATTAGGATGCTTCAAACTCCATTTTGCACGTGTTTTGTCTCCCTCTAAGAGGACTATATATATATAAAGTTGGATCATGCACATCCCTTACACAAGTTTGGAAAACAATCCAGCAGATAAGGGAGGGGATGAATAATGTCATGATCATCATGGGGGACTAGCATAGATTCATTGATGATGCATCAGTAAGATGCTTTCATTTTAGATCGAGATCCCATTACTTTTTGATATCATCTAAATTAAAGCTTCAGGATTCCACCACTTGAAGAGTCTCTTTATAGCATAGAGAGACCCCATGATGGCAAGAGAACAATGATGGGTCATCATAGGTAATAATAGTGTTTTATAAGTTCAATAGAATGCGTGTAATATAATAACGATTTGTGATGAATGTCTTACTATGTATGTATTATGCATTATTTTTTAGTCATTATCCAACTATTTTCTAACTTTGACATTGATTGCCTTGATTCTAAAAATCTTGCAAAAGATTGTTTAATATTTATGATGTTCGTGAGGATATCCATGGCTTGCCATAAAGCTCAACCCATTGGATGAGGGTCTTTGATATTAGGTTTTGAGCTTAGTTTGGTCCCTTTATTGATCATGTTTTCTCCAAGCTTTATAAGGATTGTTCAAGCACCAAAAGCTTGGGATAGTTCTAAGGAAAGATATTCCAAGTGAAAGATATAGCATTGCAAAGGAAACCATTAAAGGCTATATGTTTTGGTCTACGTTCTAGTTCTCATTGAAAATGGACCTTGGCAATGCCATCTCCCCTGTGTACTATCTTGATTACAACATCCTTGTGTGCCCCCAAGTCAAGCTTTAAAGATAATATTCTTATCAAACATCAAGTTGAGCTTAAGAAGATGGGGGCTTGCATTCATATGAGTTACCATATGTATGGTACCCTAGGTAAGTATTGAGCTACTTGATCAATTACTTACATTTGTATCCCCATGTTTATTTCTAATATTGCGGGTCATTTGTAATATTCTCTCCAATAAAATGTTGATATCAACATTCTTAAGATGGGTGTAAACTTAACTTCGTGTCTCATTCATTCCTTAGGTCAATCGTAGCTAACGTCAAAAGAAGGGTAAAATGGGTCTAGGTGAGTATAAATAGGTGATTCCACTTATTTTGCAACATCTTTGCAAGATAAGAATATGTAAGCACCTTGTGAAGAAAATAGCTCTGGTCAATCTTGGATGCCACTTTATTCTTTGTTGTGGAGTTGATTATATTATGCAAAATGGAATCTTCAACATTTCCAACATTTGAACCAAATCCAACCTCTTTAAAATCTTTAAGAGACATGCTCTCCTTTTCCAATATTTAACATCCAATGTCCTTAAATCCGTGTCTCTAACTCATTATATGTGCACTTGTAGCTCATATCTTGCTTCTTCGTCAAATACATTTACATCATCTAAGGCCTTTTATTTATCACTTTTAATTCATCAAACCATGTGGAGGCATATCTTTGCAACGTAACAGAAAATAAATCAGTCTTAATGATTTGTAATGTTTCACTAAATGGAATCTTCAACGTATTTCCAACATTTGAGTCAAATCCAGCCTCCTTATAATCTTTAAGAGACTTATGTTTTCCAATATTTGAACATCCAATTTCCTTAAATCTCTAAGTCTCTAAATATGTGCACTTGTAGCTCATTTCTTGTTTATTCGTCAAACCATTTGGTGGCATAAGTTTGCAACATAACAGCAAATAAATCAATTTTAATCATTTATAATGATTCACTACATGGAATCTTCAACATATATCCAACATTTGCGCCAAATACAACCTCCTTAAAATCTTTAAGAGACTTATATTTTCCTTTTCCAACATTTGAACATCTAATGTCCTTAAATCTCTATATCTCTAATTCGTTATATGTGCACTTGTAGCTCATTTCTTGGTTCTTCATCAAATACATTCATATCATCCAAGGCCTTTTATTTATCACTTTTAATTAGTCAAACCATTTGGTGGCATATCATTGCAACCTAAGAGCAAATAAATCAATTTTAATCATTTGTACTGTTTCACTAATTTTTTTTCTTTCTTATACCCCATAAATCTCATTGGTTAAGAGGTCAAATGATGATTTGCCCCCATCTTTTGTCCTTCCAATAGTTTTCCACTGACTTTAGTCTCTTAGTTCTCTGCAAGTGTTCTTCATTGGCTAGTATAGATGGAAAAAAAACTCTAAATCCTTGTGGACAACTATGCCCGTCTCTTAACTAGAGATTAAATATTCTTTCAAGATGCTAACCTGAATAAAAATTGTGTTAAAATCAATTTAAGAGATTGATATTGACTTATGTCAATATTTGTAGATGATTTTATCACACGGCCAAACCAATCTCCAAAATCCTTCACTCACTCTTGTTTTTGTTTTTTAACTTTTTACTTGCTAGTTTCAAGCCAGTCATTTCGAATTTGAAATCGAAATCGTTTTTCACATGGCTCTAAATCCTTACCAACAACTATACTTGTCTTAACGTTCAGCTAAGCTAATTGAATAAAAACTGTGTCTAAGCTAATTGAATAAAAACTGTGTCAAATCAACTTCAAAAAATGAGAATTGACTTGTGTCAGTATCAGTAGGATGATTCTCTCACACCAGCTGGTTTCCGATCATCTTAATTATCTTGGCTTTTTTTTAAATTTACTCTACTTTGAAATCAGTGTCTTGGATTTGGAAATCATTATCCACATACATGGATATAAACTAGGTCTGAACTTATCATATTTTGGTGTATTGACTAACGTAAGCATGCATTTTGATGAAATGTATTTATTTATTTTTTATGGCTAAACCTAGATTTGTTTATAGTCAGACTGGGCTCATTGGCTCCCTTTTCAGGTTATATTGTAGAGCATACCATAGTATTATTTAACTTTAGTTGTCATAGGCAGGGGATCAACTCGTTGATCTTGTCCCACTATATACGCACCTGTCTAGACTCCAACCTGGAACCTCCTACAAAATGACCCATCTCAACCAGTCAGCCCAGCTTAGCAGACCATTTGGATGATGTTTTAGTAGTAGTATAAGGTTAGATTGGTCTATTTTATCCTAAAGATGTGCATAACCAAAATGCCAGCAATATAAACCAACAAAACAATAAAAATTATATTAAACATTAAAAAGTGATGGTTTCATTATGGAATAGTTTGTGTATATGTATATAGCTTGCAAGATAAAAAGGTGTATCCAAGGTAGTCATTGGCTTCCAAACCCTCAATGCCTTATGTACATTCATATGACAAATATATGAATTGCACTCAAAAATATACAAAATTCACCATGTACCCTTTTAGTGCCTCCACTCATTAATAACTTCACATTACAATGTTCATTTTCTTCAAACATATGATATAAGCCATGTGATATCCAAATGAAGCATTTAATCTCTCATATCATTTAATGCTTTCACAGCAACAGAAAACATGCTAGAGACACTTCAGATAAATTCAAGATTCCCAGATCTATACGATATAGCATAGTTGAGAAAATCGGTATCAGATCAGAATTGGCATGGAAAAAGAATCAGGAAAAATAGGGAATCGGCAACAACACCGGGAAAAATCAGCAATTTTTCATTGAAAAAACAGAAGAAAATGCAATTTTTCATTGAAAAAAAGCTTTTTCATGCTTATCACAAATTTTTAGGAAAAAACCGGCAAAAATTGGGAAAAATCGGCCAGGTTCTGAATCAGGAAAAACTGGCTCAAATCGGGATTTTTTGCAGATTTTCTCAACTATGCAATATCGAACGAGTTTTAGCTATGGCCAACCTTATAATGAACATGTTCACCACTTTCGCTGCCTCATAAAAAAAATTTATTAGCAATGCAAAAAGTTATGGTCATTCTGGACATTTGACTAGGCAAATGAGCCCTACCATCTATAGAAGAGGTAGCCTTGAATGCTCAACATCACCATGTTATGATATTTCCATGCCAAAACAGAGTTTGAATATCAATGGAATTTCAACCATGAACAAAAATGGAATGAAAACAAATTATGACCTGCATTATTTAATCAAAGAATAAAATGCACAAATCATGTTCATCAAGATTCTACGGTGTAAATTTTGCATCAACTGATTAGGGCAGAGAGAAATTACAGTTAGCCCTAGACAACTGATGTAATAAATAGACAGTGGTTTGGTTATCATATGTCAGAAAATTACGTCTGAAAACAGAAATTTCAGTTACAATCTTGTTGATTTGATGATATGTTGCTTTTGCCACATTTACCCCCCGCTCCTCACAAATCCAAATATGGGTGTTGGTCTGCTGTTGAAGTATGTAGCAGCAGCAAGATATACACAACTCAAAGCAACATACACTCCTACCCACTTAATGGAAGAGAAAGTTAGAACAGAGAAAAGAAATGCTAAGCTGACCATTACAACAACGTTGAATAAGCACTTGAAGGTAGGCAGTTCCTCTTCAATGCCCGACTTAGGGAAGGAGCCTTCTTTGTAGAAATGTGTCAGCAGTTGATCTTTAAAATGAAAAGCTTCCATAAGCCAGGCAGCAGATCCATCCTCTGAAGTGGGAATTTCGCTCAAGGGTATTCGACGAACATGAATATGGACCTCAGCTGGATCAATCCCAAAGGCATTGTCCATGAAAAGAGGACGTCGATGTTTGTAAGCAACAGTCAAATCATAAACTGCAAACATCAATCATAAAGTACATTAGACAACAAAGTAAAAAAGCTGCCTTGCAATGGCAGTTTAGTATTCGTTAAGGACAGGTTTGAAGTAGAGTTGCAAAGGATGCAGTTGACAACAATGCTTCCAATAACATTCCACAGAACTAGTTAGAATTTAACATCCACAATAAAGATGGTATCTTTTGCAATATGTTAGAATATGGTTTTTGTCATGATTACTTTAAGATCCACATAACTTGATCAAATTTGTCAAAGATTTATACCTAATGATGCAAAGAGGCCCAAATATTAGTTGTGATACTTTCCCTTCATTCATTTAATCAAATGACTACGATGAAATAAAAAAGATCATAGAAGCAGGTAACTACCAAGACATGATAGAAAATATGTATATAGCAAAAGCAAAGATTATTTCATAGCTTTTTCCAGCTGTAGCAAGTCAAACACCAACTTGCAAGCAATGCTGCACAGGAAGTTCTAGGGTAGTTTGTAATAGAATTCAATTCATACAATAACAAAGAAGAGGGCTTAATGTTCTTTTAGAAAATCCTGTTTGGTTTCTAATTTCATTGATAAAGGCTACTTATACTTCATCTAGCTTCCTTGGTCATTTACAAAGCTTCAATATTCTATTGTTGATGAAATGAGCAATGACACTATTAACAACCAAAGACACATGGTCTGCAACGTAGTCACACATGACCTGCCCTCAAGGGTGTCATAAAAGACTGATTATGTAGAGAATTGACCTACTATAAAACATACTAGAGGGTTCACATATCAAAAGTATTGCCCACAAAGACACCATGGAAAAATAAACATAACACATTGCTTACACTAAGGATTGATGCTGAATACCAACAGACCAAATGTCTGTACTTTAAAACTTGGTATGCCAGATTGAAAAAATGCGCTTCACCAATTTATTAACATTGTTGTAAATAGTTTCTCATATAGTCAACGTCGATCATACTCCTTTGGGTTAAATCCTCTTCAATGAACTAGGAATTCTGTCAATTTAATGAGCATAACGACCATCAACAAGCAAGCTGCATCATAAGGCGCTCTGTTCTTATATGAATCTCAACCACTTGATCTTCATCTGCAGCTTGCAACAAAAAGTGACAAATTGATTGTATTGAGACAAACCCCAGAAGATAGGTCCTCCAAGAAATCACCTTAGATACCACATTTGGTCAAGATGTTTTATTGCCCTGAATGGTCTAAAAACATCTTCTTGATTAGTTTGAATAAACTTTTTCTATAGAGTGTAATTATCTCACATGCAAAGAGAAAGGGAATATGACTATAAATAGGTTTCAGTTGTTAGAGGCCACATGTTATGTGATGCTCTGTTTTGAAGCCTTGCCTCTTGGGCAATCTGAAGAACTGAATGTTTTGGTCAAGTGCAGTGCCCAGACTGTTCTTGGAGTTGGTCTGGGTTAAGCCTTCCCTCTTGGGCAGTCCGAAGAACCGAGTGTTTTGGTCAAGTACAGTGCCCAGACTGTCCTCGAAGTTGGCCTGGGATAAGGCTTGCCTCTTGGGCAGTCTGAAGAACCGAGTATTTTGGTCAAGTGCAGTGCCCAGATTGTTTGTGGAGTTGGCTGAAAGCTTTTGTAGCCTAATATTTAATGGAAATCTTACAAGAAAATAACCACAAGATCAAATATAAAATTGCAGTATAAAGAACTCTATAAAGAAAAGATTAACACAGAAATAACTCAGAATAACTCATAGAAAAATCACATAGAAATATTCACGAAAATACTGAACATTCTATAGAATAAAGGTCTACTAATGCATGCAATAAGCAATGCATTTTTGATACCAATTACAATGCTTTGTCACAAATATATAATAGTATGTGACTCCTCATATGGTGCACTCTTGACCTTCACTCTTCTTTGTAACTCTTCACTTTCCTATTCTAAGGACACATGTGCACTCTTACATAATGGACACTTGTGCACATTTACACTCACAACACTTGCACACATAATTACATGAAACTTGTGCATTTCCTGCACTATTACATTACATGAAGTAAAAACTCACACTCTAATCTAAGACACGCCTAATCTAATAATGTACCAAATAATGTAATATTCTCCAACATTGGCCTGGGTTGGTGATCATATCTTTTCAGTAATACTCTCTTTTCAGCATTTCCCTACAGACTCTAGGTCTTAAATTATCACCGACACTTCACATATTTTAGAAGTTTTGATTTTTGCTTTAATTTTTGTAAGGTCTACAGCTGTCAATGAGCGTCTCAACTGTGCAGATCCATAATTTCAAAAATGAGGTGTAAAGTTTCTTCCCACCATAACAGCAAGTTCCTACTAAAAAGATAACAATTCAAACATCTAATTGAAACACTGTTTTAGACATGCACAATAAATTTTTAGATGTTTCTTCAAAAGAGATCAACTTGTTGCTTAAATTATTGCTAGGGAAAAAGCCTATTTCCAAGATGCCATAAAGAATGAAAATCCCCCAACTATGAGCTGAAGTAAAATGAATTGATTAACAATAGATTGGTAAGATTGATTGTATCACCTTGGGGAGCACTAGTAGTCTTTGTGTGGAAGCATGGATCATTATAGGTAAATGGACGAGGCAACAGTGAAGAACAAACAACCACTGCCAAAAATCGATGTTATTATTGATCAAATAAAGGCGCAAGATATTTTTTTCCAAAATTAACCTGCACCATAGGTGTCGTCAATTGAGGATAAGGAAAGAAGACGTACAGAAAAGAACTTTGAAGAAGAGATATGGGCAATATGAGCTTTTGGCTGTACAATTTGGGTAACTAATGACCAGATCTTTTTATAAGTCTGACAAGCTACACATTCAGGAAACAGTTAAGCCAATTTCTGTATTGATTCTCTAGATCTTATTGATTAACTGACAACATTTTAAAAGTTATTGAGTTTTTCTTAGCATCAGTTTGTTTTTCCTAGAAAACTGTAACAAAAAAAAAGGTAAGTGTTTTGAGAATGGTCCTGATTTTTTACAACAAAATGCAAACTTTTGAAATGGCATCTATTTTTCAGTAAAATTATCTAACATTGAATTTTAAAAGAAAATGAACGATCAATAGCCATTTTTTAACATTCTCTAATTTTGATTTTACAAAACAGTTTAGAACAGCTTCTTAGGCAACTTTTTCCAAATTGATTGCCAATAGATTGGAGGGCCTTTCAAAGGGTTTATCCAGAACACTAAATCTCCACATTTTATTGCTACACATTTCCTCTTTTCTTGCATTGTTTCTAAATATGCCATGCAGCTTCCCTATTGTTTCTTTTTTTTTCTCCACAGATCTTCTGAGCCCTTTCTTCGCTTGCTTTCTAACCGATTCATTGTGATGCTCTTCTTATATAAGCTGTTTATTTCCAGTGGCATATTCCTATGATGGAATTTTGTTCCACATTAATACCTGCTCTAATATTTCTTCCTTCTTTTTAAACTAGATTCATGATTATTTAAAGTTTGAATCTTTTTATTTCTTTTTTCTTCCTAACATAGGTCCTAGATTCTTTTCTATTTTCAATTTTCGCTCTAACCACAATCTTTTTTTATTGTGGGCTAGTTTTTTGTTTTTTTATGCAGCAATTTCTTTTAAGGGCTTAGAACGTTCTTGGGAATATGGGGAACCCCATCAATGAACCCATAACAAAAGTGCAGTGCAA
The DNA here is from genome assembly GCA_028583015.1 of Wollemia nobilis. Lineage (NCBI taxonomy): Eukaryota > Viridiplantae > Streptophyta > Pinopsida > Araucariales > Araucariaceae > Wollemia > Wollemia nobilis. Next base: position 1,729,934 of record JAQPPZ010015128.1, read on the forward strand.
GTTGTGTCTCAAAATCTTTCTTTCTCGAACAATGTATAAGTTAAAACCAAGGCTATATGGGGACGTGTCCCCTACCCCTGGGTCGTCCCCAATACAGGGGTTGGCAAAGGGGGCGTTTCCCCACCGTCCCCCTTTTGGGAGGGACAGGCAAGGCATCCCCAGGATGCCGCCAGGCAACAGGGGATCCTCCCCGATACCCCTGCTGTGAGGGGATGCCATGGCTGGGCATCCATATAACATTAATTTAGTGCCTTATTGCCTTATTGGATTTGTCACGTACAACTTAAAAAAAGCATATATTCTTTAGGGCCCAGTAGAATTTGCTTAATCCATTTCTTCCTTTCCCTTTTACTTTGGAAAAATGTTATTCTGCAGCAGCCTTTACCAACCCTGTAACTTAAAAGAAGCTCATCTCTGAGCTCTTAAAGTATACAGCTAGAATCCCAACAAAAGAATAGTCCGAGGGAAGTCATCGTGTTTGCTTTTCTTTGCTGTTAGATGACATTTAAAGTGCACCGCATATATATCTATGTGTATGTGGGGACAAATAAAAATATAAGAATAAATAAAAATTAGGAACATTCTAATCAATTGGATTTCAATTTCATGGTATGGATATTTACATAATTGTTTTTTTATTATTTAAACATGAACATAAAAATATAACATTTATTTGTTAATATTTAAGTGGTTAAAAGGAGAATATTATTATTATTATTATTATATAAATTTTATTTAGATACTATTATACTTGCCATCCCCTAGCCGTCACCCAGCAGTTTCCTAAAATCAGCTTGCTGTCCCTCACCGTCCCCATAACCCGTCCCCCCGTCCCCGATTCTTCTGTAAACTTGGTTAAAACCTGTTGGTTACGAATCTGCCATGAGGAAAGGATTTGGTATAATGCGCCCCAGATTCGCCCACCAGATTGAAAGGCCGTAGGGAAGGAATGCCTTCCGTGCCAATCTCCGAAGAAGGTCGGCTTCTTGTGGGTTTTAGTTTTTAAGATAAGAATGCAGGAAAAGAGATAAAAGTGCGGAAAGAGAATCCAAATGTGATTGGAGTTGGGTGGGGGGAATACGCAGCACGGCAACGATCAATCACCGCTACTAACAGCATTCCTATACAGAACATACATTGAAAATACAGCTATCATTCATCCTATGTATCCTCTATCTACGCATTCCAAGAATACTTGATCATCAAATACCAGAGTCCAGTACAATAGTAAGCAATGATACAAGAAACATGAGGCAGAAATGACAAGGAGAGGCAGCATACAAGATAAAAGACAGTAAGCAGAGCCAAGTATATGCTTTGTATTAGAGGCAAACGCACAGCTACAATGGTTCCCTAGCAGTATATTCCCCTTCCCCCTTTTTACAATGAAATTGCATGGCTATTTATAGCCTCAAGTTCCCCCCGATTACAATCACGGGCACAAAGTCCCAGACTAGACATTAGCTGACAAAAGCGGCAGAGGAGCTGCTGATGCTGACCTCTGTCGGGTAGGACTGTACCTGCAGCATGGTCTCCCTGAAAGCTGTACAGCTACGTGGCAGCGCGTGGGGTGGAACTTCAAATCAGCGGGAGTGCGGGTAGTTGTGGCAGATGGCACTTCATATCAGCTTTAATGGTGGCAGTTGGTGTAGATAGTGCGGTCCATGCTTGTCCTTTTCTCGGTCATGTCTTGGCTCGAATCCCGAGGTTGGACACTTGTCGGATGCTGATGAGTGACACATGGCTGCCCTGAAAGGCAGTTTATCCAACTTCGCCCAGGATCAGAGCGCTATCGGGTTGCGCAGGTGAAAAACAGCGCAGTTGGGGAGGCCTTCGTGCCTTAGTTAATTTCTAGGCTTGCTTGCCCAACTGCGCACCGGTCAGAGGGCGCACCCCGACTTCGCTACGAAGTCGGGTTGCGCACCGGCACTTTGCTGTCTTCTCTGCTGTTCGGACTACGCACCAAGAAGGGGGTGCACCCCGACTTCGCTGCGAAGTCGGGTTGCGCCCCAACACTTAGCTGATTTTTTGCCATACTGCTTCCCAAGTGCACCCAGGAAAAAGGGTGCACCCCGACTTCGCTCCAAAGTCGGGTTGCACCCTGACACTTAGTCAATTTTTGCTCATTTCCTGTCTGCTGCGCACTTCGCATTCCTTACTGCGCTCCAACTGGAGGGCGCACCCCAACTTCGGGGCAAAGTCAAGTTACGCCCTGACACTTAGTCATTTTCAGGGAATACTTACTGGAAACTTTACTGGGGGAAGTTCAAGGGGAAGAGGGAGGAATGAAACTGCAAGGAAGAGGGAGAAAGGGAGAAATGAAGAAAGGGAAAAAGAAGAGGAGGGAAAGAAAAGAACATCTCACTTACATAAACTGAAAATATGACACCTCGTGCAAAATGTGGCAACATTCCTGGCGGCTCGCGGGGTGTCGAGCTCACCTCGACGCAAAGAACCATGCCTTCATCCTTTGGGCACAAAGGAACTTCCTTCCCCTGCTTTCTGCTGCTCTGACCGCTTCCCTCGGGGCAACTGTTCTTCTTCAGGTTCACTTTCAGCAGTTGCCTCTTCGATTTCTCCTTCTGAATCCGAATGCTCTCCACTGTCAGCCTCCCATTCACGGATGCGTTCATATGCAGCCTTGGCTTGGTCCCAGACTACTGCTTGGAAGGGTTCGAGGTCGCTGACCTCTTTTAATGCTGCGTGGAATGCAGCAATTGCGTGCAGGTCGATGGTGTTATATCTTTTTCCCAACTCTTTAAGGGAGGAGTTGATTTTGCAGTATTTTGACACCATCTGGGTAACCTGAGCTTCTTGGATCGATTCTGACCAGCTATCAATCTCTGCTGTGTCTGTCTCGAAAGACAGCCAATTCTGCTTCACCTGCTCAAGGGTCAGAAACTCGCCATCTTTGACGTAACTCGGGCACCCGTGTTCGGACAGAGTGTGAAAGGGGGCCAGGCAAATGTTCCTTTCATGTTCTAATGCGTCCAGCATTTTCCTGGCAGTTCTTATCTTCTCTGTCTTCTTGAAGTAAATATGCAAGGTTACCCTTGCATTTGCCCATTCTGAGGCAAGTTGGGACATAGGAGGAAATTGGAGGCCCTTGCGCTCACACTGCTCAAGTCTCATAGCCAAGTCCAGCCATCGCCTCGCCTGGTGTTCGGCCTCCTCTACCACAGGCTTTCCCTGGGCAGGTACTTCTTCGATCCTGGACACGAAATCCAGGACTGATAAGGACTTAACAAGGTTGGGCTTGCAACCCTGCAGCAGACTAGCCCGCATATCCTTAACTTTGCTTTTTGAAAAGGCCGCCGCTTGTGATGTTTTCTCCGCAAGCTGCGACTGTGCCTGTTTCAACGAATCCTGAAGCTGTGAAACCTGCTCCAACGCTGCCTTTTTCTCTTCTGACAGCTGCTCGGCTGTCTGTTTCTGCGCTGCGGCCTCCTCCTGGGAGGCGGCCAGCTGGGCCTTAAGCTCCTCAATCTCCTGCTGTGCAGACCCCAGCTGCGCGATGGCCCTAGCGAGGTCCTCCTCAAGCTGCCTTGTGTTATTCTGCAGCTGGAACAGCGCTTCCTGGGTCTCAAGATGCTTGACGAGGATATTATCTGTCCTACGACGAATACCATGAATTTCGTATTCCTCGTTGATGTCATCAAAGCTTTTCTCCTTCCTCTGATGCTCATAGTCTGCCTCGATCATTTCCCGGAGAGGCTTCTTTACTTTCGGGATTAATTTCTCAGTTGTCAGCACTCTCCTGTCTAGGTCAAACTTGGTGCGTTTTATCGGGGCAGCTATCTCTTTGGCTCTTCTTCGTTTCACGCCTTGGAGAAAGGAGGCGGAGCATCCTGAGGCCTTTGCTGCCAACTGTTGGTCATCAACGCTCTGCAGTTCGCCCATGAAGTCCAGGTTCTCCAACATTGGATTCTGCTGCGGCATTTTCCCTGCAAACAGCGACGCGAGAGGTATTCCAGAAGGAGCGGCCGCTTTTGAGGGCGACCGGGTCCTAGGGGAAACGGGCAGCTGAGTGGATGGTGCTGGTAGGGTTTTAGACGGTTGGGGTGAGGAGCGCGGCGGTGAAGGACCAGCTTCAGCACTGGCTGCGAGTGAGGGCTCTAGGGTTTGGCTTAGTGACTGGAAGGCGTTAGGATCCTGAGCAAACTGGTCAAAAGAATGTGGGCCGCTAGAGGGCTGGGTAGCTTGGGAAGAAGAAGATGCGACTACGGCTTGCCTTGATGAGATGGGAGATGGAGCTTTGGCAGGGCTGACTGGGACTTGGGGAAGAGGTGCAGTGGACGTACCTGCGGGCTCCACCTGAGCCGCTGTTGGAGGGACGCTTGCAGCCCGGGTGTCTGCGTCTAATTCGGGACTGTCCAAGGAGACAATTTCTGGCGTTGCTGCCTCCGTCTGTGCCGCGGCTGTCTGCTGTACCGGCTCCTTAGGCCGTTTGGCCCTTTCAACTCTCTTCCTCTTCTGGCGCTGTGGCTGTTCCAGAGAAAGGAGATAAGGTCAGGGCGGCAGGCGTTGACGTCCCCACAATAAACTTGTACCTGGGTCTGGCTGGAAGAATGCCCGCCATGGTCGGTCTGTTGGCTGGCAGCGCAGGCACTTTTTCTGCTTGAGGAGCCACCTCAGGGGTTGACTTCTCTGAATCCTACGCCTTTTCGAGCACTTCCTCGGAAGCTACAGGCTGCATCAGGCCCACTTGACTGCTCGTCGAAGTTGCGCTGGATGTCGTCGGAGTTGATGATTGTTGGGATGAAGGCCTCCTTGTATATCTTTTCTTTGCGCCTCGGGGAACGCAATCTCGAAATTCGAAAGGTCGCCATGTGTCAGCGTACTGGTCATATAGCGCCGAAAATTCATCATCAACGGCCAGATTCCTCCGGTTGGATTTATCGTGTTGCGTGCGACACCTCATCTTCCAGCATTCAATGATTTTGTCTTTATGCCAGTTGAGGGGCGCCACCTTGGTGAGGAATTTCTTGAAGCCCGCAGATTCCAACCGGTGATCCGGGTTTCGCTCCGGATCGTACGCTACCTCCTCGCAGTAGAATTCATGCCATGGAGGCCATGACTGCATTTGTTCAACGTGCCATTCCAGGTCTGCGCCTGTTCTGTTTCTTCTTTCCTGCATAATCTCCGCTTGGGTGCAGATGTGCGTGAACTTACCCCTGACCCCATCTGGGTCGTATTTCCATCGCTGCGGTAGCATTATCAGGCCCATGCCGATGAGTCCCCGCTCGAGGTAGGCGTGCTGTCCGATTTCGTAAACTTGGGTATTCGCCCAGGTGATGGGATACTGAAAGATATGGCCTTTCTTCTTGCCCTGGCCAAACTCTTCTTCGACATAATCCATCTGCCGCGCAATTTCCATCCCGAACTGGTGGTCAGTGCAGAAGTAGGGCAGCAAGAACGACTTCCCCTTGAATCCGTAGATTCTAACTATGATGCCTTGAGTCAACCGGAAGGTGTCCCCGTACTCATTTTTCCACAGGTATTTTGTCATGACTTCCGGTGGGCGAGACGCCTTACGGTTGAACAACCCCATGACCATGCACAGAAGTTTAAGATTAAATTCGTAGAACGAGCCTTTTCTGTACAAAACCTCGGTCCATTCGTACACGGGCAGCGGCTCCTTTTTCGTTTATTTTCTTCAAGTCAGAAACGTTCATCCGATAGTGCATATGATACAGGCACAGCCATGCGAGGAAGGAGCAAAACCAGAAATCCGTTGACTGCTTCTGTTGCAGTCTAACCAGACTTGAATGTATTGCATATGCCAACCAGTCCGCCCAGTCGAAGAAAATAGGGCGCTTTCCACTTTTCTGCGCTGTAGAGTCGTAAAATTCTCCGTGCAGTAGACATTCTGCCAGCGCCAGATGGTACGGTCGTACCACCTTGTCAGAGTCGTAGCCGAGGACCCATGCCGGGATGATGTAGATATATTTATTTTCAAATCTTTCCAGGGGTATGGGGCCGATGGCCATCGTCCGGCTCCAGCTGGAGTCTTCAGCTCCGAGTCGAGGAATTCCCTCATCCGCTTTGTCTGCATAAATCTGCCAGTCTGTTCATCAAGATTCACCCTTCTGACAATTGTGTCGGGCTCGTACTGGAGCCCAGGGGCGAACGCTGGCTGGATGCTCTCCCGGAAAAGTGTGAACAGCACTTTTCCCTTGTTGTCACAAACTTGTCGGGCAGCTGGTTTGTAATATTCTGCAATTGCTTCAATCAGCTCCGGGCACTGGTGGGTAGGAGGGCACAAGAACCAATACAGGTTAGACTTGTAGGCAGCCCCGACATGGTGTGAAGGTGAAACCCTGTCCGCCCATTTGGCAATGTTCAGCCGCAGTTTGGAGAGGCTGATGGAGAAAGAGTCGTCCTTGTACCCGGCCAGGTGATTGACTAGTGGCGGCGGAATTTGCCCAGCTACGCGCCTCTTTGTCCGGGTCTTCCTTTTCTGGTCCTGCGGCGCTTCGCTCTCATGGGCACTTGACTCTGGTGATTCTTCAGCTTCGCGCCGCTCTTCGCTGGACTGCGCCTGTACGGGCGCTTTCCCCTTATCCATCCTTTCTGAAACTTCTGAAACAGCAGGGACGGGAATTACGGCTTCTGAGTTGTCAGCTCTGCTCTTTGCAGTCAGGGAGTCAGCTTGAACGATTTGAATTTTCTGAGTGCGCCAGGGCCCTTTTTCTAAACAACAACTGTAACATTAATGGCGCGAGGGAGGGAGTTAGGGCGGTTAACTTGGAGTTGGTGGAGGCGTATGATTTTTTGGCGGCTGTGCATGGGTTTATTTTTGAAAAGCGCACCCTAGTGGCCATTGGTCCAAACGCACCTTGCTTTTTTAATGCATCATTCTTGAAAGTTGTGCAATCATTAAACCTCCTTGGACGTCGTACCATTGTTGACGTCATCGTCGCCGTCTGGGCACACTTTACAAGGGAGAATTTCTAGCCCATGAAGTCTAACTTCACACCGTGTCGTACTACGCCCTGGGCCCACACTTAGAAATTTTTTCACGTTTTTCGTGGTGGGTTATTTGGGCTGCACCCAAAATTCAGGGCGCACTCGGACTTCGCCCAAAAAATGGGCGCACTCCGACTTCGCCCGAAAAATGGGCGCAATCTGATTTGACACTTAGCCGTTTTCAGCTTCCCGCGCCGGATCACCCAGGGTGCGCCCGAGAATGGGAGCGCACTCGGACTTCGCCCGAAAAATGGGCGCAATCCGACTTCACCCAGATTTGCCTGCGCAGTCTGATACTTAGCCATTTTCCTGCTGCCTGTTTCCCAACTGCGCTTTCCAGATGGTGCGCAGCCCGACTTCGCTGCGAAGTCGGGCTGCGCACCCAGACTTAGTCATTTTGCTCCTCTTTTCAGCTGCCTTGTTCCGAACTTCGCACTGTTCAAGGAGCGATACCCGACTTCGCTGCGAAGTCGGGGTTCGGGCTGCGCACCCAGACTTAGTCATTTTGCTCCTCTTTTCAGCTGCCTTGTTTCGAACTTCGCACTGTTCAAGGAGCGATACCCGACTTCGCTGCGAAGTCGGGGTTTGCCTTAAGTCTTACTTGGGCTCTTTGAAAAATTAAAAACTGAATGCTGAAATATATACATTCTGAAAACTAAAAATGCAGAAGGGAAATTTGTACAAGGAAGGGCCCATTGGGCACCTTCAGTGGTGGTAAATTTTTAAGTGGAACCCATTGACGGGAATGGGGAGAAGCTGTCCCTCCATATCCCGGAGTATGAATGCATTAAACTGATTTACCCGGGCAATTTGATAAGGGCCCTCCCAGAGGGCATCAAACTTGCCATGGTTGCCCGGCTTTGCCTTCAGCGAGTCCCACTTCAGCACCAGGTCCCCGATTTTGAAAACTCGGGCGGTGGCTCCTTTTGCAAACCAGCCTTGGGTTGCTTCAGCATGTTTGGTGAAGACCTGGTATGCTTTCTCTCTGTCTTCCTCTAACTGCAGCAACTGGCACAGTCTGTCGTCCACCGGATCCCCGTTGCCTCTCTCTTCATCCAACATCCAGAGAGCGGGAATTTCTATGTGGGTTGGCAGGACTGCTTCCTTGTCGTATACGAGCGCATAAGGGGATGTCTTGATGGACTTTTTGAATGATATCCTATCCGCCCACAGCGCCCGATCCAGGAGTAGGTGCCAAGTCCTCTTGTTCTTTTCTACTGTCTTTTTGATGATCTTCAGTAGGTTCTTGTTGGTGGACTCGGCAAGGCCGTTCCCCTGCGGGTAGTAATTGGAAGACATTTTGTGATAAATGTCGTATTTGCCGGTGTACTCCATGAGTACAATGCCTGTGAACCCCGGACCATTGTCCGTCACTATTGACTCGGGGACCCCGAAGCGGGTAATGAGGCTCTAGAGGAACCTGATGACCGTCTCCTGGTCCGCATTCTTGGTGGGGATCGCCTCTACCCACCGTGTGAAGTAGTCGGTGGCGGCAAGAATGAACTTGTGCCCAGCTGCAGAGTTCGGCATAATAACCCCAATGAAGTCCAGACCCCATTGCTGAAACGGAGTCTCGGCTTGGATCGGTTGAAGGGGCAGGGGTGCTTTTTTGTTTCTGCCAGCTAATCTCTGGCATTGATCACATTTTGTACGGATTGCATGCGCGTCTGTAAAGAGAGTGGGCCAGTAGTACCCAGCTCTGATTATTTTCAAGGCCGTAGGCCTTGCAAAATGGTGACCCCCAGGCATCCCGAAGTGGAATTCTCCGAGGACCCTGGGCTGGTCGATTCTCTTGACGCACCGCAACAAGATGCCGTCAATGTTTTTGAAGTAAAGCCCCTCGGGGCGAAGAGTGTATTTCAGTGCACCTAGCCGAAACCTCCTTCTTTGTGAGGCATTCAGGTGGTCTGGACATCTCCCGGTGCAGAAATACTTCACCAGGTCATCTGTCCAGTCACTCTCCTCTGGTAAGGAGTTGGCTAGGTTGGTGGTTGTTGCTGGATCCTCCCACTTACAGGCAGAAATCTCGGCTGCTGCGCTTCGCGCCAGCTCCTGGCACAAGGCTCGGCCTCTGATAAGCTTGGTCGGCCGCACTTCGATGTCGAAATCCTGGATTTTAGCAATCCATCCTGCTCTCTTGTGACCCGGCTCCCCTTGTATGATGAAGCTTCGATCGTCCGGGTGTATCACAAAGACGGTTGTCCGCTCTGGGAGACGAAGTGCCTGAACTTTCGAAGAGACTTCATGACCGCGTGAACATGCCGCTCTATAAAGTTGTACTTTTCCTCGTGCGACTGAATCACTTGGCTCAAGAACGCTATGGGGCGCTCTTCGCCATCGTCTCCCTTCTGGGTCAGTACTACGGCGTAACTCTCGGGTTCTCCCACCGCGTACAGGATGAAGTCCTTGGAGTAGTCCGGGTTTATCAACACCGGAGCTTGTGCGATTCGAGCCTTGATTTCCTCGAAGGCCTGCCTCCTCTCATCAGTCCATAAGAATTCAACATTCTTTTTCAACAGTTCGGCCATGGGCTTGATTACCTGTGCGAAGTCCGGTACGAACTTCCGCACGAAGTTGATTTGGCTGAAAAAGGACTGTAGCCCCTTCTTGTCGACTGGAGCGGGCAAACGGAGGAGGGCTTCTGCTCTATCAGGGTCCACGGCTAGGCCTTTCTCGGAGATGACATGCCCCAGCAGCTTACCTTCTTTTACCGCGAAGACAGATTTCTTCGGGTTTATGGAGATGTCGAATTCGCGACATCTCTCAAATATTTGCCGCAAGTGGGGAACATGATCCTCTCTCCTATGAGAGAATACTTTCATGTCATCCAAATAGATGACAATGACCTTGTTGAGCAGCTCTAGAAAGGCCAGGTCCATGGCTCTCTGGAATGTGGCGCCAGCATTGGATAAGCCGAAAGGCACGCGCTAATAGGCGAACGTTCCCCATTTGGTGGTCAACGCTGTCTTATGCTGGTCCTCGTCCTTAACCCAGATCTGGTTGTACCCAAAAAAGTCATCTAGGAGGGAAAATCTTTGCGCTCCAGCAACTATGTGGAGGATTTGGTCAATCTGGGGAAACGGATAATGGTCCTTGAGGGAGGCCTGATTCAGATTTCTGAAGTCTACACAGAGACGAATGTCTCCGTTCTTCTTCCTCACGGGAACCAAGTTTGCAACCCAGGATGAATGCTTGATGGGGTAGATGATCTTGGCTTCCAGCATCTTTAGGAGCTCGGCTTTCATCATGGCTTCGATTTTCGGATTTACAGCCCTCTGCTTCTGTCGGAATGGCTTGGCGCCATCTTCTAGCTCAATGGTATGCTGGATTATATTTCTGTCATACCCCTTCAAGTCCTGGTAGCACCAGGCTACTATGTCAGGGAACTCTCGGCACAATGTTCTGATTTGCTCAAGTTCCTCTGTGGTGCAGTCTGTCCCGACCTTAATTGTTTTTCCAGGTTCAAGCTCCAGTTCGGCATACTGCTTCGGGTCTACTTTGATCCGGTGCGATATTGCTCTGTCATTCTGATCAAATAGACTCTCAAGTGTAATCAGTCCTTTTGGGACATGATTATTTTTTAGTTGTATCAACCCCTCATATTGCTCGTCATCAGGGTCTCTACATTCGATTAAACACGCTTCGTTAACCAAAAATGTGACGATTTCCTCGTCACAGTCAAACACCGGCCAGTGGGTGTCTTTATCAGGCACAGAAGGCCTGTAAATGGTACGAACCGGCTTCGGCTTCTGGACAGTGTCATCAGCCGGAACGTACCTGGCTCCAACAGACGCCAGAATGTCAACATGCTTGTTCCTCTCACGCGATATAGCCTTGACATTCAATGAGTCGAACGACTCCATCAGGTCCCAGACCCGATTACGATACGCCTTGACATAGTGCTTCTTGGAGGCGCACTTGTTCGTAATCTGGTTGCACACCAGCTCCGAATCGCCAAAGATCCGCAAGTGCTTAATCCCGAGCCTTTCTGCTTTTCGCAAACCCAAGCACAGGGCTTCATACTCCACCGCGTTGTTGGTGCAGCTCCAAGCCAGCCTGTAGGTGTAGTCCTTCTGGATCCCGGTTGGGGAAACCAAAAGTACACCTGCACCGGCGCCATTTTTGCATCGTGCGCCGTCGAAGAAAAGCTTCCACAGCTTTTCTGGTGCAGGTCCCACTTCTCTCTTGGCCGACTTGTCAAGCCTCTCAGGCTGGACGACAGTGTAGCAGCCTTGCTCGGTCTCGATCACGGCGTTGAAGTCCCGCAAGGAGAATTCATCTTCCACTTGCAATAGCTCGAGAGCTTGCTCCGTCATATCCACCACCACCAGTTCTTCCTCCGTCAGCTGAACCATGCAATCTTGCGACTCTTCCCCGGGAATCTTCTCTACTAAGAAAGTGGAAGGCTTCTCGTTGTAGATTTTTAGTCTCCTTCCTTTGAAGGGCACTTCCATGTGTGAGTAGTCTAGAGACAGATACCCTCCCAGCTTCGCAGTGAACTCCCTGGAGAGACACATGCCGAAGTAGGGTTCCAAGTCGACAACCACGACCTCTTGAATGACCACGATGTCGAGAGCTTTGTGCAGTCGAATAGGGATGTCCTTAATGACACTGACTATCTTGACAGGGGTGTCGTCCAGTTGCAGCACGCCTTGGCTGCTCCTTGTATACTCCATCCCGATCTCGTCGCAGATGGCTCTTTGCATAACAGTCGTGGAAGCTCCAGAGTCCACCATACAGTTGTGCACTATGTACCCTTGCATCCATAATGACAGATAGAAGGGAGGTGGTCTGTTCTTCCCAGTGGTTGAGACTGTCAGGGGTTGCACCAGAACAGCAGGCTGTATCTGCTTGCCATTTTTCATGTTTTTCAGAGATTCCTGCAGCAGATCAACCTGGCCTGGGAGCAGAAGAGCATCATACATGCTGATTCTCGCGAGGGTCCTCTTTAGCTCGTCTACTATGCTGTAGCCCGAGGTGCTAGCTCCTTCCGCTTCTTTTGCCGGTTCATACTTCGTTCGGTACTACTGAGTGGCCTCAACCCTCTATCTCTTGGTCAGAGACGGATATCTCAGCTTCTCCTGAGCTTGTTCTTTGGTTTCGGTTGGAGGCTGAGCAGTGGGAGCTTTAGCCGAGGGAGCTTTCGCTACGGGAGGCTTGACTGCGGGAGTCTTCTCTTTGGCTATGTAGGGCCACAACCTCTTGTCAGGTGGTAGCCCAGCAGGTTGCGCCTTATCTCTTCGGGCGTATACCTTCAAGGGCTTTGCAGCGGCTTCAGCAGACTTTCTGTCTTCCTTGGCAGGAGGCGGCAACAGATCTTCCTCTGGGACGGCAAAGTTGCCTTCGTCGTTCAGGATCATATAGAGTTCTTCGTCTTCTATGGCGCTGTCGGCCAAGGTTTGGAGGTAGTGTTGGTGCAATGTGCAGTCGTCCTCCGAATGCGGGTCATTGCACGTAGTGCACCAGTTGACCTGGTCAGAAGTACCAGGTTGGTCCTTGATGGCAGCATTTCTCGGAGGGGGGCGCCTTTGATCTAGTCGTTCTGGGGCTTGATCTTTTGTCAGTGTCGGGGGCGGATATGGCCTCCTTGGAACAAGGTCCATCTGAGCCTGTTTCTTCTTTAGAATGGTCATGTCGTTGGACATGGTGTGATATCCAGAGGCCAGATCCCGTACCTCCTGGAGGATTTTATTCTGAATATCATTGTCAGGAGGCGGCAACTGAGCTGGAGGAGGTAATGCAGCCAATGGAGGGGGTGTAGAATATTGTGCATACTGCGGGGGAGCTGGGAGTGCAGGATAATGCAAAGGAGGCGGGTTAGGATAATGTATCTGCGGCGGGCCGTAAGGATTCACGACCGGCGCCGGATTCCATTGCTGCTGGGGTTGCTGTCCTGAAGTGGACGACATCACCCCAGAGGCTGATGGGTACTGAGATTGAGGAAAGTCGGGGTAAATGGGCGGCTGTACCCTGTGCGGGAGTCTGCCTATGGAAATGATATCCATCTCAGCTTGCTGGGCAGCCTCGTACAGGGCGGGGAATGAGTCTATTCTGGCTATCTTCAGCAACAGGCAAATGTCTGAGTTGAAGGACCTCAGGTAGTAGTGTGCAGCCTGACCTGCTGAAGGTCGGAGTTCGCGAGGTACTCGTTTCCAAGACCTCGCAAACCTGATGTTGAAGTCCGACACCTCCTCTTGGGGGTGTCGTATACTTTGAAATTGATGCAGCAAAGAAGAGGGATCAGCAGACTCGTTGCATCCTTTCACGAGCCTGCCGGCCAATTGTCGCCATCCCGTGATAGATCCCTCTGGCAGTGATCTCCACCAGTAGAGAAGCTTTCCCCTTAGGGAAAGGGCTAGCAGACGGGTCTTCACACCTTCATCAGTGATGGAATGTAGCGCAGCCAGGGCCAGAATGTCCTGGATGTGTTCGTACGCCGTCTTGCCATAGCCGTCATACGTAGGGATAGACTTTAAAGCAGCGAGCGGCACAGCTTGCTGTCCGACTAGGACCAAGGACCCAGTAGAGTCCACCGCCGGGAAGAGGTCATCATCATTTTGCTGAGCAGCCATGTCTTCTTCTCCTCCGGTAGTGTACTCGGTATCGGAACGATCCGAGGATGTAGCTTGCTCTTCAGCCTCGACCTCTTCAATTTCAGTTTCAAGCTCTTCTACGCGAGCTTGGTGATCAGCCAGCCTGACGCGCTCGCCTGGAGCGTCAATGTCGATTTCGTAGAAGTCAGGCGGGTTTCCCGGATTCCTTGCTCGCCACCTTCTTGTTTGCATGAAGGCGTTAGGACCGGTCTTTACGGACTCGAGAGAATATTCGAGTACGTGCGAGTCGCCGAGTGCTCGATTTTTAACAAGCAATGAAGCGAGCACCCGTGCTTCGATTCTCGTTTGGGGGTGGGAAACTACCATGTCCCACCGGGCGTGCCAGAGAAACTGTTGGTTACGAATCTGCCATGAGGAAAGGATTTGGTATAATGCGCCCCAGATTCGCCCACCAGATTGAAAGGCCGGAGGGAAGGAATGCCTTCCGTGCCAATCTCCGGAGAAGGCCGGCTTCCTGTGGGTTTTAGTTTTTAAGATAAGAGTGCAGGGAAAGAGATAAAAGTGCGGAAAGAGAATCCAAATGTTATTGGAGTTGGGTGGGGGGAATAAGCAGCACGGCAATGATCAATCACCGCTACTAACAGCATTCCTATACAGAACATACATTGAAACTGCAGCTATCATTCATCCTATGTATCCTCTATCTACGCATTCCACGAATACTTGATCATCAAATACCAGAGTCCAGAGTTCAGTACAACAGTAAGCAATGATACAAGAAACATGCAGCAGAAATGACAAGGAGAGGCAGCATACAAGATAAAATACAGTAAGCAGAGCCAAGTATATGCTTTGTATTAGAGGCAAACGCACAGCTACAATGGTTCCCTAGCAGTATATTCCCCTTCCCCCCTTTTTACAATGAAATTGCATGGCTGTTTATAGCCTCAAGTTCCCCCCGATTACAATCATGGGCACAAAGTCCCAGACTAGACATTAGCTGACAAAAGCGGCAGAGAAGCTGTTGATGCTGACCTCTGTCAAGTAGGACTGTACCTGCAGCATGGTCTTCCTGAAAGTTGTACAGCTACGTGGCAGCGCGTGGGGTGGAACTTCAAATCAGCGGGAGTGCGGGTAGTTGTGGCAGATGGCACTTCATATCAGCTTTAATGGTGGCAGTTGGTGTAGATAGTGCGGTCCATGCTTGTCCTTTTCCCGGTCATGTCTTGGCCCGAATCCCGAGGTTGGACACTTGTCGGATGCTGATGAGTGACACATGGCTGCCCTGAAAGGCAGTTTATCCAACTTCGCCCAGGATCAGAGCGCTATCGGGTTGCGCAGGTGAAAAACAGCGCAGTTGGGGAGGCCTTCGTGCCTTAGTTAATTTCTAGGCTTGCTTGCCCAACTGCGCACCGGTCAGAGGGTGCACCCCGACTTCGCTGCGAAGTCGGGTTGTGCACCGGCACTTTGCTGTCTTCTCTGCTGTTCGGACTGCGCACCAGGAAGGGGGCGCACCCCAACTTCGCTGCGAAGTCAGGTTGCACCCCAATAATTAGCTGATTTTTTGCCATACTGCTTCCCAAGTGCGCCCAGGAAAAAGGGCGCACCCCGACTTCGCCCCGAAGTCGGGTTGCGCCCTGACACTTAGTCAAATTTTACTCATTTCCTGTCTGCTGCGCACTTCGCATTCCCTACTGCGCTCCAACTGGAGGGCGCACCCCGACTTCGGGGCGAAGTCGAGTTGCGCCCTGACACTTAGTCATTTTCAGGGAATACTTGCTGGAAACTTTACTTGGGGAAGTTCAAGGGGAAAAGGGAGGAATGAAACTGCAAGGAAGAGGGAGAAAGGGAGAAATGAAGAAAGGGAAAAAGAAGAGGAGGGAAGGAAAAGAACAGCTCACTTACATAAACTGAAAACATGGCACCCCGTGCAAAATGTGGCAACAAAACCCAGTTTGCAAGACTCGTGGAAATATGAAAGTTGCTTCATTAAAACTCACTGAAATCTGAATGTTGCTCCATATCCCAACGTGACAACAAAACTTTTCAGAAGAGCTGAGAATATTAAAGCATTTCAAAAGAATTCTAATAAAAATATTTGAATGGAACTTGCATTTTTCATCTTTTTTCTTGCATTTTTCTGAATATATTATGTAGTTTCTCAATTGTTTCTTTCCCTTCTCCACAGAACTTTTAAATCATTTCTTCTTTGTATTTCTTCCTTCCTTTTAAACTAGTTTCATGATTATCTAAAGTTTGAAGTTTTTTATTCCTTCTTTCTTCCTAACCTAGGTCCTAGATTCTTTTTGTTTTCAATTTTTGTTGTCATCACAAATTTTTTTATTGCGGCTAGGCTTTTTTTTTGGAGGAAAGTCTTGAAGGAATAGGACCCTTCTTGGGAATATGGGGAACCCTATCAATGATCCTGTAGTAAAGCGCAAAGCTTTCTTTCTAGAAGGATAGTACGTTAAACTCACTGAAATCCAGATATTGCTCCATATCCCAATGCAATACCAAAAATTTCCAGAAGAGCCAAGGCCATTGAAGCATTTTAAAAGAAACCTGATAATAACATTGATTGAAGCAAGCAGAATAGCTGGGTAAGTAACAAGGGGAGTAGTAACCCAAACTTATTTTCATCACCTCACCTTATGTCAAGTGAAAGCAAAATGACCACCCGTAGTTGTGGAGGTATACCAAAAAGTGCCACATCCACTTTTTCTTCCATGAACTCAGTCAATGTCACAACCTAGCTTCCCTTCTATGGTTAAAAAAAGTGAAAGAAGGAAGACGGCATATTTGTGCAACTTATGTATTACACACCTTTCAACATTGGCAAAAATACACATTGCAAGGTAAAATCAATTATTTTTGTCTACATTGAAAGGTATGTCAAACAGATGAACTGATCAAAACAGCAAGATCCTTATGAATTTTAGATTCTTGTCTATGAAGGACAATGATTATAAAATCCATAGACTCTTTGTTTGCATGAGTAGCACTGTTATGTTCTTTAATGAAAGATTACATTTTGGAGATAGTTGTCTGGCATGTTGTTTAGATGATCACAAATAATGCAGATACACTGGCAAAATGTTGATGGACGAATACCCTTTCTTTGTGCAACACAGTGCATTGATATGTTGTTGGAAGATATTGAAAACTTTAAGTTTGTTAACCAAGTGGATGATGATGATAAGTCCACAGCCGTATCAGCTAAATGGGGACATCCACTGGTAACAAGGAATTGGGGCACCACTTTATCACTGGATTTGCCACGAACTCTCTTCAGTCCATTTGTAGCAATATGATGGAGTTCAGAAGAATACTTGTTCCTGAAGAGTGGACCATTTTACTGTTCTGAAGGAAACGAGATGGGATGGCCTTTAGTCACAATGATGCCTTTTGGGAATCAATACAGGATTGTTTTATGAGGGAACCTTGGTTAAGATTCTCGAAATCATTGATAGTGATAGGCCTGTCATAGGCTTATGAGGCCACTACATGACAAATGTTAGTAAACATTTGCTGAAATTTGTCATGCAGCCATAAATAGGGCCAAGGAGGCTATTTACTCAAAATATTAGCAAAAGAATGACAAGTTCAAGGGCAAGTATGTAAGCATATAGAAGTTGATTGATGATCATTCAAACAGCATGCTCCATTGTCAACAGCACACAAGAGCCTTCCTGAACCCATCATATTTTACTTAAATCAGTTTAACTATGATGGTCAGTTTATGATGAAATTCTTTACTTGCAAGGAGAGAATGATGCTTTAAGAGTGAATACCGCTTTGCTATACAAACTTAAGATGGAGGCACACAAAAAAGCTGGATGTTTGGGATTGACATGGCAATGCAAGAAAGGATAATTGTGATGATTGATGCTTAAGTACGTTTGAATTTTAAAATTAAATTGTAAGATTCGATGGTGCCTTTAATTATTTTTTAATATGAGAGCGCATTGTTTGAAAACTTATTCATTTTCCTTATTTGCTTTTTTTGTGTAGATGTGTCACGGGATATTGATGCAAATGCACTAAATCTTTAGACATCGTGATTCAAAAGTGTTAAGTCAATCTTGCAGTGCTTCAAGATTGAGAGCAAATGGAGCATCAATACTTAAATCACATGATTTTGGTTCACTATAAATTTCAGTGTGGATTCACCAGTTGCACTAACCTCCTATGGTATAGATCGTTTGCTTATGTGAGATTGAACCCACTTTTGAATGGGTGCCAGAAAATGATCCAGCAATTATGTAGGTCGGACCATCTTGGTCAGATAGAAAGTAAAACATAAAGGAACCAAGATACAAACCAAGCATGGTCAAAGAGAGAAAGAGAGATTTGTTCCTACGATATACCTTCAACAGTGATGCGGCACCGTCCACTTTTGCTAGACATCCACTAGTAGGTTCTATAAAAGGGGAAGAATGCATTGATTTTATCCTCTCTTTTTGGTTTTTCATTTGGTGTGGAATCTTTGGAGTCTGGACTCACGACTCTTGGCAATTGCCATCAAATGATCTCTATAAACTACTATTATTATTATTAATGATATTATTGAACATTCTATATGATAATGGTATATGTACATTTATATTTCATGTCATAATGAAAGATTATGTTCTTTACATGTTTAAATTATTTGATTTTATTCCTAAAATTATTATATTTTATTTTATTTTAAGTTTACTGTTTCTACCCTAATTTTATGTAAATAAATATTAAAAATATACATATTTACTAAATTTTTCTTTTAAAAGGAAAAAAATTGCCAGTCAATTGCTCGCAATTTTTGCAAATTTGGTTCACACTCTTCCTAGACAACAATCTGGTGTATTCTAAAAAAGAAAAGCATGAAAAGCAGTTGAGAATAATTTTGTAGTGTCTATGTGAGCATCATCTTTATGCTGAGTTATCTTAGTGTTCATTCTTCCAAAAAGCGATTCCATATTTTGAAAATGTTATATTTGGGTTGCACCTGCAACAGATTAGTTAAAGATAAAGCTTGGGAGTAGCATAAACTGAAAAATGCTGCAAAAGTAAACAATTCCATGCAACTCTCAATCTACTACAGGTGGTTTAGTGAGGGAATTTTGTGCATAACAAATCCCATTGCCACTCTTCAACACAAGGATAAGCCATTGTTTTGTAATGACAAGCAGGAGACGGCCTTATAAAAGCTGAAGCAAAGATTGATGAATGTGCCAAGCCAATCCTTGTCCGTTCAATTTCACAGAGCTGCAATGTTTCCTTGACCTCACAAACTTCTACTAATGATGCACGCCTGGTTTCTCTCACAGTTAATGGCCATGGCTCCAACTCATGCATGCAAAGATAGCAGTCAACTAGGTGCCTGCATAAATTGTTTCTTTGACATACTCAAGACACAGTTCTACTCTATGCTAGTATTGGTCGTGCCAAAAATCAACAATGCACTCAATGTTGTATTCATTCAATATGGACATCCTATTGCATACCATTATGAGACATCCAATGACACCATCTAGAGGCAATCTCCACATGACAAAGACCTGTGTGCTATGATTAGATAATGAAGCAACAGCAACACTACAACTCAGGCAAGAAGACCATCATTCACTCAAATCACAAGTTCTACTAGATGCCTGCATAAATTGTTTCTTTGACATACTCGAGACACAGTTCTACTTTATGCTAGTATTGGTCATGCCAAAAATCAAGAATGCACTCAATGTTGTATTCATTCAACATGGGCATCCTATTGCATATCACTATGAGACATTCAATGATACCATCTAGAGGCAATCTCCACATGACAAAGACCTCTGTGCTATGATTAGATAATGAAGCAACAGCGACACTACAACTCAGGCAAGAAGACCATCATTTACTCAAATCACAAGTTGCTTAAAGCAAACAAAATAACTGATAAGACAATAACATGCTGATTTCTGCTAGATCTTCCTTCATGGCTTGATATATGTGATCTTATAAATGTAAGCCAAGCTATGTTCTATAAGCCACCACATCGAAGGAAGAAATTACTAACCCTTATCCTAGGGACAACATCCTTGAATTCCAGCTTTCTCTGGACAAAGATACTCTTCTTGATTTACACACATGCACTACTAGACACAAATCAAGAAGCGCTTACTTAGTGATAAAGACTCATGTCACTCAAGCTAAATGAGGGTCCCCATCAGCATTTGAGCAACACTTCCCATGTCTAAACTAAAATTGGGTACATTTTCCTCTATGCAGAGTGGAAACGATCAGACAATCATAAGGTGAAATGATGGAACTTAGTCACATGGCTATTGTATTTAATGTAATTATTGTATATCCTTTGTACATATTTTACATGTCTTTGTGTAAATATTCAAGAAGATTCCATCTCTTCCTTCTCTAAGAAGCTTCCATATATATCTTTCTTCTTGTAGGAGCTTCCCTTTTCTAGAAGCTTTGCTGTACATCCTTTGTACCCTTTCTATATACACAATACAAATGATTGTAATGCAATAATCTCTTGTACATGCTTACTTCTTGTGTTCATAGCAAGAATGCATCCACATGAAGAGAATGACATATCTACAACATTTCTATGGGGGATCAAGCATAGGAAGGGAACAACAAAGCAACAAGCAGTCTTAGTTGACTACCAACCAAAATACTTCTGACAATTGCGGTGAATGGATATCATTGTATGTATCTAACCCAAACCTTGAATAGGCCAACAACAATCTTTGACAAGATGAATAGGTTGTCAATTACTATTTATTTGACAAGATACTTTATTGGCTTGTTCATTTGTGCTTTCTTCTAGTGCACCATACATGCTGTAGGAATCTCCTATGGCACCTCTGTTTCTTTGATTTGGGAACATTTTTTTAAACGGACACTTCTAGAAACCCCTCAAAAACTCCCAAAAACTTGTCATTTAGACTTTCCACATTTCCAAATTTTTCCATCGGCATTTCCTAACACTTCAATGGGTGTTTTCTTGCTTTTCCTAGCATTTTGAGCAATGAATGTATAACTATGGGGTTTAGAGCGGTCATGTGAGCCTTAAACAAGACATGCATGATGTTGAAATCTTTCAAATGGGAAATAACTTAGATGGTGAAAAGGAACAAAAACAATAACTCAAAAATGAAAAAGGTTGGAATCAAAGAAGCAACACTAGATTTCGCAGTCTAAAGTCTATTTGGAATTTCATAAGAAACAAAACTACAAACATTGGCAAAACAAAGCCTGGTATATGGAATCCAAAAATCTCAACATGAACATTTCCTTGGCTGCTTTTGATGTCCAAGGATGAGGAATATCCTCTTCATCCACTTTTTGTTGGAGCTATTGTAGTTGGCTCTTTTGTCCTATTGCTGATTTTAATGATTTTAGAGACTAATAAGTTTATCAGTATTCCATACAATTCTTGTTGACATGACATGTGTAGCATCATAAATTGAGGCTAGCTTTTAACATTAAGCATTGTAATTGTAATTCTATAGAAATAACAACTTTTTGTCTTAAATGAGTTCTTATTTTCTCTCTTTATTTTTGTCCATGGTCTCTTATGTTTTTTGACTAGCATTTCCATTACTGTTTTCATGTTTCTAGAGGGTTTGGGGGCTCACATTTTCAAAGTTATTTGCATTTTTGAAACCATAACCATTAATAAGTTTTGTGCTAATTAGTGCTCCATACAAACATCCCATTTGAGAATTGTTGACACTTCACCATCAACAGCACATTTCTAGTTAAACGTGTGTCATGACACTAGAGCACACATCATGTCCTATATCTTGTGCATCATGACCAGGCTTGCAAATCACAAGCCTGGACTGTAAAACCATCTACCAATCCTAATGAGGTTTTGGAAATCTGTCAACATGTACTTTCTCATAGGTTTTCCCCATTTTATGTAGACATGCTGGTCTGCATGGATGAATCAACATTTGCATGAGCACATACTGCAACATTCATATGAGTTGTACAGAGTCATATTGTATGATATGTTGATGTTATCTTATGTTTTGATGTTAAATGTGATGTAATAAAATAGTATATGATGTATTATGGGGAACTTTTGATGTCTTATATGTCTTCAGACAGCAAGGTAGTTAAGCGAGTATGGCAGTTGTCGTTCGCCAACCTTCTCCTATGATACCTATGTACACCCTAACATGCTTGGAGTATAAGAATTGCCAGATTATATCATCAGGGCATGCACATCATATGTGTGGTATGATTGACCTAGCCATTTTCAGAGATGTATTGCAGATGATTGGAAAGTGAAGGAAACATGTTTTGCCTTACTGTGTACTTGCATATATATGTGAGTTCCATCCGTTGTATTCGCTTTCTTTATAAATCATGAAACTCTATTGTACTGTATTCCCTTCTATATATGTTTGCATGACTAGAATAATCCCACCAACTATATTACGGAGGCGTCACTTGTACGAACCTGGGTTGAAGTTGGTGGCATGGATGTACAAGGATCTCGATGAGTCTCTTGCTTCGAAAAAGAAATAATGACCACAATAGAGGGGATCAAAGCTTGACCCACAAAAGCAATAGTCCAAGAGTGCCTCTTTCCTCTCAATTGGAAAGAAGATGAGCTAAAACAAAAAGTGTTCCAAATGTCTTTGTTGACAACAACGATGGGTCACATGGAGACAAACAGAACCTAATTCAGCTTGAAGGATTGATACTCTTGACAAGGATCGCAATGATGAAGCTAAATTTCTTCAAAGCTCTATAAGTGAGACGCATACCACATCCAATGGTGTGCAAGACAAGTCTGACACAGATCTCAGTTCAACAATCTAGTAAGAAAGCAACTATAGGGTAGTGTGTCCAAACATGCATCAGACTAGGAAGTGACAATGACAAGTGCTTTAGTTTGGGAGAGACCAGGAAAGCCTCAAAAAATTGAGAACAAGACCAAAGAAAAAGTCGAGCAGCCAAGTGCAGAATCAACTGGTCAAAACAACGACCGCTGTCAAGGGGATGCACATGTGTCTCAAGTTCCATGGTGATGAAGCGTTAGACCCAATCACACACTATAGAACTTGCATCACAATTTGGAAGACAAATGAGCTTTTGAATAAGTCCAATTGAATGAGGTTGTTCCCTTCAGCACTGCATATGACTGCAGTGGATTAGAGTGTAGTATTACTAGAAGTTTCACCAGAAATTTATAAAATAGAGCAAAGTGAGATCGAGTCTGTTCAATCATACACCCAAAGGTTGAAACATCAACAAGATTGAGGTAGTTTCTCAAATGTCATATTCAGAGGCCTTTGAGTGGACAATAAACTTGGAAAGCAAATCGAAGGCAACATTCAAATATGAGGCCCAAGAAGTCAATGACTCCAAAAATGAAAGGGATGACTTTGACAATGCGAGTGAATTTGAAAAAGTGACTTCAAACCAAGAATGATAGAGAAGAAGCATTGATAGGTGCTCTTCATGAGAACAAATGTGCCTGTTTCACAAAATCGAAATGAAAAAATGCATGTCACGATGATTGCAAAGAAAAGGAACAGACATCTTATGATATGTGTGATGTGGAAGAACACTTGATAAGGAATCACCTCTCTAATTTGACGACCAATCAATAGGTGAAGTTGGCACCAGGGGAGAATGTTTCAAAGGGAGGTGTAGCCAGTGGTGAGCTTCATGACAACTACCATGGCAAAAAAGTCAAATTGAGTATGATGTGAATTGCAGACCCATTGTCCAATGTTTTAATGTTATCTATAGAGGCACTTTGCACAAAAATGTCAAACTAGCACAAGTCAAAATAGAAAACCAATGTGTAAGGGGGCTAGGAAATATGATGCCCGATACCCCTATCAAGAACAAGCAAGTAATGTGAATGTCAATCTGATTGATTGACAGTAAAGATGAAGAGTACACCATTGTAAAAAGCACCATGGTGGACGAGCAGCTACTAGAAAACCAAATTGTGCATATGCATCCGATGAAGATACAATGAGAGGCGCCTAACTCCAACTTACACATGAACATTGCAAAAAATATATTACAAATTGGACGACTGATATTTCTACATAATGTCTATGTTTACAGGTTGAGGATGATCACAACATGGGCACAACCAAGAATCCTTCCCCACCCTTAAATGCAAACAAAGTCGAGAAACAAGAAGAGGGCTGTTTGAATGGAGAAGGATGCCCACTAGGAAAGCAATATTGTTTGGATAAGAAAGTAGGGTACCCAATTAAGGACAAAGGTCTCTGAATGACAAAGGAGTATGTAGCATGTTGGGATGATGGAGGATGCCATTCAAATGACAAAGTGGACTGTTTAGATGATGGAAGATGCTATCTAGATAAGAAAGCATGCAGTTTAAGAGCTTTGCAATGAAAGACCATAGTTTGGGCCATGGGGAGGTGCCCCAGATGAAGGATGCAGCCCAAGAAGTGTCTTGACATATGAATGAAATAGAGAGAACATAGGAAGCTGCAAACGAGTAGTTGAAAAAAATAGTCCCAAATAAAGACAACTGAACCTGGACAAAAAATTACAGAACTAAATATATCAACATTGGCTCTACTTGTTTGCTAAGTCTCGTCACCAACAAAGGAAATTAAAGAAAGGTAATGACTTATGGTTTAGCAAAACCCACCTCTTTCAAAGAAGAAATTCCTACCTCAAGTTTGAGAATAAATAGAATCTTTTCAAGGTTGATTCCAGGGCATAGTGATAACCCCAAATGCAATTTAGAACTTGCAAAGGTTGTCTGACGTGGATCAGGAGAGTAAATGCTGCCAAATCTTTTCTAAGAGTTGTCTAGGAGATAGGAACATTCTCAAATATCGTCTAAGCTAATATCGTTCACAAGAGCACAAATTGAAAAGTTGCCTGATTAGCCCTAGACACCATTTAGAAGTGTTGAAGCTCAATGCTGTCTAGAAAAGGTAGGGCCCCTCGCGGTCGAGCAAATTCACTCAAAATGTCTTTTGCAAAGACCACTTACCAAACACCATCCACGCATTTAAGTAAAGGATAGTAGTGAACCAAAGCTGTCCAAGGAAAAGTTAAAGCAATCTAAGGAGGAGCCAAAGCTACCCAAACATTCTCAAGGATGTCCAACTGATGACTATCATTGTCCAAGGTGGAGTAAAGGGTCATCCACCTTTGAGGAGATGGCATCGTCCATGGTTGTATGAACATCGTCGAACATGCAAATGTCGGCCAAGGAAGGATAAATGTTGTCATAAGTTTCACAAATGTCATCCAAGTTTTGTTTTGTCCACGTGACTGTTGGCATTTTTGCCACATTAATTTTTTTTTTTACCTAAGTGTGGAATTTTAAAGCGGCAAAGAGCATGCAGAGGTGTTTGGTTTTCGCGGGCCCGGGCCCTAAACCGGGATGATAAAGTGGATGAAATGAGCTTTGGATATTTCGTCATTGCAGATCTTTTCGCAAGCTTTCCGACGATATATTATAATAGACGATCGGGTCCGCGGATCAAAAGTTATGGCCCTGGGAAGCAAAGCCAGAAAGCTCAATTTCAGGCCATAAAATTGACTAAGTGTCAGAATGGGAGAGCCTCCCGGCGTCGCTGCTCAAAAAATATTCTAAGTATGGAAAATTGCCCCAAATCGCTAAAGTTTGGAGTGCTTCAGGGCAAAATTGCAAAGGTTGAGCGCTTTGGAGCAAATTCCACCACTTAGTGAAAAAAGGTGAAAATGGCCAAAAATATTCTAAGTATGGAAAATTGCCCCAAATTGCTAAAGTTTGGAGCGCTTCAGGGCAAAATTGCAAAGGTTGAGCCCTTTGGAGCAAATTCCAGGCACTTAGTGAAAAAAGGTGAAAATGGTTCTTTTTGAGCATTTCAATGTTGTTTCCCGCCCAAATCTTGCCGGCTAAGCAACTACTTCCACGGAGGAGAAAAGTCAAGATTTTTCGGGATCAGAGCCCATTAAGGTACAGCCAAAGCTATACTTAAGCGGCGCAGTGGGTGACCATTGAAGACAACTGTAGCGGGCATTTAAGGCAAAAACAGTTGCATCCACCACAGTAATGAGCCATCCCCTCCCAGCTACCAAATTTGTCAGAAGCCATACCAGAATCAAGGAAAACCATGCTGCAAGTACAGCTACAGCCAGCAAAGATCAAATCGGGCCATCTTTTGCAATTGTTGGCAGGTTTGGGTATCTGTGCCCAAATTGTAATCGGGGGGAAAATTCTGCTATAAATAGCAGTTCATTCTATTGTAATTGGGGGGGGGGGGGGGGACATATTGCTAAAGAAAGTTGTTGTAGCTAAGACTGTTTGCTTCAAATACAATCCATACTTTGGCTCCAATTGTGTCTCTTTCTTTTATGCTGCCTTATTCGTGTCATTTTTGCATTTACTCATTTATTTTTCTGATTGTTGTCATTCTGAACTTTGGATCACAGCATTGGCAATTATCTGAGCCTGGAATGCATGCTTAAGGATACATAGGGAAGAATCTCGTAGCTGGTTTCTATTACATGTATTGTTTTGATTGTTGTTGGTTTAGTTGCTAGTTAGTGACTGTGCTGCTTTTTCTTTCCCAAAGCTGATATATCGTCATCTCTATCCCTTAACTCTTTTATTTCTTTCCAGTTCTCTTATATTGAAACTGAAAAGTTACATACGAAGCTGGCCTACTCCGAAGATTGGCACGGAAGGCATTCCTTCCTTCCGGCCTTTCAAGTTGTTGGGCGAATCGAGGGCGCAATAACACCAAAGCCTTTCCTCATGGCAGATTTGTAACCAACAGTACTTTTCTCCTGTTGCTGGACCCGTCCCCGCGGTTGCTTCTTTGGCTAGCGGAACAGCAGCCGCCCATTCCATTGCCTCCGCAGCACCCCTTGTAGAAGTCCAACCCTCCGCTGAAATCCAGTCTAGCCATCCAGCCTTTGTGCCTTCTTCCGAAACCCTAGCCCAGGACCAGTCAGGTGGTGCTGCACCAGAACCCTCACAATCCCCGCGGCCCTCATCTGTAGCCGCCAACCCAGTTGAAACCCTAGTTGAAAATCCAGAGCGCCCTCTTGCCAAAAACCCCATAGTCGAAACGCCCCTAGAGGAGCCCAAGCCCCAACGGCTCATTTCTCCTGGCCTGTTTGCCGAAGGGCATGCATCCCGGGGTTACAGCAGCATGGAACTGGTCAGAATCATGGATGAGCAACCCCTGATGGCTCAGGGTGGTCACAGCTCCAACAAATGGATGAATGTGAGGAAGAGGAAGGGTGAGGAGCTCGTCCAGGTTGAAAAGCGCTCCAGGGTCGACCCAAAAAGGATGGTACTCCTTAAGGAGAAACGAGTCCCGAAGGTGCGAAAGCCAAGGAAGGACATGACTGATGATGACTATGAGTACATCCCTAAGGAAAAGGACATCAATAATCTTAACTGGGAGAACACGACAGTTGGGATTCAGGATAGAACTGAGTCTATGCTTGCGAATCACTACCAACTGCAGGGGCAATATTATGAGCTGGAAAATGAGAAAAATAAGCTGGAAGAAGATATGGCGAAGTTGCGCGCCAAGGTGAACGACACTGAGAAACAGTGTGCCAGCTACTGCAGCAACGGCTGGAAGCAGCAAAGAGGGAAAAGGAAGAAGTACAAGCCCAAAACGTCAAGCTTCAGATACTATTGCAGCAGACGCTACCAGCTGGAAGAGCAGGCCACCAAGGTAAAGACGTTCACCAAGGAATGGGTAAAGGAAATGCGGCTCCGGCTGCTGAAGAATTTTAAGCCCCGGGCTTCTAGGTCCTTGTTCGTCCTTGCTTTTGTTAATAAGATTCAAGAAGTATCTGCCCTAGGAAAGCTTGTGGTAGAGGAGGCTAAACGCCAGACAGAGGACTGGCTCGATTTAGCGCTCAAGGTTGGGAACCTTGAGCGTCGCGGTCTCCAAATTTCCCCAATAGATCCTCTTGCCGATGATTGGGCAGTCGCAAGGGCAACCTTGCATTTTTATTTTGAAAAAAATGAAAAGATTCAGAAGGTCAAGTCTATCCTGGATAAGTTGGAAAGAGAGAGGGACTTTTGCCAGGATTCCTTCCAAACCCTGGCGTCGCATGGGTTCCCTAGCTTCACTAACGCTAGCGGGAACGTCCTCCCAGAAGAAGAGCTGCAGCCGGAATGGGATGCCTTTGAGGCAGACACAGCAGATATTGATGGGTGGACTGACCCAATCCAGGAGGCCCAGGTGATGCAGCTCTCAGCCAGGTTTTGTCAGATCCGCTCCTGCTTGACCACTTTGGACCTGAAGGTGGAACAAATTGATACACTTCAAGTTGAGTTTTTCAGGCACCTGGTGGAGGACATCAGGACTTTCAAGCTAATTCCAGAGGAGGCCTGGACTCGGGTTAAGTCTGCATTTGATGAGATACAGGAGCGCCTCGTCTCGGCTGAGTACGAGCAAGAAGAAGAAGGCCAGGGAAACCAATCCGAGGGAGAAGGAGGAAGTGCAGAAGAAGAGCGTGCTGAGGAGAGCGCCGATGAAGAAGACCTGCCAGGATAGGGTAAGCAGCAAGGTCAAGCAGGGACCGGGGGTGACTCCGTGGCCCAATGAATAAAGGCCTGGGTCCTAGCATCGAGGCGAGCTCGATACCCCGCGAGCCGCCAGGAATGTTGCCACATTTTGCAAGGGGTGTGAAATTTTGAAAATTTTGTTATCTTCCGAAATTTGCCCTAAATTTTGGGCTCTTTAGGGCAAGTTTTAAAAAAAATTGAAAATATTCCCTCAGTCGCTACAGTTTTGAGCGCTTTGGAGTCATTTTGCCAGTTTGGAGCGCTTTGGAGCAACTTTCGGGCAGTTGGGAGTAGAAGGGCGAAAATTGGCCGAAACTTGCCTAAGTGTAAAACTTGCCCTAAATCGCTGTAGTTTGGAGCACTCCGGGGCAAATTTGCTAGTCTCGAGCGCTTTGGGGCGATTTTCCCTTTCCAGGGCGCTTTGGAGCAGTTTCGAGCCAGATTGTTGAAATGCGCAGAAAAAAGGTTTAAGTGTAAAAAGTGCCCCAGAGCGCTGTAGCATGACAGCGCTCCAGGGCAAAACACCATGTCAAGAGCGCTCTAGGGCAAGTTCGGCGATCCCAAGGAGAAGACAAAGGA
This sequence comes from Wollemia nobilis, assembly GCA_028583015.1. Lineage (NCBI taxonomy): Eukaryota > Viridiplantae > Streptophyta > Pinopsida > Araucariales > Araucariaceae > Wollemia > Wollemia nobilis. Next base: position 1,758,563 of record JAQPPZ010015128.1, read on the forward strand.
GCTCCAAAATATTCTAAGTGTAAAATGAGCCCTAGATCGCTGCTATTTCGAGCGCTCCAGGGCAGAATTGCAAAGGTTGAGCGCTTTGGGGTGTTTTTTGAACACTTAGTGCAAAAAGTGAAAAGAGGCCAGTTTTGGTTAAGGAGCGGAAAGCGCCCTAAAGCGCTGTCGTCTGGCAGCGCTAGAGGGCAAATACACCAGTCTGGAGCGCTTCAGGGCAGCATTTTGGTACTTAGAAAAATGTTGAATATTTTGGCAACCAAACAGTTCCAGAACAGCAGTGTTCCTTTTTGAGCATTTTGAGGTTGTTTCCCGCCCAAATCTTTCCAGCTAGGCAGCTATCTTCCCCAGAGGAGAAAAGTCAAGATTTTTCGAAATCAGGGCCTATTTGAGTACAGCCAAGGCCATACTTAAGCAACATGGTGGGTGACCATTGAAGACGAACAGTAGCGGGCATTTGAGGCAAAGTATCGGTGCATCCACCACATTAACGGGCCATCCCCTCCGAGCTACCAAATCTTTCAGAAGCCATACCGGAATCAAGGAAAAACATGTTGCGAGTACAGATACGGCCAACAAGAATCAAACCTGGCCGCTTTTTGCCACTTTTGCAGGCTTGGGCATTTGTGCCCACATTGTAATCTGGGGGGAAATTTTGCTATAAATAGCAGTTCATCTTATTGTAATCGGGGGGGGGGAACATATTGCTAGAGGACTCTGTTGTGACGGACCACCTTCTACTAAATTCAAAGCATCCTTGGCTCTGCTTCTTGTCTCTGTTTTTTATGCTGCCTTCTGCTAGTATTTTTGCTTCATGTCCATTTATATTTCTGTCTGTTTGAATTCTGAATCCTGGATTTGAGCATTGGGTATTATTTGGACCTGGAATACAAAACAGAAGGATACATAGGATAAAATCGCAGTTGCAATTTCTGTTACATGCTTTGTTTTGATGGTTGTTGGTTCGGATGCAAATTTGCGATCTTGCTGCTTGTTCTCCCCCCACCTGAAACACGTGATATTTACATCTCTTTCCTGTTCCCTTATCTTTTTCAATCTCTTTCCAGTTCCCTTCGCCTTTTTAATCTCTTTCCTACACACTTATCTAAAAACCCCCCAAATAGGTTAATATAGGAAGCCGGCCTTCTCCGGAGATCGGCCCGGGAGGCATCCCTTCCTCCCGGCCTTTCAATGTTGGTCTGCGGGTCTAGGGCGCATTGATATACCAAGTCCTTCCCAGGTGGCAAATCCGTGGCCACCAATGACCCAACTAGGGAGTGAACATAGTTGCCCATGCTAATAGATAATTCATCCACATTGGAAGGAAAGTCGTTCCCTTTGGAGGGAATGTCTTCTACATTAAGAAATTCATCCACCTTACTTTGGACACAATCTAGGATTCACCAAATGTGGTCAAGGGATTGAATGATGACAACACAAAGAAAGTAATCCACTATTTGGACTCCGGAGAACACCATCTAGAGAACAAAGATAGTTTCACAACTTTGAAAACACATGAGGGTTTGCTCAAAAGGTTTATAGGCAAATGATTTGACTCATGAATGAACATCATGTCTACATAAGCACATGCACTATTGACCATAGTCATGCCACATGAAAATACATAATTGTGTAAACATAGTTGGCGTATATAAGCGTCGTGACATCATGTTTAATTTGTAGTAAATGTTTGTAATAAATGTAATGTAATGGGGTATTTTAATTTTTTATGTATACAAGTAATGCAGTGGTAGTAAGGCAATTGTCAACCACCTATCGAGTCCCATGTTAACTATATGTACATCAACTACCATGGTCAAGATAACGGGAGAGATGTCATTTTTCAAGGTATGATGTTGGTTGATGCTGGTCAAGGCAAGTTTGTGCGTTGTATGCTTGACTGGGACCACAATGTCAAGGACATGTTCTGTGTGCAATGTATCCACATGTATCTATAAATTTTCTAATTGTGTATGTTCATTTATTTATATATAATGGCAATATATTGTAGTGAGTTGCTTTTTCCCTTTTTTCGATGGTAAAGGATTGTTGTCCGAGGTTGGCCAAACATCATCAAGGGAGATCAATAAGGGCCCACAATATTGAAAACTATGTAGGGATAAGTTCTTTGCAATGGCCACCTTGGGAATGTCGTCATTTTTGTCTTGAACATTGACAAAACTTAAGAACATCATTTGAGGTCCTCACTTAAAGTCTGCCCTCATCTGCTCATTGTTGAAAGTTGATGGCTATTATCTGGTGAATGTCATGTGAAGCCTTTCCATCTTGATCTCGTTTTCCAAAGCCGACTAGAGTATCAAAACCTGTATTTGTAAAACGAGCACTAACAATTGACTCTGTTAGTGGTGGAGAGTCCCGTTCTCCTATAAATGGGACAGGGGTGGACTAACTTTGTTAGTCCTTGGGTAGGACGACTATAAGCCATGTTGGCTAGTGGTTTCGCTTCCCTTTCTTTACCCAATTGCCATTTTTCCACCATCTTTCATGACATTATTGCCTTCTAAATTTCCCAAAACACAAAAATAAAGATAGAGGCAAGATTAAGGGATGTCGTGACACGTGTCCCCCGAAGCACACTTCCTAAAAATCTACGATGTCACGATTGTCACTTTAAGTGAGGATCGTAGTCGTCCAATTATTTTTAGGAATTTTGATGCACAATCATGATGTTAGCATGTTCTTACACCTTTTGTTTGCACAACGCATCTTTTGGACCGACGACTATGATTTTATGACCCTAAAAAGGATGAAAATCAGTTGTCTACTCCAAAGGGAAAGTTATTTCATTTCATCTGCTATAAATACCCCTTTCACCCTCTCATTTTCTTACCATACATTCACTATTTACTCAACTATCAAAATCATACACTTCTTAACAATACTACTTTTATAATTTTGCCTTTGCTGCTCTCGCATCATGCCCCTTCTCTCTCTCTCTCTCTCTATCTCTCTCTCTCTCATCCTTGCAAGTAAAACCAAGGCCATCGACCATTGGTTCACTACCTTCCACGGAGGAGGACAAGATGCTCTACCAGGATTTGCAGGCAAAGGTCACCAATTGCCACTTGAGGGCTAGATTCCAAGACAGGTCAAACACTCTACAAAAATCTCGTGTGATCTCCCCTTTGAGATGTGCCTTTCTTAAGTTTTCATCAACTTTATGTGCATGTGCATTTTGTCAAACAGTTTGTAACACATTCATAGTTCATTGGCATTGAGACAAACAGTTTGCATTTCATTCACATAGCATCGGCATTACTTCAAACACTTTGCAAGCATCCATATCAGAATAGAAATCAAATAGCAAACACAATACTGTGCAAAGAGGGTTTGATATTCATTGTTCTAGCAAATAGAGCAAATACATATGGAGTTGAAACTCACAGTTCACAAGTAGAAATCTGCTGTACATATTTCTTATGGCTGGCGAGGATTGTTCCTTGTGACTGGAATGTCTCAAAACTGTGACTGAGTGTCAATACTAACTGAAAGATCTTAAATCTGTGACTGAATGTCAATATTGGCTGGTTGTAGATGGAAGTGTGAGAGATGCCAACGGCAGCACTGAGGATAAATGAATCTGATGTCTATGGCGGCAACCCCTGAGAATGTTAAACTTCACACCAAACCCTTGTGATGGCTGACGACAGGCTTGTTGGGTATATTGTGCTTCCAATGCTAACGGCAGGCCATAAACTGAGTATAATGTGCAATAGAACAACAATGCTCTCCCTAGATTTCTTCACAATGAACTTCAACCTGTGTGATAAGCCCTAGTTCTCCATAGTCTCCATGAAACTGATCCAATAAGCACAATTGTAAATCCTGGGTAGATTTACCACTGAAAGACTTAAGGGGTTTCATCCTTAGCCTCCAATCCAAGAGGGTTTTCGTCCTCTGGATGATCTCTTGCAGGTTTCGTCCACAAGAGGGTTTTGTTTCAGCTTGAGAGCCAAATACAAGTAGAGAAGAAAAATGAGTTCAATAATGTGCAAATGAGCCCCCAAGTCCCCTTTTATAGATAAAATCTTATAATTCTTCATTGAGGGGAGAAACCCTAAAATGACTTAAAGCACCCATTAAATATTAAATTATATCCTTATGTCTCCTAGCACTTTATTTTAATATTTAAAACACCCCTAAGTCACATTAACCCTTATATCTCCCCGTTTATTATTTTATTTTATTTTACTTTATTTCCCTATCAAAAGCCACACTAAATGAAAATAACATCACACTTAATGAAAATAACACCAAACTCACAAATTACACACCGCACATCACACCACACTTACAAGGTAAAATCCAAAAATGGGTCATTACACCCTTCCTTTACTCTGGTGACATTGCAAGCAAGATAGGAAAGGAATGAGCTATTTATTTTGTTCATGTTCTAAATAGCGTGGTCTTTGATGCCCTAGGTGTCAAGTAGAAAATTTTACTACGATAAGATTAGTCCTAGCTTACTAGTATTTTGTGGATGATTTTAGTGTAGTTGTTCTTAAATGCTTCCATTTATTTGTGCTGGAATTAGGATAGCTTTCAGCGTTTACTGTTAATTTACTGCTTTGCTATCTTAGTTTTAGCATCTTGGTTTATTTGGTATTAATTTGAATAATTATATTAGATATCCCCTTTTTCCCACAAACTGGTGAACCCAACGTGAACCTGCCTTTTGAGGATTTTTCTTTCATTTTTAGCCCCTAGGTTTTGGTAGGTTAGTTGTTGTAGGGTTTGTGTTAGCCACCACTTTTCATATGCTGAATAAAAACTGTCTTAGTTTTCCTCCTATTAGGGCTTTTCTAAAATTCAAATTTTATTTGCTATAAGGGTTTTTGGTAGTTTATTTGCTTAAGGGTAGAACATTTTGGTAAAACCCTAGTTGCTCTTGAGTAGGTTTTTTGCTTACCCTTATGGCTTCTTCCAAGTGCATTGGAATGTGTACTAGGTCTAAAGAAGAAGCTTGCTCCAAAAACAGTAGAAAAAGAAAAGAATCTTCCTCCTATTACCCTTCAAAATTACATCAACCATCCTCCTTTGATAACTAGTGATGATGAACTTAGGATTAAGGATTGGTCTAATAAGGATTTTGATTCAAAAGAAGAAATGACCCTAGTTAATTTTGACAAACCATACAGATCTACCATAGGATCCCAAAAATCTGTAGGAAATTCGACGTTAGGCAGCGAAGATGAGTGCAATGACGAACTTGAACCGGCCTAGAGTGAGGCATTCATGATGAGACCGCAATTGCCCCAACATGAGGTGTTCGTGGTGCAACCGCAATCGCCTCAACGTGAGGCATTCGTAGCAGGGCTACAATCGCCTAAACATGCGATGATCGCAACAAGACAAACATGCACACGAACAACACATGCTGAACGCCAGTCCCCCAGATCCAATAATTTGTCTAAGCCTCATGACAAAAAACTAGTTGCATAAATGACAACCCTTAGGGAATCTTTGGCTTACCAACTATACAGTCATACGCATGATACCGAATGGAAAATGGAGGCTTCTAGGAGAGAAATAGGTTGTTATCCCTCCTTCAATATTGAATCCCAATGCTCCTCCTCTTCCCCCAGCTAACCCTAGGGAGGCTTTACCTCCATTAACTGATCCAACTTTGAAAAACTATAAAAGTCAATCTCTAGCCCCTGATGTGGAAGCTATTGACCTATCTAGGCATGTGCCTATGTTCTTTTATGATAGGACTAATAAAGCCCAAATATTTAAAGACGAGTTCACGGCATATTATACGGATTGGCTTCGTAATGAAGAAGCTTTACTGAAATTAATGACTATGGCTTTGGCAAGAAATGCTCTTGATTGGTTTGTTTCCTTCTCTAAACATTCTATTGACTCCTGAGATACTTTTTTTAAGAAATTAAAACAAGAGCTTGATGACGCTATGACCATTATGGAAACAATCGATGTTTTTGTAAATACAAAACAAGGCCCCAATTAATCTATTATTGATTTCCACAAAAGGTGGGAAACACCCAAACATCATGCAAATATGAATTTAACTGAAGAGACTACTAATGTTATGTTTGTAAACAAACTTAAACCCTCTGTTAAAGCTAAGATCCAGGAATTGTTGGGAATAGGTGTCATACACCTTGCAAATCCTAACTGTCTCATGTCTTATGTTAAGAGCATATATAAAAGAAAGAAAAAGGCATTAAGCAATCTATGGTATTTCTATGTTACTCTAGGTCAATAATGTTACTGCAGGACAGTTGTGCTACTACAGGTCTATTTCCAGTAGTGTTACTGCAGGCCCATTTCCAACAGTGTTACTACAAGTCAGTTGTGTTACTGTAGGACAGCTGTGTTACTGCAGGTCTATTTCCAGCCTTGCTGATAAATGGGACTGAAGGAGTGGATACTATAAAATTGTATTGTAAAAAGCAGTTTGCTTATTACTGAATAATACATTGAGTGCTCCTTGATTGTTGGGTTTTTCCCGAAAGGGTTTCCCAAGGTATATGTTGCTTCCTATGTGAGTGTTGCATTCATCCTTATCTTGTGGATATCTCATTGCAAAGTTCTCTAAGAGAGGGCCTTGCAAAAACTGAGTTTCTTGATATTGATTTTGCTTGCTGGAATTAGAAGTCTAGGCTTGTTTTGCACTACTTTCCTCTAAAAATTAAGTAGGAAGTTGTTCCGCAATTGTCTATCTTCATTTGTTTCCAAAGCCAAACTGCCTTCTTACTGGCATTAGTAGTTGCCATATACTCTTCCTCTGTAGTGGATAAAGCGACTACAGCCTGTCGCTTGCTCATCCAACTAATTACACCACCGAACAGGCTAAACACATAGCCACTGGTAGACCTCCTACTATCAACATCTCCTGTCCAATTTGAGTCTACAAATCCTTGTATGTCTAACTGCTTGTGAAAATTTTTGGCTATCAAGGATCCTTGATAACAAATAAAGTAATCTGAACTCTGAAGTTCCTTGAAGATATCTAAAATCCCTCTTCACTGCTACCCAATGATCCTTTCTAAGATTAGCCATAAACCAGCTCAAGGCTCCCACTACTTGGGCAATGTCTGGTCTAGTGCAGACCATAGCATACATGAGGCTCCCAACCGCACTAGCATAGGGTACATGATTCATGTCCTCCATTTCTCTAGGTGTAGGACACTCCTCAACAAAAAATTTTGTTTCTTCATGTTGAACGCTGCAAAACAAAGTCAACATACTTTCTCTGACTTAACCAAAATTTTCTGTTGGCTCTATCTCTTCTAATCCCCATCCCTAGGATAAACTTAGCAACTCCTAAATCCTTCATTTCAAACTGTAGTGAAAGCTAAGATTTCAAAACCTTAATCATATCCTTATTGTTACCAATCAACAACATGTCATCCACATACAAAATGATAACGATAAAATGACCACCCTTCTGCTTATAATAAACACAATGATCTGATTTGGATCTAACAAATCCCAACCTCAAAACATAAGAATCATATTTCTTGTACCACATTCTAGGAGACTGTTTAAGAGCATAAAGAGATTTTTTAAACTTGCAAACTAAGTTTTCCTTACCCTTTTCCACATAGCGTTCCAACTATTTCATGTAGATCTCTTCCTCCAAGTCTCCATGCAAAAAAGTTGTCTTCACAGCCATTTGCTCAACCTCAAGATTAAATGCAGCAACAACAGATAAAAGGAATCTAATGGATGCAAGCTTTGCAACGGGAGAAAATATCTCACCAAAATCTATTCCCTCTACTTGGGATTCTGGAAATATCCCTTATCAACCAGCCTTGCTTTATACTTCTCTAGCTTGCCCTCAAAACTAAATTTCTTCTTGTAAACCCATTTGCAGCCAACAGGTTTCCTTCCCTTAAGCAACTAAACTAGGTCCCATGTGCCATTCTTCTTTAAAGCTGCCATCTCGTCATCCATGGCCATCTTGCAGGACTCACTGTCATTCATCTCCATTGCCTCCTTCACAGTTCTAGGCTCATCAACATTAGTAGATAAAGCAAAAATACATCTAAAATCAGGTGGGATATACCTTTCTGGTTGCCTTTGTTGCCAAGTGGACCTCCTCACCCAATGAGATGGAGGTTCTTCCTCATCTGAACTGTTCAAAATTTCTAGAACCTGTTCCTCGTTTGGTCCATCCTGAACTTCTAGTTCAGCCTCAAGTGTAGCCTTCTTGGACTTTGGCTCAAGCTGCACTATTGACTTTGCATTATCACTTGGTTGCTCAACTTTAGGAGAAGACTTGATCTCTCTGAAAATCACATTCCGACTGTATACCACCTTTTCCGTCATAGGATTCCAAAGCTTGTATCCTTTCACACCATCACCATATCCAATGAAGATGCATTTTTCTGCTTTGAAATCCAACTTGGATCTCTTCTCCTTAGGCACATACACATATGCCTCACAACCAAAAATTTTGATATGCTGTAGTGAGGGTTTCTTGCCCATACAAACCTCTTGTGGGGTTTTATCAACAAGAGCTGATGTAGGAGATCTATTAATTAGATAACAAGTTGTACTAACCGCTTCTGCCCAGAATTTTTGATCCAAACCGGCTCCACTGAGCATACTCCTAGCCCTCTCCATCAACGTCCTATTCATCCTTTTTACAACTCCGTTCTGTTGAGGGGTATATGGAGTTGTCTTATGTCGTGCAATGCCATTGTTCTTAAAATATCTGTCAAATTCTATTGAAAAAAAATTCTCCACCATTTACTGTTCTTAACACCTTGATCTTCTTTTCTATATGGTTCTCAACAAGAGTCTTAAACTCTTTGAACCGACTAAGGACTCAGATTTTTTCTTGAGAAAATAGACCCATGTCTTCTTAGAAAAATCATCAATGAAGTAACATACTACAGGAATTTTGCACGTGAAGGTACAACTGGACCAAATACATCACTATGAATCAAATCCAAAATCCCTAAAGACCAACTTTCCTGGTCAGTTCCAACTTTCCTATTGTTTCTAGGCCTGTTCCTTCTAATTCCCTAGTCCCTGATGACTATTTGACCTATAGAACCCCAATTGTGCCTAGACTATTTGACATTTCTAAGGATATTTTTGGCAACCGCGACTGCTGCAAAATGTGGCGATCTCAATTCCTATAGGTTTTAGGGAAACATAGAATGCCTAGGCATTCACGGCTGTCCTTCCTAGGCTATTTCCAGATCTAGAAACGTTTTCCTATTCAGATAAACTGTCTAACAAGTGGCGTGATGATTTGATTGATCCTACACCCTCTTGTCCGACAAGGCATATGATTGAAGTTGAATTCTCTATAGAGCTAAAAACCAAGGTTGTCATAAAGGCTTTAATAAAAGTTTACAAGCAAATAAGACCATACCCTAGTAAGCATATTCCTATTTTTCTCAATACTCAATCCCATGCTCACATCTTCTCTAAACTTAGGGGCAAGGGGCATGCAAAAGAACCTACAATTCAAATTCCTGATAATATTCTCTTTCTCCCATCATTGCCCAAAGATGAGGCTATATTAGAATTCCTAATTGCTAGAGAAGAGAGGCTTCCCCGGAAATATCATAAGAGATTGTTCCTTCAACAACCTAATCATAAATGGGGAAGGCATAAGTGGTCTAACTATGTTTGCCAAATTGAGATTAATTCTGAATTATAGGAACTTCCCCTGCTCCGGGTCATTTTGAAGAAGCCAATGCCATGAATGTCAAGCCTACTACAAATGTTAACATAGGTACCCCCGAAAAACCACGCTTAGTTAAGATAGGGGCAGGCCTATCTAGGGAAGAGCAAGCTACCTTTACTGATTTGCTTAGGGACTACAAGGATGTCTTTGCTTGGGAATATTCTAACATGCCTAGAATGGATGAGGATTTGGTTGTCCCTAACTTTGTTACTTATGAGGATGTCGCTCCCGTTCTACAAAAGCAAAGGAGATTCTCTCCACTCATCCAAGACCTATGCAAAATTGAAATCCAAAAGTTGTTAGATGCCAATTTTATCAGACCTATTGACGATTCAGGATGGGTGTCTAACAGTGTGCCTCTAAAAAAGAAAGAAAAGAATGTTATCCAAATTTGCTATGATTTTAGAAACATCAATCTAGCTTGTCCCAAGGATAATTTTCCTTTGCCCTCTATTGACGCTATTGTAGACTCTATGAAATGTTGCCCCTTATAACCAAATTTTGATTGCCCCTGAGGATCAAACAAAAACAACCTTTACTACACCTTGGGGAACATTTTTTTATGTTGTCATACCTTTTGGGTTGAAAAACGCTGGTGCTACTTATCAATAGGCTATGACAACAATATTTCATGACTTGATGGGAAAGATAGTGGAATCTTATGTAGATGACCTCTTGGGTAAGTCTAAAAAGCGGGCTGACCACCCGGCTGACCTTCATGTCAATTTTGACACATTACATCATTATCAGATTAGGCTTAATCCCAAGAATGTATTTGGTGTTACTAGTGGCAAGCTACTAGGATTTATGGTGTCCCATAGGGACATAGATGTAAATTAAGACTGGATCATATCCATTGATGCCATGCCTCGCCCTAAAACTATTAAAGATATCAAATCCTTTTTGGGGAAGCTAGGAGCCATTAGGTGATTCATCCTTGAGTTAGCTTTTAAAGCTTATCCATTGAATCACTTGCTCAAAAAAGATGTTGAGTTCAAGTGGGATGAAAGTTGTAACAAGGCCTTTCTAGAATTCAAGAAATTTCTTTTACGACCCCCAACTCTTTGCCCACCCAACCTAGATAAGCCATTTGTATTGTATACCTCAACTACTCAAGTTTCCTTGGGAGTTTCCTTACTCAACAAGAAGATAACAAGAAGGAAGATGCCATATACTACATTAGTCGAACAATGCTTCCAACAAAAACTCGGTACATTGCCATGGAAAAAGATTGTCTAGCTATTTATTTTGCATGTGAGAAGTTATGCCATTATATGTTGTATCAAACAACCTACACGGTCATTAAAACCTTTGTTACAAAAATCGCGATTTTTCGTAATTTTTTCGAAAACCCAAGTCAAGTTGCCCCGACAATCGGAATCATCGATTTTTTGAAAAAATCAACCGTAGCCATACTTGTAGAGGCTACGGCCGATTTACCTAAAAAGCACTTTTTTTTTTCATTTTCTTTTATTTCACTTGTTGCAAGGGGAGAAAGGGGTCTGCCTGCCTGATACCACACCAAACAAAACACACTACGGCATCCTAGAAGTGGATTGTTTGTCGTTTGAAGGAATTCGGCAACCACCAACAGTCGTCCAGAGGATTCATTTAAGGTAGAAATTTAAAAAACTAGGTCTAGGGTTTAGGGTTTTTTTTCTCTTCCTTTTAAGCAAATATTGCTCCCTGATAATTATGTATGCAAGCCCATTTTTCAACTATCAATGTTTGAAGTTTAAACCCTAAACTCTAGTCAAGGGTTTCAGGTTTAGGGTTTTTTTTTTCTCCTTTTAAGTAAATATTGTTGCTTGATAACTTTATATGCAAGACCATTTTTCAGCTGTCAATTTTTCAAGTTTAAACCCTAAACCCTAATCTAGGGTTTCGGGTTTAGGTTCTTTTTTTTTTCGTCTCTTTCTCCTTTTAAGTAACTATCGCTCAATGTTGCTTGATAACCATGTATGCAAGCCCATTTTTCAGCTATCAATGTTTGAAGTTTAACCCCTGAACCCTAGTCTAGGGTTTTGGGTTTAGGGTTTTTTCCCCTCCTCCTTTTAAGTAAATATTGCTGCGAGATAACCATGTATGCAAGCCCATTTTTCAGCTGTCAACATTTCAAGTTAAAACCCTAAACCCTAATCTAGGGTTTCAGGTTTAGTTTTTTTTTTTCTCCCTTTAAGTAAATATTGCTCAATGTTGCTTGAAAACCATGTATGCAAGCCCATTTTTCAGCTGTCAACGTTTGAAGTTTATACCCTAAACCCTAGTTTAGGGTTTAGGTTTTTTTTTTCAAGTAATTGTTTGTAACTTTGTTGTTACTTCTTTCCATGTGCATGCAATAAAACAATGGCCCCAAGAGAGTCAGCATGGTCGTATGGAACGGCAGGGGAAAAGAAAGGGGAAGCTATATGCAATTTTTGTGGCAATCTTTTTCATGGAGGCATTTTCCGCCTCAAATTCAATTTGACAAAGAGAACTAGCAATGATGTCAAGCCATGCCCTAAGGTGTCGGATGAAGTTAGACATAAAGTAGATGCCATGATCTTTGGCTCAGAGGGAAAAAGAGATCACAAAAGAAGACAAACCGAGGCCATGTCATCCCCCCTTCTCAAATTTCCCGTACCGATAGCAGCTTTAGCCTGTTTCAGCAGGAGAGTTCTAGTCCATCATGCTCACAAATAGCTAGTGGGACAAAAGAGTCCCATTTTGTAGAGTAATCCACACTAGGGGCACAACCTGCGCTTGAGAGTATGGTCGCGTGGAACCAGGAGAAGCAAAACGCAAGGAGGACAGTGATTGCCACTTTTTGGTATTATTCCGACATTCCCTTCAATGTGGCAAGGTCTCCATACTAGCTGCGCATGATATATGTTGTCGCAAGTTGTGGCACAGGATTTAAGGCGCCAACTTATGATGACCTTAGGGACCCTCTCCTTTGACAATTTGTGGACAGCAATCAGGTTGTGCTTAAATTTATACACATTAATGATTAAAAGCAAACTTCAAAAAAATCAAAGGGGATTAAATTTATACACATGAATCACTTTAAAAAAAATTATATTTCAAGTTGTGCTTGAAGACCAACGCAGGGTGTGGAGGACGAAGGGTTGCAATATCATGTCTGATGGTTGGACAAATGGGAAGGAAAGAACCTTGATTAATTTTTTGGTTGCTTCTACAGGAGGAACTGCATTCCTCAAGTAATTAGATGCATCTGCATAAGTAAAGAGTGACGAAATGCTTGCAGAGTTGTTGGGGGGAGGTGGTGTTGGAGGTCAGGGAGGAGATTGTTGTCCAAATCATTACGAACAACGTAGCAACGTATATAGCAGCTGGTAAGATTCTAGAGGAGAGATGCCCCACTATTGTTTGGACCCCATGTGCAACCCATTGTCTCGATTTGCTCGTCGAAGACATTGGGATATTACCTTGGGTGGAAGAGGTTGTACAGAAGGCTAAGGCTATCACAAAATTCATCTCGCATGGGCCCTTAGCCTCATGAGGCAATTTACTCGTGGGAGGGAGCTAGTGCAGCCTGGAGTTACACACTTCACCACAAACTTTTTATTGCAAAGCATCTATAATGCAAGAGGGTCATTGAAGCAGATGTTTGTGAGCAATGACTGGAATTCCGAACAAGCTGCAAGATACCGTTTCTCTCCTAAGCGGAAAAATGTATATACCTATTTGTTTGAGGATGCCTTCTGGACAACTATGGATGAGGCCATCAAGGTACAAGACTAAGTTTATTAATTTATTTTTTTAATTTAAAATATTTTTCCATTTGGGAATCTTGTATTGTAATTTGTAATTTTTTTTTTTGTTGTAAAATATTTTCATTTAAATTATTTTTCCTTTTCTTTCAGGTGTCAAAGCCTTTGGTGAAGGTTCTTTATCTTGTTGATGGAGAACAATCTGCAATGGGATATGTATATGAGGCTATGGACAAGGCAAAAGAGGCAATTGTCGCATTTTATGGATATGCCTGCACCAAATACGATCCCATTTGGACAATGATTGATAATTGGTGGACATCTCAAATCCATAGCCCTTTCATGCAGCAAGTTACTACTTGAACCCCGAAATTTTTTATTCTACTACATTTCATGCCGATTATGAGGTGAAGGTTGGCCTTCAAGCTTGCATTGACCGTATGTTCCATAAAAGGGAATTGCGCGATAAGGTACGTGAAAAGATACAAGATTATGAGGAATGTCGGGGCCTCCTTTTCCCACCCAAGCAATGCAAGAGAATGAGGTCAAAAATGAGGCCAAGTAACCCTCATCGAATTATTTTTTATTGTCTTTTGATTTTTTTTATAAATATAATCTCAATTTACTATTTTACATGTGAATCATTAAATTTCTTTTTTTTCTTTTGGTTGTTTCTAGATTTATGGTGGGAGGACTTTGGTGATTTTACACCCAATTTGCAATGCATGGCCATCATAATCTTATCTCAAACATGCAACGCTTTAGGTTGTGAGCGCAATTAGAGTATGTTTGAGCACATACACTCCAAGAAGCGCAATAGGATTACACAAGAAAATTTGAATGATCTTGTGTTTGTGCATTACAACCTTTGCCTCCACCAAAAAAGTATTGCAAAAACAAGTACCGAACCCATTGAACTAAGTGACATTCATCTAAATTGTCCACAGATACAGAGCAAGAGCAGCAAGAAAAGCCTCTCTTCTCCCTAGATAAATTTCAAAACTTTGAAAACCTGGTAGAGGAGATAGCAGCCAAGGACCAAGATGAAGCACGAGCACAAGCACCGGCAAGGCCACGTCATAAAAGAGAGACTAGAGCTTTTGCTAGGGCAAAGGTCAAAGGAATTGCAAAACAATAGATAGTGGGCCTATTGAGGCATTTTGAAATATTTTGTAATTTGTACCTTTTCATATTATAAGGAATACAAGATGTGTTTTGTCACTTTCATGTGTAGTTTAAGCTTGAACCTTGTATGACGTATCACTTGCCACTTTCAAAGTTTCATGTATAGTTTAATCTCACAATATTACATCATTAACATTTGATTTGCATAATGTTAATTAATTGTGATATGCATGAAAAAAACTTTTTTTCAATGAAAATTTGCATTTTCTTCGTTTTTTTTTTCTTCTATTTTTCCCCCAATTTTGTTCAATTCTCAATTTTTTCTCTAGCCTGATTCCAAGCCAATTCCGATTTTCTCTACTATAGTTAAAACCCAATGTTACACGGGGACGCGTCCCACCATCCCCACCATCCCCAAAATAGGGAGACGGCAATGAGGACGTTTCCCCGTTATCCCCCTTTTGGGAGGGACGGGCGGGGCATCCCTGGGACACCACTAGCCCGCAGGGGGCGTCCCTAGGACATTGCCTGTGAAGGGAAGTCCCCGGAGACGCCCAACCGTTCCCGGGGACTCTGGGGGGCACCTATGCATCCCACGACTGTCCCAAGAGATGCCCAACCATCCCCCACGGCTAGGCATTTGTTCACTTTTAAAAAAAAAAAAGTGCATTCTTTTTTTAAATTTAAAAAATATATATGAGGGGGGTGGGACCCATGAAAGTCTCCACCCCCCAAACCCTAAAAAAGAGACTCTATAAGTCCCCTGCTGCCTGTTAAAAATAAAAACACACTCATTCAAAAAACTAAAATGTTAAGAGCAGCAGTGAAGAAGAGCACACACTCCCACCCAAAGTGAAGAGAACAGCAGTGAAGAAGAGCAGCAGCAACAGCAGTGAAGAGAACAGCAGGAGAGCAACAAAAGAGCAACAAGAGAGTAGCAAGGAGGAGAAAAGAAGTCCCAAAACAAAGATCAGCAAGAGAAAAGAGGAGCAAATCAAATCCAAGTTTGTTTTCCTATTTTCATTACCTCATCCAAGTCTGTTTTCATATTTATTTTTCGAGTTTCAACATGAGCAGCAACGAAGGATATGAATCAGACCCGTGTGGCATTCAAATGGAGGGGGAAAATGAAAATATTCATATTGTTAAGGATTTTGCCTCTACTATCCAACCTTCTCAAACTTCCAAAGAGAAGAGCACTACTTCTAGTTTTGATTGTCCATCATCACTGTTAAAATAATATGCCAAGGGTCCATTTAATATTAAAAAACCTCTTCTGCAATTTGTAGCCAACCGTGACCATGGGAAAAAAAATTTGGGGGCTCAAGAACAAGGGTTAGGCCTTGCAAAAAAATGAACCAGCTACAAGTGGTTGAAGCCAATAGGTTTGTGCAAGAGGCCAAACTTAGATGTTTAGGCATGCCTTTCCCTAAACCTAGCCAAACATCTAGAACTAGAAGTGACTTTGGAGCCTCCTCAAGACAACCACAAGAAACCCAAACCTCTAGTATGCCACCGCTGCCCTCAAAGAAAAAGGAACTATAAATGACATGCTTAACGTGCAAGCAAGAGAGGAAGCAGATGATGCTATAGCACAATTTTTTTTGCACATGGGCTTCCTTTCCATATTGCACGTTCCCCCTATTTCAAGGAAGCATTCAAAGAAGCAGCCAAGTAAGGGCTTTCATATGCAGTGCCTAGAGAGCATAAGCTTAGTACCTCTCTTGGAAAAACAATATTCCAGATGCAGTTTGGTTATGGAGCAGATGAGGGACACATGGTTGATGAGTGGATGTTCTATCATCATGGATGGGTGCTCATCAATATTATTGTCACATGTTCAAGAGGTCCCTATTTTCTTCGAGCCATTGATTGCACGGGGAAAAGAAAGGATGTTGAGTACCAGTACCTCCTGTTGACGAAGGTTATTGAGGAGGTTGGACCCTCCAATGTCGTACAGGTAATCAACTTTTGTTTTTCTTATGAAAATCTATATGACTGTGTAAATGAGACTATTGTTATTGTACACTACAAGTAATTACAGACGCAGCCCCTGTTTGTCAGCATGCGGGGCAAATGATAGAGAAGTCATAATGACATTTTCTGGATCACATGTTGTGTTCATGCATTGAACAATGCATTGCATGACATTGGGAGGATAGATTGGGTGAAGGCTATGGTTGCGAAAGCTAGAGACTTGCAAAAGTTCATTTGCAACCATCACACTTCCTTGGCCCTCTTTAGGTCTTTCTCAAAGAGGGAGTTCATCAAACCAAGAGATACTAGATACGCCACCTACATTTTATTGGAGAGGATGATCGAGGCATAGGATGCTTTACAGTCCATGGTAGTATGCACAGAGTGGAAGAGGTGGCCAGAATCAAAGATGGAGGAGGGAAAGAAAATCAGGGACAAAGTATTGGATGAGAGTTGGTGGACTCAAGCCAAGTAAGAAATGTTGAAGTTAAGATTTGGTTCATGTTCATTTTTTTTAATGATTAATCTTTATGATTTTATGATTTTTCATTTTTATCTCATAAATGTTTTAGTTTTACTTTTGTATTTTCAAATTGGATTGCTCATATAGTCTAAGTTTTTTTACTTTTATTTTTAATTTCTTGTAGGTACATTGTGTCTTTCGTTGCCCCAATTGTTGCAGTCATCAAATATGTTGATACAGATGCTCCTAATCTAGGAGAGATCTATGAGACTTTTGACAACATGCTATGGCAGATGAAAAGAATCATTTGTGCTAAAGATTCAGCGTGATTATTCTATGAGGCCCACATTAGACCTATTATACAGAGGAGGTGGGATAGGATGAACACCCTTCTTCATATGGCAGCATATGCGGTAAACCCAAAGTGGTATGAGCCTGGGCCTGGGACAATGCCTCCCTATAAAGATTCAGAGGTGAGACAAGGGTTTTTGAATGCCCTTAAAAAGATGTATGTGAAAGAGGAGGGTTCAAAACTTAGAGATGATTGGCTCAAATTTGTGAATCTTAGGGACCCTTACTTCAGCCAACCACAGTGTAGAGAGGATAGGGCTACCATTGCCCAATTAGATCCCATTGGATGGTGGCAGCTATGTGGGGATGATACACCTAACTTGCAACATTTTGCAAGTAGGCTTCTTTCCCAGGTTGCTAGTTCCTCTGTTGCTAAGGAATTGGTCCACATACAACTTTATCCACAATGTGAGGAGAAACAGACTTACCTCTCATAGTGCATAGCTCTCTTCGCCTTCGTAAGAGAATTAAGCCAGAGTATAGGCAATCTCCAACTACACGATGGGATGTTGATCCAGAGGATGGGAGACAGATTGATGAGGATGAGGTTCAAGAGGGGTTGGTTGAAGTTCCATTGGAGGCTCTTCACTCAGATGATGAGGGCAGCTCATTAGATACAGATACTGATAGTGATAGCCCAGCAGAAGTTCCTGCATAATGAGACTATTTTTGTTGTAAACTCTTTTTGTTGTAAATGAGACTATTAGTATTTTTGACATTTGTTGTAAATTATTCTAATGGCTTCTAAATATTTTTGTTGTAAACTATTAGTATTTAGTATTTTTGTTGTGTAAATTATTCTAAATTTCTAAAAATTTTAATACTATTATACTTGTTGTCCCCCAAACGTTTCCTAAAATCGGCTTGCCATCCCCGTCCCCCCGCCCCGATACTTCGATAACCTTGGTTAAAACAAACCCCTCACAACACCTACTACAAAATCCTTACATTCCTAATGGCACACGATACACAAAGTGGATCACTATGATGCAAAAATTTGAACTCTATATTGCTACACAAAAAGTTGTTAAAGCTCAGGTTATCGTTGATCAAGTAGCAATAGCTCCTAATCCCATGCAATAGCCCTTAAAGGAGGCATTGCGTGATGAAGACATAATGGTTATATCTTGTGCCCCTCATGACTTTGTCATATTTCCATTCTCCATTGCCTCTAGCCTTATTAAGGAGTTTGCTCCCTATGAACTTACCGAGCAAGAAAAAGCCCTCTTGGAGTCTCGTGAGGTTGTGTTAGAAAATATAGCAAAATTATGTGCAAGCAGAAAAACACAATAACACAGGAAAAAACAGTAACACAGATTTTACGTGGAAAACCTGCAATGTGCGGGAAAAACCACGGGGCAATGGCAGCTTGATCTTTTATTGATTTCGGCAGAATTACATTCAATCATAATTTACATGCAAGGGGTCATTCCCCTTTTATAGAAAAAACAAAAACTGTTCGTTTCCTCTTCCAAAGGAAGAGTCCAAAAACTGTTTGTTTCCTCTTCCAAAGGAAGAGTCCAAAAAACTGTTCGTTTCCTCTTCCAAAGGAAGAGTCCAAAAGACTGTTTGTTTCCTCTCCCAAAGGAAGACTACAGAATACTGTTTGTTTCCTCTTTATAAGCTGCACCACCATGCACCTCTCTGCTGAAGAACATTGGAGATCTGGATATTGACTTCACCTCCTAACATTCTCCCACTTGAAGTCGATATACAGGAATTCTTTGCCTATGTTTTTCCATCCAAGTGCCAATTGCCCAATGCTGCCCTTATCACATTTTCAGCAAGCCCAGAGAAGTTTTGCACCACTCAAACTTCTCTGTCTTGACCAACTTAGTAAGCATATCTGCGGGATTCACTTCGATGTCGATTTTCTGCAACGAGATCCTACCTTCTTCCACCACATTTCTTATAAAGTGGTACTTGACATCAATGTGTTTCGTGCGATCATGGAATGTTGGGTTCTTCACTAGCTGAATAGCACTTTGGCTATCACAATGCAACATAATTTTCCCCTGCATTACCTTGAAGTCACCCAACAGTCGCTCTAGCCAAATTGCCTCTTTGTTGGCATGAGTCGCTGCAATATATTATGCTTTAGTGGTTGATAAAGCCACCACAAGCTACAACTTAGAAGCCCAACTCACAACTCCACCAGCAAGAGTGAAAGTATATCCTGTAGTGGACTTTCTCCCATCTCTATCTCCACCATAATCGAGAATCCACAAAACCTTTAACTTGCAAACTATCCGATCCGTAGTAAATAGCAGCATCCGAAGTGCCTCTTAAATATCTAAATATCCACTTCCACTGCATTCCAATGCTCCTTACCGGGATTTTTCATGTACCGGCTAACTACTCCCACTTGCTTTGGTAATATCTGGTCCAGTGCTCACCATGGCATACATGAGGCTTCCTACTGGTGATGAATACGGTACACGAGACATGCTTGTCTTCTCTACTCTGTTCTAGGACACTTGGTTGGAAGACAATTTTAAGTTTGAAAGAAGTGGGGTACTAAGTGGTTTTGCATTCTGCATATTGAAGCGTTGCAGAATCTTTTCTATATATGACTTTTGACTTAACCGGATCTTTCTTCCTTTTCTGTCCCTGTGTATCTTCATCCCTAAAATTTGGTTTGCTGCTCCTAAATCCTTCATTTCAAATGTCCTAGCCAACTGAGCCTTAAGATCAATGATTTTCTTCATCGTTGGGGCCTGCAACCAGCATATCATCAACATACAACAGCAAAATAATAAAACTGCCATCATCAAACCTCTTATAGTATCCACAATGGTCAGCTTCACTCCTGCTGAAACCTTGGCTCTTCATGAAGGTGTCAAATTTCCTGTACCACATCCTTGGCGCTTGTTTCAACCCGTACAAAGATTTCTTCAATCTGCAAACCAAATGCTCTTTGCCTCTTTCCTCATAGCCCTCGGGCTGATCCATATAAATCTCCTCCTCGAGATCACCATGCAAGAAAGCAGTCTTTACATCAAGCTGCTCCAGTTCTAAATCCTGTGCAGCTACAAGTGCAAGTAGAACTCTAATAGTAGTCATCTTCACAACTGGAGAGAAAATTTCATTAAAGTCAATACATGACTTTTGCACATAGCCTTTTGCCACCAAGCGAGCTTTATAGCGTTCCAACAGCCCATCGTTGTTCTTCTTCACTTTGTACACCCACTTGTTTCCAACGGTCTTTCTTCCAAGTGGGAGATCCACAAGTTCCCACGTTTTATTCTTGCGAAGTGCCTCGATTTCCTCCTCCATGGATTTCCTCCACTTTTCTGCATTCTCAGACTCTCTAGCTTCCTGAAATGAACTAGGCTCACCATCATCAGTTAACAAAGCAAAGAGGACTGATAAACATGAGAATACCTTTCCGGATACTTTTGTGGACGTGTAGATCTTCTAACCCAATGATCTGTTGATTGTGGCTCTTGGTCTTGTGACTGTTGTGGCTGCTCTACTTGTTGTTCTACTTGCTGTTCTGCATGCTGTTCTGCATGCTGGTCAAAAAATTCAGCATGATGGTCAAAAATTTCAGCATGCTGATTTTCATTTTCATCTTCGTTCATGTCTACTTCAATTGGTACAACATTAGGTGTTTGTTGTACCTCCTTCCTTTGCATGGATTTTTCATCAAAAATAACATCTCGGCTAATAATTACCTTGTGGGCAGTAGGATCCCACAGTCTATACCCCTTTATTGCATCTCCATAGCCGAGAAAAACACATTTGCATGACTTCGAGTCAAGTTTGGACCTTTTTTCTTTAGGCACATGGGCAAATGCATCACAGCCAAAGGTACGCAAATGAGAGTAATCAAATGGCTTACCACACCAAACCTCCTCTGGAATTTGTCCATCCAACGCAGTTGTAGGTGACCTGTTAATGAGGTAAACAGCTGTATTAACAGCCTCTGCCCAGAACCTTTTATCCAACATGGATGCGCTGAGCATGCTTCTTGCACGTTCCATGATTGTGCGATTCATTCGCTCAGCCACACCATTTTGTTGTGGAGTATATGGTACAGTCTTATGGTGCTTAATTCCTTCCTGCGTACAAAATTTATCAAATTCCTTGGAGCAATATTCACCCCCATTATATGACCTAAGACATAAAACAGGCTTGCCCAAACTTTTCTCTACTCGAGTTTTGAACTCTTTAAATTTCTGCAAAGCTTCCGACTTCTTCTTCAGAAAATAAACCCACACTCTCCTAGAATAATCATCTATAAATGTCTGGAAAATAGATGGCACTATTTAAGGACTGAGTGGGGACTGGTCCAAATATATCCGAATGTATAAGTTGCAGAAAATCAGAACTCTTACCGGGGCTTGCGATAAACCGAACCCTCTTTTGTTTACCAAAAATACAGTGCTCACACAAGTCTAAATTGCAAGACTTAATCCCAGAAAGCATACCTCTGTCATGCAGAATTTTCAGACCTTTTTCACTCATATGGCCTAGGCGTTGATGCCATAGCATTACTGCATCCTGAACTGAAGTTGCTACTGCTGCATGGTTCGTCACCGTATCACCGCATAAACGATATAGGGTCCCATAAGATTCTCCCTTTGCTACTACAATAGCACCTCTGGTAATTTTGCAATAGTTGTTACCGAAAGTGACAGAATACCCTAGCTTATCCATCATCTTGATTGAGAGCAAATTCTTCCGCAAATCGGCACATGTCGCACATCACATAACATCCTTTCTCTACCATCGTCCGACCTGATCCTTATGTCCCCTCTTCCCACAATTTCTAAAGGGTGATCATCACCCAAGTAGACCTTCCCACCACTATATGGCTGATATTTGTCAAACCGGTCTCTGTGAGGAGACATGTGGAAAGATGCACCCGAGTCCAAAACCCAGGTATATAAAACAGATCTGTTGTTGCTGATACAGAAAGCCTCACATGTTGCCGTCTCTCCAGAATTTACTGTACTGGCTTCAGCTGAAGGCTGAAATTGGTTTTCACCATTTTTTTCCTTTTTTAACTGCCAACAATCCTTCTTTGAGTGCCCTGGCTTCCCGCAATGCCAACACTTCCCTTTCAGCTTTTGTCCTTTAGACTTAGATCTGGACTGTGATCTACTTTGTTGACTCTTCTCGAAAGATCGACCTCTCACAGCTAGGGCTTCATTGGTTGAGGGTTCCAAAGACGTTTTCCGCCTCAACTCTTCTGCCAACAAAGCGGCTACCACATCATCAAAAGTTAGAGCTCCTGATGATGAATTGTTGATGGTCATCACCAAATGATCCCAAGTCTCCGGGAGGGAACAAAGTAGGGTGATAGCTTTGTCCTCATCCTCCATCTTCACATTAATTGAAACCAGTTCTTGATAAGGGTATTAAACTCATTCAAGTGATCTGCCACAGATGAGCCCTCCTTCATCCTTAGGCTGTAAAGCTGTTTTTTCAGAAAAACCTTATTTGTTGCAGATTTCGTCTCATACAACTTTTCAAGCTTCTTCCAAAGGGCTTCCGCGGTTTTTTCTTCAACAACATTGAACAAGACGGAGTCCGCTAGGCATAGACGGATTGTAGAAACCGCCTTCCTATCCAGCGTTGCCCACTCCTCATCTTTGATGCTTGCTTGGTTTACTCGCGACCCCTTTCAAGGCTAGGGCTTGGTCATTTTGAACCAACAAATCCTCCACCTTCATCTTCCATAGGGCGAAGTTCCTGCCATCAAACTTTTCAATCTCAAACTTGGTTACACTTCCAGTCATTGTTGCAGCTCCCACTCGCACAAAACCCTAGGCTACGATACCGGATGTTAGAAAATATAGCAAAATTATGTGCAAGCTAAAAACACAATAACACAGGAAAAAAACGGTAACACAGATTTTACGTGGAAAACCTACAATGTGCTGGGAAAAACCACGGGGCAATGGCAGCTTGATCTTTTATTGATTTCGGCAGAATTACATTCAATCATAATTTACATGCAAGGGGTCATTCCCCTTTTATAGAAAAAACAAAAACTGTTCGTTTCCTCTTCCAAAGGAAGAGTCCAAAAACTGTTTGTTTCCTCTTCCAAAGGAAGAGTCCAAAAGACTGTTTGTTTCCTCTCCCAAAGGAAGACTACAGAATATTGTTTGTTTCCTCTTTATAAGCTGCACCACCATGCACCTCTCTGCTGA
Organism: Wollemia nobilis; assembly: GCA_028583015.1. Classification (NCBI taxonomy): domain Eukaryota; kingdom Viridiplantae; phylum Streptophyta; class Pinopsida; order Araucariales; family Araucariaceae; genus Wollemia; species Wollemia nobilis. The sequence continues at coordinate 1,782,044 of JAQPPZ010015128.1, forward strand.
AGAACATTGGAGATCTGGATATTGACTTCACCTCCTAACATGTTGAGAGGCACCATGAAACAAAAGCTAAATCCAAGGTTGATGCACTTTCCTCTTCTCAAGAACCTAAGGAAGACCTCCACCTCGACACATGGATCCTTCACTTTGATGGAGCAAAAGACAAGCCTGGGACAAGAGTTGGCACCTTTCTCAAGTCTTCAAATGGCCTATTTGTTCGTATGGTCTTCTGCTTGAACTTTTTTGGCATTACTAATAATGTTGCAGAGTATGAGGCACTAACTTTAGGACTCTCGACTGCCCAACGTTAAGCACATCAAAGTGTTAGGTGATTCTCAAATTGTGGTTCGTTAGATCACTAGTGAATATGTTGTAAAAACTCCCCATTTAATTCCTTACCACCAAGTGGCTAGTAATTTGATCAATGCTTTTGAATCCTTTACCATTAGGCATTTCCCCAAGGGGCAGAATGTTGAAGCTGACTCCCTAGATGCTTCGGCTAGTAAATTCGTACCACATGAAAACATTTATGAAACTAATTATGTGGTCAAAGTTTATGATGATCCTATAATTTATGTCATTGATGGCCCAATGGATGTGCATGCAATTGAGGTCAATGCTATTAATTGCCAAATCCCTCTTGATGATCCTTGGTATGGCAACATTTTACGCTTCCTTGATGATCAAGCCTACCCACCCACAGCTAATGCTAAGCAACAGGCTCGTATTCGTAAGAGAGCATTTAGATATTTTGTTTTAGGCAAAAACCTGTACTACCGTAATCCAAAGGGTGTTCTCTTGCATTGCCATATAGAAGCCCAAGGTGCCCAAGGCTCTTTTTGATGTCCATAGTGATGACTACGGAATGAATTTTAGTGGTCATTCCATAGCCCATAAACTACTAAGAATGGGTTACTTTTGGCTAACAATGGAAGTTGACGTCAATAAGTATGTTAAATACTGCAACAAGTGTCAATTCCACAAAGATGAAATTCATACCCCTACCCAGGTTCTTCATCCCATTGAGTCTCCTTGGCCTTTCTCCACTTAGGGTCTCGACCTTGTTGGACCTATTTCTCACGTATCCTCAAATGAGCAAAAATTCATTATCACAACCACAAAATATTTTACAAAATGGATAGAAGTTATGCCTTTGACAAATCAAACAGCTCTCGCTGTATCAAAATGTGTTTAATCAAATTGTGTGTCGATTCGGTGTCCCATCTACTCTCATTAAAATAATAGTACTCCTTTTAGAAACAAAGAAATGCAAGAGTTGACATCTCTATTAGGGATTCAACATCGTTTTTCCATGCCTTACTATCCACAAGCGAATGGTTAGGCTGAATCTAGCAATAAAATTTTGGTCAATATTTTGAAAAAGACAGTTAAATAATCAAAGAAAGATTGGCACTTAAAGTTATATCTCGCCTTTTGGATGTACCGCACCAGTATTCCGACGTCCACAAAGCCAACCCCCTTTTCTTTGGTCTATGGTACTGAAGTTATTTTGTTGCTTGAAATTGAATTGCCTTCTTTGCATGTTTCTTTTAGAAATTTGTTGAGTCATGCCGAGTACCATCAGGAAAATAGGGAGGCCTGTCTCGCCAAACTTACCACTCTTGATGAGAGGTTTCTACATGCTGTTAAGAATAATAGAGCCTATGAGAGTCATGTTGCCAAGCAATATAATGAGAAGTCTACTATCGTGATTTCCTAGTCGGAAACCTTGTGCTCAAGCTTGATAATGTGCATAAGAAGCACAAGGGCAAGTTTATTCAAAAATGGCTCTGGCCATATACTGTCAAGAAGTTGTTTGGGTCCAGGGCAACGAAATTGCAAACCATGGATGGAGTTGAGTTGGAAGAACCCACCAATTCCATGCATGTCAAAAACTTTTACGCGTAGCCCCTCTCGACCTGTTTGTATAGTTTGTGTCTTCTTGGTTTGCCTATTGACTCTGGTGCCTTGTTTTTCGCTTTGACTATCTGTTTACATGTGTCAATATTGTATATTCTTTAGCTTGGCACATCTCTATGCGTTTTGTTTTATCTCTCCGATCATGACCGAGACTGCCCCTTAAAGCAGTGATCTCGATCATCCCGTTTTCAAATGCCTTCTGCTGGTTTTCGCTGCTTGTTTTGCATTTTCTGAGGTTTCCTGATTCTAACCATGACCGCCCTTTAAAGCGGTGATCCCGGATGCTTTGACTATTTAGTTTTGTTTCTGCCTTATTTTGTTTTGTTCTTGCATTGTTGCTTGGTGTTTTTCATTTGTTTTGACTACCAAGTATTGTTGTTGATGTTGTTTGCGCTTTGTTTGCCTTTCTTTGTTATGGTATCGCTCTTGTTAGTAAGGGGCACCATGATCTCTTCAAAGTCTTCCTTGTGTTAGTACCCTTTACGTGCCACAAAGCAAACTGCCTTATTTCAACCCATGCCATCTCCCATATGGTATGTGGTCGAGACAACAAGGCAACATTCCTTTACATTTTCATGCAATAACAACACAAAAACTTTCCAATCAATCAATTATATTGGTGTCCCACTGTGGTGGCGTGTGTGCCTTGTTGAACAATGTACTTGACCCGATACTGTTGTGGCGAACCCCATTACAGTAGGGGCACAGTGACTTTCCCTTCCACGAGATCTCCCTCCCCTAGGGCACATTGTGACATTTATCTAGCCATCTTTGATCACTTCTATCATTTTGTTATCTCGTTGTAGTGGCAAGTGTGCCTTGTTGAACAACACACTTGACCGAATACTGCAATGGCAAACCCCATTGCGGTAGGGGCATGATGACTTACCCTTCCATAGGATCTCCCTCTCCTAGGGTGCGCTGCAACGTGTATATAGCCCACCCATTTCTTGCTCTTATCTTCCTTCTTCCCCTATCATAGTGGGTGTGCCTTGTCGAGCAACACGTCCATCATCAGCAGCAGGGCGTGAGCTGGCTTTGGGAACATATACTTGCATATTGTTCGTGACGTAGGTTGGCATCCCCTTGGTCCCCCAACAGCAATGGGTGGACATGATTGACTACCATAGTGTCCATCTATGCTTGTCGCACAATTTCTTTTAGGATTGGGGTTAAAACTTACGTCTGCAAATGGCATGGGTTGGTTTCTCCTAGTCCATCCAATTGTAGTGAGAAGTGTGTTTGTTGGTACTGGGCACTTGTCAGATATTGCATGCGGCCTGCCTACTTCAGTGGCATGTATGAGCAAGACACCAACCCATGCATGGTCATCCTTTAAGGGAGGCAGTATTTCATAATGCATGACTTTGAATGCTACTCAAATCATACATGAAAATCTAATAAATGACGCAGCATCGTGTGCTACACAAATCTTGACTATGCAACATCCAAATTATGAAATAACACATCGTCATGTGCTACACAAATCTTGAGTGAGTGTCATAAAATATATTGACATGTTGTGTGCTACATAAATCATATGTCACACAAAGATAGCCATGTCATCGAATGCTACACAAATCATATGCATATACCATGAATGAAATGCAGAAATAAATGCAATAAATATAGTAAAGAAATCAGATTCATCAATCACAAAAGGACACGAGATGCTGCAATGAAAAGAATGAATCTCATATATATCTGAAAATATGGTACATGGGCCACTAAATGCCATCATCCTATATTTCCGATAATTTTACTGCAAAAAAATTGAATTTCAAACAAGTTTTGCAGGAATATCGCAAAGATAGTGCTTCTAGTGGTTTTGGCATGCTCCAGACTCATTTGCACACTCCGTTTTGGCTCATTTTGCATCCACGTAGCATTTTTCAGCGCTCTGAGCATTTTAAAGGTGTATTCATTTCAAGTCGCATGTGGCAAGTAAAAATCAATTTCTTCCGGCCAAAATTTTCAAGGGCACGTACAAGTATCAGGTGTGTTTTCTTGTACTTGCATTTTTTGTTGTAGTTTTGCATATTTTTCTACTATTTATTGCAAAAAATTGCATTTTTTGCATAGACAGTAGAATAAAAAATTACAAAAAAAATTGTTTTTTGTTCATTTTTATTGCTTCAACTATCGCATACTGCTCTTTTTCTTTCTTTTTTTCCCGAAAGGACTCACAAATGGCTGTCCCTTGTGATGTCGCCCGTGGTCCTTAGCGAGGGGCATTATGATTTGTAAAGAGAGCACTAATAGCTAACTTTGTAGGTGGTGGAGAGTCTTGTCCTCCTATATATGGGATAGGGATGAACTAACTTTGTTAGTCCTTGGGTAGGACGACAACAAGCCATGTTGGCCAATGGTTTTGGTTCCCTTTCTTCACCCAATTACCATTTTTCCTCCATCTTTCATGATGTTTTCGCCTTCTAACTTTGCCAAAACCCAAAAATAAGAATAAAGGCAGGATTAAGCAACATCGTGACATGTGTCCTCCAAAGCACGCTTCCTAGAAATCAATGGTGCCAGGATTGACACTTTAAGTGACAATCACAGTCATCCAATTATAAGGGTTTTTGATGCACATTAGTGATGCTAGCATATTTTTACACATAGGGTTCAAATGATGAGTCGTTTGGACCAACGGTTATGATTTTATGACCCTAAAAATGATGAAAATCAGTCATCGGCTCCAAAGGGAGATTTATTTTATTTCATCTGCTATAAATACCCCTTCCACCCTCTCATTTCTCACCATACATTCACTATTCACTCAACTATCACAATCATACACGTACTTCTTGACAATATTACTTCTATGCTATTTGCCTCTCTCTCTCTCTCTCTCTCTCTCTCTCTCTCATCCTTGCAGGCACAACCAAAGCCATCGACCATTGGTTCATTGCCTTCCACGAAGGAGGACAGGTCGCTCTACCAGGATTTGTAGCCAAAGGTCACTAATTGTCGTTCACAGACTAGATTCCGAGGCAGGTCAAACCCTCCACAAACATCCTAGGTGTGATCTCTCCTTACTTTACTGCGGTGACGTTGCAAGCAAAATAAGGTAGGAATAAGCTGTTTATTTTGTTCATGTTTTGAATAGTGCATTCCTTGATGCCCTAGGTGTAAGTAATTATTTTTACCGCATTAGGATTAGCCCTAACAGATATTTTTTGGATGATTTAGTGCAATTGTTCTTGAATGCTTCCATTTATTTGTGCCATAATTAGGATAGCTCTTGGCGTTTACTGTTTATTTACTACTTTGCTATCTTAGTTTTAGCATCTTGATTTATCTGGTATTAATTTGAATAATTCTATTAAATATCCCCTTTTTCCTGCAAACAAAACCATGAGTAGGGTTGTCAACAATGGCAAGTGAAATTGCAATGTTGTCCCCAAGTTGGGGCATGCAATCAACTAAAATTGGGAGGATGTTAGTAGTGCCAACATGAGGATCGACGACCACCATTTGAGGCCATCCATGGGGATTAGGAAAACCTCGACCAAGGTTTTCTCAATATTGTTTACCATTGATAAATGCCAACAACTATTTATTGATTGTTGTCTTAGTAAGAGTCATACTTTGGGTTGGTAACACCAACATCATCTAGCCATTGGGTTGAATGAACAATGTTGCTTGAGCAAGGAACGTCATCTGACTTGGCCTAAATGTCGATGCTAACTTGAAAACTTCTAGCTTAAAGAAAACGTCGAACAAGACAAAACACCATCCCAAACAACCACCAAAAACACTAACAAGGAGAATTCAAATTGGACAATGAATGGTTTGAGAGGCCTATTGAGGTTTCAAGGCATTGCTTCACACTTCGAGAGGGCATTGCTCCTCAATTCCACGAGGACATTTCCCTTTGACCCCTTGCACAAATAATGATGGAATTGCCCATCAAACTTATTATATATCTACAATATCAAGAATCAAGAGATGAAGAATGAAACAATTATGGATTAGAGTCCCAATTAACAAGACATGATGAAGGTTTGCTTGAGTAATTGCACACTCTAGATTTGTAAAGGCCATATCAAACCTAAAGAAGAATAAGGAGGGTGACAAGTCTTGGAAGAAGCAAGACCAATGTTTCTACTCCACTTTCTATTTTATGTTTGACCAGTGAGGATGTTGACAAGTCTAAAGGAGGGGGTAGATGTGTACAAATATGTTGATCCACATAAGCACATTTTGTAACATTCATATAAGTTGTACATAGTCATATCATATGATATATGTTGACGTTATCTTATGCTATGTTATGATGTTAGATGTGATGTATTCTAAGGTAAATTTGATGAATTATGCCTTTGGGTAGTTAGGTAGTTGAGTGAGTACAATAGTTGTTGTTTGTTGACCTTCTCCTATGATACCTATGTACACCCTACCTTGGTTGGTGCATACTCAGATGAGATCATAAGGCATGCTCATTGTTTGTGTGGTACAATCAACCAGGCCTTATCCAATAATGTATCGTGAATGATGGAATGTGAAGGATACATTCATTGACTTATTTTTTGTGTTACTTGGAGTACCCTTTTCATGGGGATGGGGAGATGCGGGGACACAAAATGGGATGACTAGAAGACACCCCTAAATTTTTGAGTCGACTCCATAAAAAATATATGAAAATATAAAAACTTAAATTTACAAATGAGAAAACATTTTACAATGTACACATTTGAGTTATTCATTGGTCTTCTCATTACAAATATAAAAAATTAAAAAATATATGAAAATATAAAAACTTAAAATTACAAATGAAAAAACATTTTAAAATGTACACATTTGAGTTATTCATTGGTCTTCTCATTACAAATCGGCATTCATAGACAAAATGAAAATACAATGATGTATTCTTCAAAGTGTATAGTAGTGTATAATAATTGGTTCAATGTGTTTGGGCCACTAGATTGCTAAGGATGTTCTTCAAAGTATCATATTCAACTTCTCATTTATGATGACTCATTTTTTTGAGTTTTTATTATTCTATCAAAACATTCATAAATATTATGTGGCAATGCCATGCACTCATTCTATGTGCATAAATGGATTGCAAAACATCTTCAAATATGCTTGAGTTAACAAAAAAATTTCGAGACGACTCCTGTTGGTCAAAAATCTGCCTTAGGTATGAAATATGTCATTCATGCGCCCTAGACCCGACCAACATTGAAAGGCCGAGAGGAAGAAATGCCTCCCGTGCCAATCTCCAGAGATGGGCTGGTTCCCTTGCTATTCTAACTGGGGGGATTTAGATTAGAGAACAGGAAAGAAATTAACAAATGACTGAAAGGGATGGGAAATATGGCCACAGGCCAGATAGAACAGGGGTGATGAACTAACAACACGATAACTTAACTATACGTCGAATCAATAGCACTCAACACAAACAACTAACAAAAATTAAAACCAAGCATCTAACATGTGTAATCTCCAGGACTATTCCAGCGTTCAACCTCTATCGGGAGTCAAATCCAGACATAGAATAATAACTCAACATACAAAGTGGAGAATTTACTAGAAAATAAGCAATAGAAGACATACACATGAATAGAAGCCCAGAGTTAGAGGCAAACATTATCTCTATTGATAGCAGAATTCAAGTTACAACAAGCTTCTAAAAAACGTCCATCATTTTACAATAAAATTGCCGGCTTATATAGAGAATTCTGCCGCTTGAAATATTTAATGCACACCTACAAAACATGGCGGTGGCAGCCAAGATAAGATTTGCAAGGAAAAACACTTATGAAACAGTAACCAGGCATGGGCTTGAACTGATGACTCCTCGAAATGTAGCTGCACCCCTTCAATGCTCTGACAAGTTCAGCTGGTGGCGCCTTCTCCTTACTTGTTGGAACCGCCTCAATGCGAGATAGGATTTTGAAATCCGAAAATGTCAAGTTTGGAAGCTTCTCAGACCGACTGCGTTTAGATGGATAAGGATGCACTTTGTCCGGTTGATGAGAAGCGCCTCTGAGGAATTTTGGCTGAGGCAAAGGAGGCTAGACAGAAATTGGCGCTAGACACAAGCCTCGGCTACTACGTTTTGCCTTTTCCTGGCCCGGAACGGGCTTATGCTTAAAAAACTGCAGCAAAACAACTTGACGTCTTGAAAACAATGCAGACATTGAAAAGTCAAGGCACAAGGTGCCGCTCCTTAGGCCGAAATCGGTTTGCGCTCAGAAACAGCAGCGAAACGCCTTGTTGTGCTAGAAGGGGCGCTAGGGTTGAATGGTCAAAGGCGCTTGCGTCTTGGAGAACTTTGAAAACACCTTGCACTTGGAAACAGCAGCAAAACGTCCTGAAGCCTCGGGAGGCATGCTAGAGTTTGAACGGTCAACAGGTTAAGCGCTGCTAGCTTACCCCGAATTTGTCTTGCGCTTGAAAATGGAGTGCAACTACCTGGCACCTTGAAGACAGCGCTGGCATTGAAAAGTCAACCGCCAATGCGCAGTGGAGTGGAGCGCTAATGCCTTGCGCCTGAAAAGTAGAGCGCAACATCTTGCAGCCTCGAGAAGGATGCAGGAGTTGAAAAGTCAACGGGGAATGCGCTGCTCCCTTCTCCGAAAATCCCTTGTGCTTGATATCTAGAGCGAAATTGCCTGGCCTAGGGAGATGTGCTAACATTGAACGATCAAAGGATAAAGCGCAGTTAACTTGGTGTGAAATGGCCTTGCGCCTGAAAAGTGGAGCGCAACTACCTGGCAACACTTAGCGTTTTTCATTAAAATCGTTGCTGCGCTTTGAAAAGTCAATAGACCTTGCGCTCCTGGCAGACCCCAAAATTGCCTTGCGCTCAACCACAGGTGCGAAACAAACTGGGCCCCATACTTGGCGTTTTTCTTCTACTTGATGGGCCGCACCGTTGAAAAGTCAAAGGCCAAAGCGCCCTCAACAGGAGCGAAACAGCCTTGCGCTCGCCAAGCAGCGCTTAGCATTTTGTCTTTTTAAAATTGCTGATCTCTACACCCTTGAAAGGTCAAAACTCCAAGCGCTCCTGGAAGCCTCTGAAAAGGCCTTGCACCCTTCAAATGGGGCAAAAAGACATGGCGCTCCTACGTTTTCTTTTCTAGAGCTGGCCTTTGTTTGTATGGCCCGGAATGGGCCAGCGCTCTACCTCTGCCTTCAAACTGACCTGCGCCTTGAGACATGGCGCGAACTACCCTTGCCTTCCACAAGACGAATGCCCCGTATGATGGATGGACAGAAAAACTGCACCAGCTCTTGGGCGCAACTAACAACTTTTGACAAAAAAAGCAGGAAAGAGAAAATATGCTCTATACAAAGAAGAAAGCCTCAGGGAAGGAGAAATTACAGAACAGGAAAAAATTATACAGAGGAAGTCAATGTGGCAGGAAATGCCAACAACTCCATAAAAAAATTAAAAAATATATGAAAATATAAAAACTTAAAATTACAAATGAAAAAACTTTTTAAGATGTACACATTTGAGTTATTCATTGGTCTTCTCATTACAAATCGGCATTCATAGACAAAATGAAAATACAATGATGTATTCTTCAAAGCATATAGTAATTGGTTCAATGTGTTTGGGTCACTAGACTACTAAGGATGTTCTTCAAAGTATCATATTCAACTTCTCATTTACGATGACTCATTTTTTAGTTTTTGTAATTGTACCAAAACATCCATAAATATTATGTGGCAATGTCGTGCACTCATTATACATGCATAAATGGATTGCAAAATATCTTCAGAGATGCTTGAGTTAACTTTCAACATAAGCTATACAGGCACCCATATATTTGCATTCTTGTCTTACTATATCAGATTCATGTTTTAGAATATGGAGGGAATTAAGTCTCCAAATTTTAGTTGTTTATCTAATTTGACCACTCTTTATACTACACAAAGAACTGTCCATATTTCAGTTGTGCAAGCACCCATATATTTGAATTCTTGTCTCTCCATATCAAGTTTCCAGATTTAAGCTGCGAAAAACTCTATATTTCATAGGGGAAGTTTAGGTGTCCCCTTGTCCATCAAGGGGATGCATACATAAATAAGGTATAGGGGGGTGCGATGGGGACGTCCCCCAGGTCTCCCTCTAGGAGGGATGGTTAAGGGACATCCCCATTGCATCCCCCCATCCCCATCCCTACAATTATACAACCCTAGGGACACATCCGTGCAACATAGCTTATTTTGTTTTTGTGTATAGCTATGAGTTCTTTCCATTGCACCATCTTTCTTTATACATTTTGGAACTCATATTGTTGCATGTTGCATTGTATATATGTTTACATGGCTAAAATACTCTCATATCCTACACCCAACAAAGCATCAAAATTAAGTGTATTTGTTGTAGGGGATGGCTTCTCAAAGATGACCATCATGGTCATACGATAGAAGGATATCAACACACGAAAAACCACCAAACGCTTACTCAATTATGTGAGTCCACTTCACCTTGCTTGTGTCAAAAGTGTTTGGTCACAATTCAAGGTTTGTTGATCATTTATGGTGTACTTTGTGGAAGCTAGTTGACATGCAACTAGATTGGTTGCCTACATTTCACCCAAAGACAAACGATCCAACAAAAATTTTCAAGCACACGCTTGTGTATCTCATGCACAAGTAAAATAGTGCTCAGCAGACTCATGGGATGACAATCTCCCATACATCTAGCATGCCTACCATAGGAATCAAACTCATAACCTTCTACATGCGGATATTGGTCCTTAAGCAAAAGGCCAAACTAGGGGCCATGACAAGGTACCCACTTTTCAAGTCATTAACAACAACTTGCTAATAAACGTGCTTCAGTATACTCTCACCAAGAATAGGGCGGAATTGAATTTATAAACTTGTACTTGTGGATATAGGTCAACCAAAAGCTCAAAACAAGGGCTATGGTAGGGTACCCACTTTCCAAGTCATTCATGACAAGTTGTTAATAGACATGCTACAATGTAGTCATACAATGAAGAGTATTATCATAGGCCATTCGAGGAGAAATAACATTATCCAGATATAAGCATGAAAGCATATCCTTTTGTCAAAATTTCTTAATAAATTCAAGAAACTATAATCCCTTAGACTATATTTTACCTTTCCACTCGCATTTCAAGAAATTTGTGATTAGCTGAGAGGACATTTTTACCCAAAATTGTAAGATGTTTAGCAAATGTAGAAGTTACGGATCTAGCCCCATATATTATCCTAGTTGGAGTTAAATCATCCCTATCTTTTTTTCTGAGGAAAGTATGTGGTTACTGTCTGCATGACTAAACAAGATATTGAAAACCAAAAGGAGATTATAGAAAAGAGAACGGACTAACCTGCATCTAGAGAACCCCTGAGTAGTGCTAAACATGAAGAAAATCCTTTTGTTCGAGGCAGAAGCACATTTTTTAGGACAGGCAAATTGTTTTCTACAGAAAATCGTTGACTCCTCGAGCATTTTTGTTCTCTGCATTCATGTTAATTTAAGGAACATACAAACATATCTCAGTTCTTCCTATGTCAATGATAGTCACATAAAATATTTGTCATACAATACAAATAGTACCAATGAGCGTTTTGCATAGATTTCATTCAAAAAATCATTTTGTTGTATTGTTTCTAAATTCTGTAAATTGGGGAAAATACATATGAAAGAAGATGCAACAGTGCATTATGATATAGCATAAAACAAACTAAGAAAGAATAATTACGTGAAGTCAGTTCCCTCTGGAAAGAGAATAAGCCACAGTGGATCTTGTGGATCCTTGAATGTTGAAAGCATTGATTCTATGACTGGCTCATCCACCTCCCACTTCCTCTCAACCAAAATGAACTCAAGAACATGGAAGCCCCAGCCAAAGATTGGTGCGTTACGCACACTGCTTTTGAGTATGTACTTAATGTAACCCAGACGATCTTTGCGCAAAGCAAGGTCCCATATGTACATCCAATCTACTTCTGTTTGATGATTGGAAATCACTAACACACGTTCCTTTTGAGGAACACAATCTCCAGCAAATACAACCTTTGTCCCATTTATCTTCTCAAACAAGAATGGCCACATAGCTAACCAGTGCCCAAATAAGAAAGATGTCACCTTTCTACTGTAGTGTACACTAAACAGCCGCAGTAGCAAAAATGCAGGAGGAGCAAAGATAATCAATGTCATAAAGGCTGTAGAAACAAGCACAAATAAACATATAACCCCTCTTAATACCTTCAGAAAGGTTAGGGGCCTATGTGTTTGAATATTCTGATCCTCCAGCAAACCGCTTCTCTCTGTAAGCCCTTCTATAGGGTTGAGATCATTTAGTTCATTTGTAGTGTGAGATTTAAATCTTCCTTTTGTCGATGTTTCTGTCACATCATCATTCAAAACACTGCTAGGACTGAATATCCCATCCAACTGTTCATGACATCCATTATTGTCCAAATGCACTTCCTCGCCCATAATCTCTACAGCAAGTATGAGAAGCTTAACTTGCAGATAGAGGGTACAAAATTAAAGATGCTAGGACTTTTTTACAGAACCACAGCAAGCTGGTGTTTCACCTACGTGCTAGTCTGCAAACAATCATTTGAATTGAGGAATATAATAACCAAATTCAGAGACTGAGAATGCCTTCTGCAAGAACAAATAAAACGCGTAATATTTCTGTAAAATATCAACACTGCAGAATAATAATTCAGGCAATCAATATCACAATCAAATAATAAGTAGCAGAAGCCTCCAAAGAAATACATGAACACAGTCCTGGATTTAGAAACTTACAGCACTACACAAGACTAGAAATACAGCATGACTACTGATGCACTCAAAACCACCTCTTCCTACACAGGTGAAAAAACTAAAACTTCGTTATCATTTCAGAAATATTAAATATATAAGTATTGACTGTTATAAAGACTTGTAATTTCTACTAGATCTTTGTTTTAGACACTGCCTTTGTTGCATTACTCAGCAACAACCTTATTTGGTTATGTAATGTGATAAGGTATTTCGTTCCTGAGCTCATTCTTTCTAATGTCAAGTTCTGCTCCTAGCTCATTAAAAATGTTAAACTGTATGTTGCAAATTCTCAACCATGAAAAAATAGGCATAAAGGTGGATTAATTAAGCAGTTATTGTTTGTTATGGCATAAAAGCTTTACTATTCTTTTGAATATGTAAGGTTTCCCCCTACTTTATATCTTGAATCATATCAATATAAAGCACAGGAGAGATTGATAATTGACCTCGATTTACAATTCTTCCTACCTTTAGGTTTGGAAACATAAACTTAGATTCGTTCTTCTTCTCTGTTCATTTGTTTTTTGGAGTAGCAGACTCAATTGACAAATCTAGATTTGCTCCAAGTGGTACCAAAGCATAAACCTAGCACTCAGGACTCTCTTTTCATTGGGTTTTTTTATTTATTTTGTGCTTGTACCTCTCTAAAAGAAAATATTTTGTTACTGCTTGTATTACTCCTAAACCTTCAATCCGTTTTGGTTAAAGACTTCCCTTGGTTTCTCCCATTAGGGGAGGAAGGAAGGAAGGGATGAAATTTTATAGTTATAGGAGCACTTAAACAAAGATAAAAACACCATGTTTAATGACAACATGTCATACAATGCAAGATCTATGAATAATCTGAAACAAAGATCTGGGAATGAATATTAGAAAATCCCAACAAATGGCTGGTAATACTAGTTTAAACATATGACTACAAGATTAGACTATCCCACATGTCTGCATAGCAAAACACTACTTCACACTCATCATACAACATCACACTTTATTCATCAATGAAATTGGTGGCTATACCAAATTTGATTTTATATTGCTTTACAACTTGCAATTTGAAATCCTTCTACATCACAATGCATGGGTCATAGACGTTTGTATGTTTCCAACCCATCGCTTCAAAAATCAAAACCTTTGTCAGCAAGAATAAAAAAGTGAATAATCCTTCATTCTTTTAATTTGAATCTTGATGTGAAACAATTTCCTACATACTTCATCCATCTTGGGTTCTTTGCTGCCTTTAGCTACTGTCTTTTCATTTTGTATAGTGGTGCAAACTGCAAACCAACTTCTCATCCATATGAAAATCACATTCCACTTCCTGCCCCTCAACCTTGGCCGCCATATTCTTTCTGGCTTGCTCCTTGCAGTATTTGAAATAAAAACCAAAATGAAGCTTCCAACGCTTCTCCTTTGTATGCCCATTCGTACTGCAATGATAATACAGCAATGGTATTCCTTTTGCCTTCACCTTTATTATGGAGGTTTCTTGCTCATTTATATTGGAAGAACTTCCTTGGTGCCCTTTCTTCTTGCACACAGCTTGCACATGTGTTTCATCTCTATACTCTATGGTTTGAAGTGGTTTGACGATAAGTAACAACTCCTTATATGGCACTAAAGCCCTTCAAGATACCTCTCTATATCCCTCATGTATGGAGAAATTCCCAAGAAAATTCCTTGCCTCTGAAACTTGGTAGAATACTCTTGCACACCTTGACCTTGTCTTTGTCAAAAATGCTACTCTGTAAACTATTAGTCCTCATGCCGTATGGGGCAGAACTGTGCTCTAATTAACTCCTTGAATGCTTCAAATTTTGTTACCAGTGGATCCTTATTTAACCTTAATATATCTCTGCAGCTCTCCCACAATATCAAGGCATGACTCGACATTTTCTGGAGAGCAAATGAGATCTTTTTCCATCATTGGACCCATGTTTACTGAAGTAAACATCAAATTTCTTAATTCAGCTTTTGGGTTTGGACACAACTTATAGAAAGCTTACTTCAGAATCAAATATAAATCAAATCAATGCTACTAACATAGTATTGAAATAACAACAATATCTCATAACTCAAATACAATATCACAAGATAACAAGAATAATGCAGATTGATTACATTGCTTGGAGAGATGTCTCCAATATATAATTTTACATGACTTTTCAGTACTTTGACTGTTGCTCTCCTCTAACAGCTGGGAGATGCATCCTTTCATATTCCTCTCATAAAGACAAAACTCTCATCTTGCCACATATCAATGTGACTCTTCATTCTCTCTCTTGACACCTTGCACTTTCTCTCATATTGACACGTACATAATATAAAATAAAAATCAACTACCAAACTAATATTACAAGGGGGCCAAGTAGGAAGGCTTTTTGCCTTTATTCTCTAATTCTTCTTTCTCTTCATTCTTCAGCTCTGACTTTGGCATGGCTGGATATATGCAACCTTCATTAGGTCTTCCTTTATAAATTATCTGTGTCTACCTCTGGATCAATGTATCTGAGTCGCCTCTAGGTCTCTGCCTCGAGGTCACTGCCACTAGATCTGCCTCTGGGTCTCTGCCTCTGGGTCACTGCCACTAGATTTGCCTCTTGGTCTCTGCCTCTGGGTCACTGCCTCTAGTCACTCCCACTGGATCACTACCTATAGGTCACTGCCTCTGGGACTCTACCTTTGGGTCGCCTCTGGATTATCATTGTCTCTAGGTCATCCACTAGAACATTCATAAGACTATCATATTTGTAGGATCATCACTACAGATGCTTTCACTATAGGCCATCTTCCAAGCTATGTTTGGGTCATAATCATTTATTTCTTACTGACAATATTCTTAGTAAACTTTGATCATACTAGGTTTCCTTCTATAGAAACCATACAACATTCCTTTTATATTATTCATCCAAGTTTATCCATCCACAATCCATTTTTTTTGATTGGTTGAAAAAAGGGGTTTTGAAAGGACCGTCGAACCTTTTACAAAAGAGATCATCTCCTGGAGATGATTTCCAGGAGAAAAGCAAGGAACATCTGAAATAGGGAGACGATCTCTACAGGACCAACTACAAATTCGCACAAATTTGAAACATGAGAGTTTCCCGCTCAAAATGAAACACAATAGTAACAAAAAATTTAAAAAATATTTCCTGCCTATGGAAACTAGCACCTGCAACTCGAAACTTGGAAAGAGGTTTCCCACCTTGGAAAACCTTCGCCAGCCAACTGGACCAAAGGAACTAAGCCAACAAAACAAAAAAGTGAAAAGAGGTTTCCCGCCCAGGGAAACCTTTACTAGCAACACAAAAGTTTGAAAAGAGGTTTCCCGCCCAAGGAAACCTTGACCAGCCAGAAGAACCAGAGAAGCTAGCAACAGGGAAACCTTTACCAACAACACAAAAGTTTGAAAAGAGGTTTCCCGCCCAAGGAAACCTTGACCAGCCAAAAGAACCAGAGAAGCTAGCAATAGAATTGGATGCATAAATTGTCTTGAGAAGATGCAAACCACCAGCAACACTGCCCACCGGGCCTCTCTAACCAACTGACCAAGAAGCCAAACCCAAAACTCTCCTCTACAGCCACCATGGAAGCACCAGGTCCCTCTCCCTGGACCTTAAAAAGCTGTAGAGAACAAAGTTTAAAGGAACAGGCTCCTCTATAGAAGATGAAAAGAACCCCAACCACCCAAGGGCAAGCCCGGGAAGCCAACACTGAAACCTCTCAACTGCGGCCATCGTGAAAGCACGAGGTCTCTCCCCTGACGAGACAAAAAAAAACTACAGAGAAAGGTTCACTGAGACTTCCACACCCAACGGGCAAAGGACCAAGGCTGTCAATCCGAAAGGTGATCTTTGAAACCCCTCCTCCGTCGGCAACGAGAAAGCCCCTGGTCCCCTTCCAAGACCACAAAGAACC
Source organism: Wollemia nobilis (assembly GCA_028583015.1). Classification (NCBI taxonomy): domain Eukaryota; kingdom Viridiplantae; phylum Streptophyta; class Pinopsida; order Araucariales; family Araucariaceae; genus Wollemia; species Wollemia nobilis. Next base: position 1,798,650 of record JAQPPZ010015128.1, read on the forward strand.
ACAAAGAAACAAGTCCATCAAAACGCCTCTCAAGAAAACTACACAGGTCGCGCAACCCTTTTCCACCGCTGCCAAATTAGGAGGTCGTCCGAGAAAGCCCTCCTCCACGACAAGAAAGCGCCTAGTCTCACCCCAAAGACCACCCAGAAACGCGGAGAAAAAACTTACCGGACCACCTCGTGCATCAGGCAAGCAGTGGACCACACCAAACGTGCAAAGGACCAAGGTTGTCAATCCGAAAGGTGATCTCTGAAACCCCTCCTCCGTGGGCAACGAGAAAGCTCTTGGTCCCTGTCCAAGACCACAAAGAACCATGGAGAAAGAGGTCCATCAAAACGCCTCTCAAGAAGACTGCACAGGCCGCACAACCCTGTTCCACCGCTACAAGATTAGGAGACCGTCCGTGAAAGCCTTCCTCCACAACAAGAAAGTGCCTAGTCTCGCCCAAAGACCACCCAAAAACGTGGATAAAAAACTTACCGAACCACCTCGTGCATCGAGCAAGCAGCGGACGAGCCGACCACCAAAGAGGCACTGCTGATCCACAACAAAGACAACCTCACACACCAACCCAACCCAGCTAGCACCAAAAATATGGAGGAGGCAATCTGCCTGAGGGCACCTCCAAGGAAGCCAGGATCCGCCCAAGATCACCACCATAGGAGCAGGGGAGGGAGCAGGGAAGTTTGGAAAGGTGGCCTCCCACCTAGCTCCCACCACCTGATCATCCACAATCCATTTTTAATTTGTATCCATTTTTAATCTGTAGTCTTTCTTTTCTTTTTGTACACAACTTTCACAACTATGGAGATTCCAATATTTCTCTATCTTATGTCCATATCTACCACAATGATTACATCTATTCTCTGTTACAAAATTCCTTTTGCCATTTGGTCCTTCATTGTTATTGATTCTATCAATCTCTATCACTAAGTTCATGTCACTATTTCTTGTCACAAACTTAGTCCCTTGCTCATTACTACTAGTCTATCTTGTATATCCAAGACCTTCACATTTTGATCTTATTTTTGGTATAATTGGCTCTTTCATTCCTTGTTCATGTTTTCCCAAACCTATATCTTTATATCCCATTTTACTTAACAATTTTGAACCAATTCCTTTAGTATACCTTTCAAAATAACCAAAAAGATCATCAGACTGATCCCTATCAACATCAACACAACTTTGAGCATCACTATCTTTGTCATCATTTGAATCCATGTCATCATCAATTTTGATAGCATAAGCTTTTTTTGAACAATCACGAACTGTATTTAAATCCTTTGTGTCACATGTAGCATCTATTTTTGTAATAAGTTCTTCTATCTTTGTCATGAATTCTAAGTCACAA